>JABXJD010000057.1:1040000-1485000 GCA_013375575.1 Percina caprodes
CTCTGTTCTGTTGTGACAATAAAACAAATTATCATATTATTTTAGTGCGAACTCTAACTACAAATAACTAATGTTAGGGAAATCTGTTTGTAACGCGTTTCTGGATTAAAAAAATATAAATATCGGCCAATATATCTGCATATCAGATTTTTTAAATAACCAAATATTTGTATCGGTATTGGTATCGGCCTTAAAAATCCTTTATCAGTCGGGCTCTACTACTTTCTTCTGTGAGTTTTAAACATAGACTGTATTAAATAGGTTTTAAAGTGCTGCAATGCTCTCCCTTCTCCTCATTAAAGCCACTATGTTTAAAGGCTTGTGGTAATGTGCAATGTGCCATAAGTGCCAAAATCTATCTATGTTTGGTATTGCCAATTTGTTTTGTTTCATCATGGTTCACGTGTGCAACAAACATTACACTTTGTGAGAAAAAAAGAGAATCATGATATCAATTCCAAGTTAAAAAAATCGTGATTCATACTTTTCCCCGAATCATCCAGGCCTACTGGTCACTGTCATCATTACAAACTGGTACATTTTGAAATATGCTCCAGTAGAATTTTACACCTTAGTAGCAGCCTACATTTAGTACCTGTAGGTCCTTCTGAGAATACCAGACGGTCATGACAAGATTTGTGATCACATTTCGCATGACTCGATCCACGAAACATGCAGAAAACCTGACGAAGTATTTGTGAACATATTAAGCCCTGAATCCAAAAAGGAAGCCCAAACCTTCAGAGAAAGGCCAAGCACTGTCGATAAAACACGTTACTGACCCACAAGCAGACGGCTGTCAGACTCCTGCCAGCCCAATCCATCAGGTTAAAGAGGAGGAAACATGACACGGGAATGAAGTAAGTTCCTGAAAACAGAGCAAAACAAACAAAGCTGTTGTTAACAACAACCAGACTGCCGATGTCTGTGCTTGAAAGAAAACATCGACATCGGTGGGGGCTTAAAAGCTGGAGCTAAGACGTTTATAGCGTTCTCTTTTAGGGAGGTTGTCAGCTTGGACTAACAGCAGTTACTGTGTACACCACAGAAAGTCTCATCATCCTTAGAAACGTCTCAAACTATTTCCATAAAATCTTTTGCTGTGACCCCGGGTTGTGTGAATCCAAGCAGCTTTCTGTGCTTCTACAAGACAACGCCTATAGAGGATTTAACAAAAGGCAGACTTTCCGTGGAGTATTCCTTAAAAAGGGAGCCTAATTTCTAATTTCAGTACTTTTACAGGGAGAAGGTATGCAGCATTAGAAAAAAGGAAAAGGAAAGATCCAAGTGATTGATTTTTGTCTTGGCATGTTGGAGATCATTTTTGATAATAGTAAAATGATGTGAATAAGTCTGAACTATTTTTGTTTGTCTACCAACTTGGTTTCGTTATATAAAAGACAAAACACCCTTATTGTCTGAGGTTAGGAGTTAAAATTGGCCCAGCTTTTTGGAGGGAAACAAAATAAAGTTTATTCCCAAAAATGTTTGGTAACAATGTTTGAACAGGGACAAAGACTTGGCAGTCACCCCCGTCAAGTGTCCGATAATCAAAGTTATGGCTCATTAGCTGAGTTTCCATTGTCCAGTAATTGTCGGAATAAAATGATGAGGACCAAGAATTGTAATTGTCTCCGGTCATTATGACCGGTGGAAATAATTTCCTCTGCACAATTTGATTTTGACAGGGAAATATTGTGAATTACTTTATTAAACCGAGCAGTGGCTGGTCCAACGTAAATTAAGCCAGGGAATTGCCAGCAAGGACGAGTCGGCAACAGTTACTAAATAATTGACCGTAACTTTTCACATTTGACCGGTAAAAGGAAACCTTACAGGTCACATGACCGGCACCAATTGTTTTCTAGCAGAAACACTTTTCACTAGCTACTTCAGCAGTGTAGCTTTATATGGATGTTAGGAATGGCAACTCACCCCATGCGCCTCCATTTGCTACCGTCGACACGACATCCACCGTCACGGCTGGGAATGTTCCGATGGTGACAGTGAAGATGAAGCACACTGACAGAGCCATCACCCATATCTGATTAGACAGCACAAGACGAACATAATCAATATTATGTAACCAGCCTAATCTCCGTCATACAAGTAGAAGGTGGAAACTGCATAAAGTGGTTCTAAGAATGAAGCTGCTAATCTCTAACTAGTGATGGGAATGACTGACTGACAGCTGTTCCTGGTCAATCTAACAGCAACTAGTGAGGTTTGAAATGGTGAGAATGTTTCACAGCAGAGGTGTCTTGCCTCTTTAACTGCGTATGCAATGCTTTTTTGGCATCCTTTAAATTAATTTGTGTTCATACTGTATGTCAAGAAGTGAGCAAGTCATTTCACCTGTTTGAAGATGTTTAACACAGACACGGTGGGTTTGGCCTCGTCCTCCATCAGACTCACCACCGGTCGCTTCTCTGCTGGACTTTCTGAGAAACAGACAAATACCTCTCTATCATTAAGTTGGTCAAGTGACACATGGGAGTTAAGAACATCATTTGACAACATTTGAGTGGGTGTACGCACAGGATTTCAATTGTAATGTAATGTAACATAGGGTTCCCATTACACTCTCACACATTAGTAGTTAAAGTTTTGATTAATAAACATTTGTTACATTTAAGTTGCTGCAAAGCTAATTAAGACTATCAGCTCCACACAACTCATTACTTAGAATTCCTCATGGGGGTGGCAGAAACTACACACTATAGCTTTATTGCTAGAGAATCACACTAGTCAAGTTGTCTCCAAAACACAAACTGAAACAAACACTTTCAGTGTTCATTTGGCTTTCTAAACCCTTTGGGTGTAAAGGAGACACTAGTTATATAGCAACCAGAAAATAATTCAAATGGCATGTCTGACAAAAAAGTGACTTTTTCTTTTTTACACAGAAGTAAAAGTCGTGCTTCTGCATAGACAATGTCAGGTGACTTGCAGTTTGAGGGCTTTCTAGGCTTGGACGGACATGAAACCTTTCTGGTTGAATCAAAGGGTGGGCAACTTTGTAGGAAAATGTCTGGTCATTTAATGAAAGTCAAAAAAGTACAAGCATTAGTACAGAAAATCATAAATGAAAAGTGGCCTAAAGTACAATTCCCAAGGATGATTTCTCTAAAAACCCTAAAGGCTAAAAGTCTGTACTCTGATAGAAACCCAATAACATTCAGCCGATTAAAATCATTAAGAGCCATCAAACACACCAAACAAAAAAAGAAAAAAGATAGCCATGACATGAACCTATCGTGTTATTAAGTTATCCAAGTGACAACCTTGTGTTTGTGTTGAGGGCGTAAATCGAAGAAAACTTCCACCCATGCTAATTTTTGGAAACTTGAGCCTGAATTTCTGAGCAGGCCTGTAAGCATACTGCACATACCTTTTTTGAGTAAGTCCATCTTGTTCTCCTCATCGGCAGAGGGTCTGGATTCATTACTCTCCATGTGGTACTGGAAAAACTCCTGTTACCAAAAACAGCAACCATAATGAGGCATTTCGACTCTGCCAGCACAGTCGATTAAGGATGCAGGGAGCACATCATGTTCCCTGAGATGTCGTACATTCTAACTGATGTGTTATCTATTACCTCACAGAGAGTAGAGTTTGGACCTTTTTCCAAAATGGTACAAATTTAATGAAAAATGGGAACACATTTGAAAGTGGTTTTAATCAAACACCTGATAAAAAGACACTAGAAAACCATGTTTAGTTTAGAGAAGTTGACCTCTTACCATCCTGGGCAGAACGAAGTAGGACATTATGGCCAGGAGAATGACAACACAGGCTGTGATGAAGTAACCAAAAGCGCTGTCCTGAAGCGCTGATCCAGCTACAAAGAAAAACACAGAAAAGAAATGATATCCATTTGTCCTTGTTAAATTACCTAAGTGACTCATTGATTATCAAAATAATTGCAGATTATTTTTCAGTTGTTCTACTAACCGATTAATCGACTTAACATTTCAGCTCTAAATTGTGGTGTATATGAGACTGAACCAAGTCAGACACCAACATTGACGTAAGGACCTTAAGGAATTCTGCCTGTTAAAACCACAGTCTCAAAAATGACGGTTTGAATGATCGGTTTTAATGAAAACTCTTTATTTGTTTGGTGAGAGATTGATAACAAGATAGTGATCCAGCTGATACAGCTCAACTACATGAGTATGGCTGAGTCAGCACACAGAGAAAGTTAAATCTGGCAGAATTAATCCCGAGTGCCGAAAGGACAGCCAAGCAACTAATTTGGTTTCCATAATTATGGCGAGGAGAATTAAAAGAGCGGCTAACAGAACATTTGGCTGACCCTTTACCAAAACAAAACTCATCATTTAACATATTTATTACCTAACAATATTTGAGTGAATGTGGGTTTCAGACTTCCACTTAAAAGTAAAAATAAACTTATTATTAGCCACAAAGTTTAATTCATTATTTTATAAAAAAAATAGAATTACAAATTGTGCAAGATATGGGGAGTCTTATTTCTAGAAATGCTATTGTAGTTGAGCGGGTGTGCGCAGGATACACACAACTTTCAACTTCTGAAACACCTCCTCAAAAGATAATGTAGGTGTGTGTGTTGTAAGTTTTTTTTCCCGCATTTAGTCCACCTCTTGTGTATCCATATTTCTATTGCTAAAAGAAGAGGTGTACTAGAGCTTTGTGTGTGTGTGTGACATACAGGCCAGTGCGCAGATCATGGAGAAAGCAGCGAAGGTGCCGGCCAGCCCCTGTCCACTCATGATGGGAGTGGTGTAGGAGGCAGGCAGTATCCCCGCCAGCCCGAACAAACTGCCCTGAAGAATCGCCCCAAACGCTGGGAATAGGAAAGGGATGTTTAAGAATTAGTATACTTAAAAGAGTCACTGTGACACAGAAAAAAAAACATTGTCCCACAGCAACAGTAAAAAGAGGCCCATGAAAATAAACCGCTGTTACAAACAGACAGATGACATCCTTTATGAAAACACATGGGGCAAATTGTTTTACATTACTGTTATATAACTTCTTTCTCTTTCTTTACACAAAATTGTAGCCAATAAGGCTTTTTCATAAAAACGTGCATTACAACCATTCATACAGCAACTTTGGCACTTAATCAGCTGCAGGAATCTTGTAACGTATGTCTACTAAGAGGAATGTGCCGACGTGGACATCAAAGCTTTAAGGTCACGACATCCTCCCCTCTAAATCAAACATGATGTGAGATTACAGACTGTGTTCTAAATCTCAATGTGGTAGAGAATGTGTGTATGTGTATGTGTGTGTGTGTGTGTGTGTGTGTGTGTGTGTGTGTGTGTGTGTGTGCGTGCGTGCGTGCGTATTAAATATAACAACAGCCCTGCAATAAAGGTTACATTAATTAAGGTTATAATGTTCAGTTAACTAATTATTACGATTTGTTTTGTGACTGAGCGTTGATTAGTTTGGTAAAGGTTTGCAGTGACTACAGAACAATGATGTACAGTAATGCTAGTTAGTTATGTAGAAACTCACAGTTGATGCAGATAATTTTGATCATAGTGATGATGAAGAAGGGCAGTGGGGCCATTTCCACCTTGACGAACACCGCCGTCAACAGGAAAACCACCAGGATGACCACCAGGCTGCCAGAGATACGAAACTTCTGAGGGATCCTGAGAGTGAAAACAACAAATATAAATTGAAGCTACTGCATAACATGTCTGTTTCTATACTGTCTGTTTCTACAACCCAAACCACCAGTCAAGAACATTAGTCATATCTATTTTGGACACTTCATAAATAAGTATAAATGTTGGTCCATTCATTAGAAAATATTCAGATTTTAGTTGCTTAAAATAAATGTCAATGCAAGCTTTAGGTAAGTAAACAAATATACAATTACTTATATCATATGATAAAAGTGTTCAAAATAAGAAAAGAGGCAGCGGGAGAAAAGGAGAATGAAGAGATGGACATATGGAAGACTTGATTCATCGTTGAACAAACATAAAAACAAACATTTTCCCATGCTCTTTTGAGGAAGTTAAGTTTTTAGGTAAATTGAGGAAATGGTAAAAGAGGGTAAAGGTAAAAGAGAAAATAGGAAGAAGTAGAGAACATAAACAGCATTCCTGGGTGTGTTTGTCAGGGTAAAAGCTAGCCGTGGTTGGGGTCCACCCCAGATCGCTCCAAAGCTGACTCTAATTAAAGCAAACACACTGGAGGCATACAGCCATTCGTTCACATAACAGGATCATTTTACCTATAGTGGCGTGTAGTGACCAAGGGGGTACAGATAAACAGGAGGGTAGGCAGGGAGAGCGAGAAACTTAAGGTGCAGAATTTTCCTTTAAAAGAGTTTATCATTGAATGCCTTGTGTTACTACATTTCATATTTTAAGGGTTTAACTCATTGCCTCCTGTGGGTGGAGAAGTGTACATAGTAGACACAAGACCGCACATGATGTGATGATGTGGACCAGGTTGGATACCTCTGGTGTAGGAAAGAGTTGAGGCAGGTGAAGATGAGCAGAGGCACCATCGCACAGAGCGTCATCACATTGTTAAACTTTGACTCCAGCACATTGCGATTGTCTCCGTCCTCCAAAGTCTCATTTACCATCTGATGGGAAGTGTGGTCAGTGGGTAGGTCCTTCAGCCTACTTGTGAAGTACTGAAGGAAAGGATGGAGGAACGTGCATTCATTAAAATGGTTATCAGCCTATGAAACTTAACATCATCACTGAACAAAATATAGTTTTGGACACACACACACACACACACACACACATCTAACACCTCTCTGCATAAGAAAATTGCAATCAATAAAGCAACATTTTTCAAGAACAGTTTCAACAACTGTTGTATGGGATGAGAATCAGTGTAGGAACAAACATGGAGGTGAAAGGTCGCTTGAATGAAAGATTTAAAGGGCTTAATTGATGTACAAATTAATCATGTGTTTAGGTTACAGAACCTCAAAACTGGCTGAATTTTACAAATGTAGTGAATTTTGTTGACAAATGCAAATGTGATGCTTTTCATGCTAGCTTGAAAGGTTTTTGCATTCATAACTAGGGAACTTTTCCCGCTTCAGTCCTCTAACAGGTTGGGAGCAAAATTGTCCCATTATGTCTCATTGGAACTACAGCTCCGCAACCCAATCTGGCAAACTTGCATGGTGCGGTTATAGCCAATAGAGAAAAACTGCCGTTCACCCTGTTATGAGTTGATGCACCACAAACGATTTTGGAAAGATTTAAAATTTACAAAAAGTTCTCTAGTGTTGCTTTAAAGTGCATCATATGAAGTGGCATTCCAACTTCCCTTTGTCTAAACAAACAATACTATAAGCTATTTGAGCTTCAACAAAAATTAACTCCCTGAGGACAATATAATTGAAATTCCACATTTTAAGAAGTTAACCCCTTAAAACTCAAAAAGAATGGCTGGGGATTAAAGAGGCTAAACCCCTGCCATGGAAATCCACCTGGCTGGAGTCAGGTCAGCCATCCTGAGTGAAACCAGGCGGTTGAGGAAGGAAAGTTAAACAAACAATCTCTGTTTTGTCAATCTAACAGGACCTTTTATCTAAGTGGAGCCCAACCTTTTAATTAACTAATGACTAACCACACGGCTACCAAAAAGGCTCTTCCTTTCACGCCCATCTGTCTCATGTGCCAAGATTAACTGCATTTTGATACAACTATTCTCATACTCAGAAGATTACAAATGTCCTAAAATGTTGCTTTATTTACCATTGTTGCCGTCATGAAGAAATTCCATGGTAAGAGGGTTCCCAAGCCCAGGATAAAAAAAATGATCCATACTGCATTGTATCTGGGAAAGGGACAAAAGGACGTTCACGTGAAATCAATCAATCAAGTCAGTGAACTTAATATCAACAATTATTAACGAACTTCATCCAAATCTAATTTTGCACATAATTGAACTAAAACAGAAATTGAAAACAACATATTGACACTAATAAGTCCTTGCTAGACTTTACTAGACTCTCTTACTTGTCCCGAGGTGCATTGATGGCCGTCATGTTTCTTGTTACAAAGTCAGAGGCACGTGCTCAGTTATGGTCTGATCAGGGTGGCACCGGGTCTGAAATACACAGATAACAAATACATGTTTCCAACATGGTAAACATTTAGTTTGTCAGCACCTACATTTTTATCATCAGCAGCCATGTGTCACCTTTCTATTTTTAGATATAATGAGCCAGACAATGTGTGGGTCAACAAAGCAATGAAATAATGGGCTGCATAACATAGTTTAACAGTAAATAATATAATATACCAATTCAGTTAAAACTGTCAGATTGAATTTAAAGTCAACTCCAAATCCAGTGGCAGCATGCCAGCACCAGTGGTGCAAAACCTTTAACTTTATCACACAGATGCAATAACTCAGTTACAAGAACAATGAGTGGTTAAATACTCAAGCAAGCAACATAATTCAAAGAAATCTTGCCACTTCTTGGTAAAGTTGCATAACAGTTGTGGAACTCACAAGACAACCTTCACATCAGTCAGAAACGAATGCTTCACCTCACAACGCATTCCTCATAAATGTGCTACAAAGTAGATACATGCAAAAACATGACAACCATTTTTGGCCTATTAACCTTTAAAGAAAAACCCTTTTACTTACTTACAGTTCAATCAGGAACAAAAGACTCCTCTTTCCTCCACAACTAAAGCAAAGCCCAAACAAGCTCTGCCTGTTTCCTTTTATACTATACAGAGGTTAAGTAGGTTGACACGCCACTGTCGGCCGCCCATTGGACCTGCCCCTCTTTGTATCTCAGTAACCATCCCTCTCTCTTACCTTTACCTCAAACTCCCTTTTCTCCTACATACTTTTGCAGTTACATTCCAAGCATGTGTGATGCTCTTTGGCATAGATGTCAATTCCCAAATTTATAGAAGAAATGAGATGTTTAAATTTGAAGTGCTCAAGAAGCAAATGTAACTGCCAAGAAGAGAAAATATTGTTAAGATTGTTTAAGATTGTTCTTAAATGACATTCCATTATGTTTTTGAGTCTCTTGCCTTCAATATATACCCCACACGTCTTCTTAATTTCTCTCCCCATTTCCCTCTATGTTTTCTACTGCCTCCTAATTTCTCACTTAATTTCATCCGCTGTTTGTTTTCTATGCTTATATTATTCCATCTGTTGATTTTTCCTTATCCTACTTTCCCCAATGCCCTTTCATTACACCCAATCACTCCTTGTCTTTTAATTTTGCTCTTATCTCCCCCCTTAACTTCACAATCGCAACACCATCTCTCCCCTCTGCCCTTGCATCTTCTCCCCTGGACCTGATGGAAGACAAGCTCAGATAGCTGTCTGACACCTTCTCCAAACAACACAGAGCTATTTGGCATCAAATCAAGCTAAACAAAACAAGGCAAAGTAAGATTCTCAGTAAATATATCAATCATGAGCACTTACATTCAATAGCTCTAAGTTATGCACTGATTAATTGGCCACCTATTGTAATAGACTGATAAACTTTTTAAAAAGGTACCCTGCAGAGTTTTTGACAACTAGTATGGCTGTGGATTGACCTTATATTATTATTAGTAGGTTCTGTTTTGTTTGTTCTCATGCACGATGGACACACACGGGTGACGCGATACACTTTCCTGCCAATGGTTTCACAGGAAAAGGAGAATACTGCTCGCAAGTAAACATGGATGTAAACAATGCAGCTATAAACTTTTGAGAAAAATCGCCTTTGTAAATGTCATCACGTTTTTAAGACCCTTAAAACGTCCGGTGTGTAACGTGTTTAGTGGTTTATTATCAAAATGGGTGTTGCCCATTCAAACTTTTTTCATGAATATTTACCACCACCATCAATCCCAAGTATACCTATTGGTTTGAAATTTTACATTTGGTTTGCATGAACTAGGATAGATCATAGACTGTAAAAGAAATGGACAATGTGACCCCGTCGATTTCAACGGACACCAGTGAAAGCTATTAGAAGCACTTTTCCAGTGTGGGCTGATCGGTCCTGCGCAGCCTAAAACTGAGCTTGACGATGTAGACGTGAGCAACCTGTCTGAAAGTTGTAAGTCTTCTGGTAGCTGTGCCAAGAGAAATCTGAATCATTCCGAATCGTGCAGAGACGGAGAGCGTAGCTATACAGTGAACCCTCGTTTTTCACGGGGGTTACGTTCCAAAAAGAACCCGTAATAGGCGAAATCCGTGAAGTAGTAACCTTTATTTTTTTACAATAATTATACGATGAAATACTCCATAATACATTGAAACCAAAGAACAAAACCTTTTACAGGCCCAAGCATTTGTTTAACAAATAAAAGTACTGTATAAACGTTTTTTACAAATAACTACTGTACTGTAAAATAATAATTTTAATCATCAATACGAACTGAAGGCTTCAAATTGCGGAGATCAGCACCGCCCCACCGCGACCAGAGTCATTGGAACGGAGAAAATGAAAATGAATATGAAAAAATAGTGACTCAGGTGTATTTCCCTGCTCTTCTGACGGAGCCGCTGCATCCCGACTCCGCTCTAGCTTCTACAGCCAGCGGTGCAGGTGTGTTTTCTTCTACAGCAGGTGTGTTTTTCTTCTACAGCCCGCGGTGCAGGTGTGTTTTTCTACAGCCCGCGGTGCAGGTGTGTTTTTTCGAGAGAAGAACATAGTTATCGGTAGTTGTTGTCGTTCTTTTTTCTTCTGGGCAAAAAGATTCTTATAAACCGACATGCCACCATTGATTATGTTTGCAGAATGCAGAACACAATGCACGATGCAAATCCGTGAAGCAGCGAGACCGTGAAAGGTGAACCGTGATATAGCGAGGGTTCACTGTATTAGGAGATAACATAGATACAGGCTAATTATTGCTAACTAAAATGCTAGTTAACATTAATAATTAAACCTAAACAGGTAACATCAGTCAAAACTGCCTGCGAGTTTATTCTGTACTGTGCGCTAATTCCTCTACTATCCACACGTTTCTATCCGTATCTATAAGTGATGTCACATAAAAAATGTCTTATGGAAATAAAAAAAAATTTGATGGAATTTGATGAATATCAACTCAAAAGAAATACATTCCATCTCATTGGATTTTCTCTTGATCAATATACGGCTTATGAAATAAAACGTGGAAATGTCATTTGCCAAATTAATAATGAATTGTGATTAAGTTTTAGGTCATTTTATGGTTGCAACCCGCCACAAAACAAAGAAGAAGAAGTTGTAGTTAATTTCCGCCCAGTATTTCTGCTCCATTTGCACACATGGCGGATAAAAACAGATGGAAGTGGACAAACAAGGAGACAAGAGACTTTCTGAATTTAATTTATCTGGAACTCGCAAAGGACCAACAAAAGGTTAGGGCAAGCCGTGGGATGTCTTGCGGAGTAAATGAAAGGAGCTCAAACAGCAAGACGTCTCAAAAAAGACTTGTTTCACAGCGGTGCCGGAGGGAAAATAAAAGGCAAGTTGCATCTGCATCATAATAGCAATGTGTTGATGGTGTCGTTGTTTTCTTATTATAGCTTGATATGTTGATATCAGCTGGCAGATAAGCACTATTACAACTTGTGCAATATTGATCATTTGTTGGTGGGCGGCACGATCTATTTTGTCTAGAAAAACTTTGTTCACAAAAGTTTTCTTGAATGTTGTGCGATTCAGCGGGAAAATGAATGGAAACACCTTAAAATGTCTAAAATCAATTTGATATGCAAATTTGATCGCAAAACAGCGTGTGACGTCACTACGCAAAGGTTTTATATTGGCTTTAAAGCTGTTGGATGGAAACACACTTTCACCACCTTTATTCGCATGAGATTTTTTTCCGAACTCGAGATCATTCGATTGACAAGTGGATGGAAACTTAGCTAGTGAGTTGCGTGGTTATGACCATTATTATTATGACCGTCTATTTTTACAAAAGCGTCTGCTGTCACATGATAAACTCGCACGCGCTGCTAATGCTGCTAATAGGTATTGTCGCTTCCCGGCAAGTTTGAAGAAGCAAGGCGACCAGGCGTATTCAAAATACAAATTTCAGGAACAGGAGTCTTCTTCTTTGCCCAGAAAAAGGATACTGACACACACACACACACACACACACACACACACACACAAACACAAACACACACAATAGCCCATTCAGTATCAAGCATCAACTATACTGATTGAGTGGAGTCTAACTGAGAAACAACGGCCTATGAGAAAGGTCTGTATGGCATGTGAGATAAGACAAGAGGCCAACAGTCATGATGTTAAACAAGTCTATATATATGTGCTTGCTTACATGGAAATTTACCACGAGACCCGGCATAAAATGTGTAATTAAAAACTACGCAATAAGGCCAATTTACCGGACAATATTAGCCTGTCACTCATAGATAAGTCCAATAAAGGCATTGAGTGATTTCAACGAAAAAATAACAGACATGTTTAAGGTCCTTTAGAAACAGTGAACTGTCCTGAAGCATTAATTTGGTGGTTTTATCACCAGAAGAAGCAGCTGTCAATATCTAGCTCATGCTGTGTGCCTCCTCTTACAGACTTTGCCTTGACAATGACTTAGCCAGTTTTAAACAGCCATTAAACAACAACATTAATATTATATATAGTATACACTTCTTTGTCGTTTTTTCCCCAATAGTATTTCAAACACCACTATGAGTCACAGTTTAAAACACACCGGCTAAGCAATGTCCCAGATTTCTGTAAAGTATGCCTCTCCAACCTAAAATGTCATCAAACGAGCCAGCTGGCATGAGTTGCCTGGTATTGAAATGTTGCCCACCACACACACACAGTCACTTTGCAGTCTGCAGAGTGGTACAAAACTCCAGTTTGGCATCAGTCTGACACTTTAACTAGCTGGCCTCTCAGTGACATCAAACTCTAAAAATCACCACTCCAATAGAAAAGCTTAAACAAGAGGGACTAATTTATTGTTTCCTCCTCTAATGCCAAGGTAAAAAAAAAAAGAAGAAGGCCAGTTTAGACTAGTCTGCTTCCTGTGGTCACAATTGTGTGCAAAGTTCTAATGATGCAACTCAAAAACCTTGTCACATAATATTGTAATTTGCTAAATTTATATTGCCTGCATGAGGCTTCTTCTAACAAGACACTATGCTGTTGGTCAGACGATAATCAAACTAATCCACTGGTGTGTTATGTGAAACATTGGCACAAAGCTCCAAAGTTTTTTTTAAACAAGGTTGGCACATTTTATTTTTATCAGGTTGGCTTGTCATTCTGTGTTGATACTTGATGACTTATGTTAGAGCTGGGTGATATGGCCTATAAATAATATTGTGATACACGATATCCCGATATTTTTTTAAATCTCTTCTAAAGCACTTCACAAATGCCTATTTGCTTATGAGGTCATAAGGGGCAAGGTTACCTCCCCTTTCTCTGCTTTGCCTGCCGAGAGAATTTGACCCAAACTAATTAGGCCTCATGGCTTTCAAATGAGCAAAGTGGCAGTTGGTCAAGGCCTTGCCAGTGTCAATTTGACCCATTCCTTATGCTGTAGCCATAACTTATGACCCGTTTAATGTAGACCCTTGTGTGAAGTATCATTGAACTCAGCAACGAGTTCCCTTTTCATTGGTGATGATTAGCAGTGTCTGAGTGCCACGGAAATGCAGTCTCAAGGAGGACAAACCCCGACGTGCAGAGGCGCGACGGCCCGTCTAACTCTCCTTGCAGCATTAATTATTAATGGTTTCTATTAAAACAATTTTAAATGTGAAAATCACCACCAAGTATTTATTTAAACCAGGATATTGCACACATAGTTACATTTAGACAAAATGTAGAGACGAAGACGGCAGGTAGGCAGGCAAGGGTAAACCAGAATTTATTAAACAAAGTCCAAGGAAAAACACAGGGAGCAAAAAGGAACAAGAAAAATCCAAAAGGTCCAAAATCAAAAGGTCCAAAAACAGGTCCAGGGGAAGGCAGTACAAAAACAGGGTAACCGCACAGGGGACAACTCACTGGGACAATCTGGAACACAACAGGAACGCGGACATGAACACGTCGACAAGACAAAAGGATCTGACAAGAGACAAAGGGAACACCAAGGTTAAATACAAAAGGTATCGAGGAACAGGTGATACGTCTGGTGAATCACATTAAGGCGGGGCAGGACAATCAGACAAGCCAAAAAGCAAAACTAGACAGGACAGGAAACCATACTTTCAAAACAAAACAGGAAGCAGAACAAACACACCGGGGAACACAAGACAGATTACCACACAAGACAGGGGAGGAAACACAAACACAAGGAGACAAGACAGGACCAAAAACTAAATAAGGAGAAAAAGAAACCAAAGCACCCACCCAAACCATCACACACACATACTGTTAACAGCTTTTAAATGAAAATAAATAGCATTAATGATGCAGGCCTACATACTGTAGCACAGTGTTACTGTGCACAAAGTGTCTCTCATCAGCTATCACTACCCAGCATTTTCCTTGCTAATATAAGGTCTCTAGCGAACAAAATGGATTATTGACTGGAACAGAATGATTTTCATGAAAACAAAGCCTTACAGCAGCGTTCCAGACAGAACCATTCAGCCAACAGGACACTGCATCCTTCGGGCGGATAAAACAGTTGATGACTCCAGTAAGACAAGAGGTGTGGACAGTGCATTTATGTGAACAAGGCTTGGTGCACGGACACTGTTACAATCAATTAGTAGCCACGTATTAACTTGCTTTGGCTGTTTCTTTACATACGTCACACACACTTGCCCAGGAGAGTGGTCTGCATGGGCAGTGGAGCGTGTGTGACAGCAGCTTAAAACAAAGTTGGGACAATTTATACTCTTAACTTCTATTTCCATTTCCTTTTCCTGACACAAAGTATATCCAGAATATGAAAGGGGTTCCTCTGTATAGGACCAATGCCATTGCTACCATGAACTATTGCACGGTTTTCACATACAGGCTTAATAGGGCATTTTCTAACCCCAAAAATGTTTTGCAGACCACTTGTACGTTAGATGTTGGATCTCACTATAAGCATGGGAATGCACAAGGAAGTGGACATAACATATGAGGAGATAACCAAGCAAAAAAATACAACTGAATTTAAGTGGGACCTATATCTTAAAAACAGGTAAAAGGAGTACATTTTTCTTGTCTCACCAGCATACCTCTCTAACAGGGTCGCCTTTATTCCCAGGCTGACACACACAATAGTTTGATGCTGGTCATATGATAAGGCAAGGGAAGAATAAACCCCTTTCCTCATGGTCATTTCCCAGTGCCTATAGATGGCGAACATCTTGTCAAAGTCATAACGTTTACTCTGCACAGTATTATACTGGAATGCCATTATAGGAATTAACCAGAGTAAATAGATAACAGGGAGGTATTTCTTTTTACATCATGAGTCACTATAATCAACAGGCATGACAAGCTCATGCCAAGAGTTGTTTTTGAGTTTAAGACATGTACTTAGTTTAGGAGATTTACTGATACTGAATTATATAGGACAGGGGTCTTCAACGTTTCATAGGCCAGGGAGTAGGGACGAGTAGGGCCCTACCACATATAACATATACAATTGAGTTGCATATTAAACATAATGGATAAAAAGAAATGGATATTATATATGCATCTTGTTTTAATGTTAAACATACATCTGGAAAGCACAGTGACTCCGTGACTCTGTATGGCTAGCAGCAGCTAACTTACCTATAGTAAGGTTATCTTCAAGAATTTTTTTTCCACATATAGGCCAATTTATCTTTGCTATTAAAAGTTTGCATGCATGTTGCTGTATATTTTTAGACTTATTTTAATTTGTGATATTCACTATCAATCAATATCAAATACTCCAAAAAATATTTTCACATAATTTGGTAGCCCCTCTGAACTAACTCTGGGGACCCCCATAGGATCCTAGACCCCCTGTTGAAAAAGGATGTAATTTGTCTATGCAGCATATATTACACTACAGTCAATGTGTACAATCAATTCCCCTGCATGGGAAGCAATCAGACTTTGGGTAGTGGGTTTCAGTGGCAACAAACTGTTGGGATGGAAAGAAGTAGCCTGATTTCTCTCTGGCTTCCTATGCACAAGTCGTAAAACTTTTTACTGATGATATGAGGTTCACATCTGAAACTGACAATGGAGTTTCCAATTTCACACCGATCCTAGAATGACCAACATACACAGACACACACGTATATAAAATGCAGCTTGCTCAACAGCCCGAGACAACACATTGCAGTTACGTTACAGTACATTTAGTTTTACAGCCTTTTGTGCATTTCCACTTGCCCTTCTTTCAAGGACAGTATTAATGCCTCTGTCCTCAATCGGTCTGAAGATCACAGATTAAATATTTTAGGACAACGCAGAGTCCAACAACAGACAGGACCATTAGTTTACATAATCCTAAAAATAAAACATGTAAGCTTCTCTAAAACATTACATCATTGAGAAAAGCCTGGGAAACTCTCTGTTGAGGGGTTCCTGCTGTAAAAGCCTCTGGTGAAGTAATCAAAGTATAGTTCAACATTGAATTAAATCTTGTTATTGTTATAGCACCAAGAATACCACATCAGCATGATGTGGGATTCCATACTATAGTCTGCACTGAAATGTAATTTGTACGTTCAATTAACAGCAGCAATCATGCATCTACAAATTAAAGGTCACTATCCTACACTGATCACATTTTATTGGAAAAAAAGTAGAAACATTATTTATAAGGCACTTTACACAGATAAAATCAAAGCCTTTACAAAGAGTTTAACAAAAAATAATATATATTAAAAACACCATACACAATTAAAATGACATGATACAAGCATTCATTTATTCAATGCATTCAAAGTGTGGATGCAACGGAAACGCCTGTCTCACACTAAATCTGCAATGGAAAATGGAGGATGGGGCACTGCAGCTAAGTCGAGTTGAGCAGAGCTGGTACTTCCAGTGAGTAAACGCTATTGCTGACATTTGGTTGGAAGCCAATCACACAGTCAGTAGCCATCGTTTCTTCAACAACTTGTCCACACAAGCCTTTCATTTAAGCCAATGTCTTTAAGCTAGTGGCCAAATTGAAATCTAATTGAGTAAAAAAAAAACTCTAACTCAACAAAAGATAAAAGCAATTTCTAAATCTGAACCAAAGCTCACTTCAGGGAACAAATGCTGTGAAAAGAAGGACCATGACAGGTGTCCAAATACATTGTCACCTCATTCCTTCTACATGAACTGAGGCGGTTTTGGGTATTCAGAGTCACACCAACCAGACGCAGCAGGCCTACGTAACACTGTGGGGATCCTACTGATTGACAAAGAGGCATAGAGGCTGATGAAATAGAACTAACAAACAAACAAACTTCTAACAATACTGACTGGACCTTTATTTTCTTGGAAGCTGGGGTCAGAAATCCAATCAAAACCCAATATTTAGCTTGGCACATGTTGCTGTTTTAATCAGGGCTCTACCAGATCGTTCATCACCAAGCGGGAAGGAAACACTGCATTGTTATTTTACCAGTTTTACAGCCCTAATGTAAATGTTCTCACTTCACATAATTAAAACATGACATCTTTTCTGAATAATTATCTTCTTTATTGTCACTTTGAACAGGCAAAATTGTGGCATTAACTCTGCAGCAAACGTCTTTTCGAGGAGCATGAACATCTCAATGAAAACATTCATTCCAAACAATACCATTTTCCACTTGTTTTTTCCTGTCGTGAATTAAATGAAATATGTACCCATAGTTTGTGCTTTCTGCCTGTTAATCAGCGCACACAAGTTATGTATAAAATTCACATCTGTGATTTGCATTTAAACAGGTCTGTGCAGGGGCGTGAACCACAGCGATCGTCATGCTTTGTATAATCAAGAGAATACAAATAAAAGCAAGAAACAATGGCACAGAGCCAGGAAAAGAGACTTCCGTGAGACACTAATAAGTTATCCTCGGGGAAAACTGCAAAGAAAACAAAATCTTATCCATGCTAAAGGAGGGAGGAAGCATAAAAGGTCTCCAAATGCATTGTCGTCAGTCAGACCCGCCCCGTTACGCCCCAATTATTTCCCGCCACTCAGAGAGACAGAGAGCAGGAACAAAGCCCATCTCCAGCTGCCTGTCTTTTTAGTTGGTTCTGGGTAAAGAGATGACTGATGAACTAGCAATAGAAACTGCATTTATAACCCATCAGCACTTATGGGTTTAAATGAGTAAGACTGGAGGAGGCCATGGATTCCATATTATCTTTGATGAGTCAGTTTTGTTTTTTTGAGTCAGCCGAGTTGCCACCAGCCAAAAGTGATACATGCTTTATTCTGCCAGCACGGACAATAATGAATGACATTTGTCTCTCAACATGGAAAACAGATGGGAAGACTTAACTCCCACTCCTAGTTTAAAAAACAAATAAAAAAGCAGATGCTCATGTGAACCCAGCAGTGGGACGATACTGTCCAATTAGCTGTTAAGTGGAAACAAAGCCCTCATTCTGGTGAAATGTTCGTTTTGCTTCAGGGTCAAAGTCGCAAATAGCACAGACACGTGTGACATGGACCCAAGCCAGGAAACAGTCAGTCAGAAAGATCTCTTGTCACGTAAGGAGTTATACTAATCCTTTAATACATTTTATAAGAATGCTACAAAACTAACCCCTAAAATCATTAAAATATAATCAAACCATTAAGACAAAAATACTAATAAGTAATAAAAACATGCAACTAAAGTATTATCAAGTGCCACGGGCAGATTTAAAGCAGCTAAAACATAACAGTGACTTATATTTGTGACTAACGTTACAGCCACACGTTAACACATGGATCCACCTGCTGTTTTTCTTTTACCCCCACAGTAGCAGAAATGTTATGCCTGTCAAAACCACACTCCACTGGCATGGACAATGGATTCTTGTCTTAACTATTTCTACTGGCAGGTGCTTTCAATGGATCTTATAATCTTTCTAAGATCCCTTGGGTCCTGTCATAGTTTCTCCCACGTGCTATCAATGAAGATTCACATTAAAAGCTGGCACACGTGGTTTCCGACAGGCAGCAAATGCCATGTCTACGTTATTACCACGATGTATTGAGACTTCTCATATTGGTCACACAATTTCGCCAAAAGTGCATCATTTAGGACTTTCACGGAACTAGGGCAGACAAATAAACATAATGGCGAAATATGAGAAATACATTTAGGTAATTTCAGCACGTTTGCCTGTACATTTCAGTTTTAGTAACAGTAAGTTCCTTTTATTTGTAGTACTTAGCCTATTTTATGTTGCCCACAACACGGTCGCTGTAGTAAACTAGTACATCCCAGTCAGCAACTAACTAAGTTAACGTTAGTTCCGTGCTTGAAGTTGGCGCTAAATTTAATTACCATCAACCGCAGTCAACAAAGGGGACACGCTGCCTGACGTCCAGCATCAAAACACCGTTACATGTTTCTACATCAATGTTGTCCCTCAGGAACAGTTAAAGACATCAAAACGAGCCATAACAATTAGCAATCTTTCATCTGAAACGAGCAACGTTAACGTTATTTTATCGGCGAATTCGCCTTTAACCCTGCCATTCTTCACGGATAACATTTAGTCAGTTAACACCGTCTTTGGGTAAAAACCCACTGAGATGTCTTACCTTATCATTAGAGTGTGTAAAGGCTTGTGCCTTTCTCAGCTCAGGGGCTCCCCTCAAGAACTGTTACATTCGGGTGCACCTCGTGAAAGTCAAACTCCATACGAAGAAGTAAACATTGAACAGTTATTTAACCACATGTTCGGTGTAACAAAAGAAAAAAACGGTAAAAAAAAAAAAAAAAAAACCTGAATTGAAATTTGCAGACTACCGTTAATTTTCCGTATGTGTGTATGTTCCTTGCAGTATTACAGCTTAGAAAAGGAAGATTGTTCAACAACTACAATACAGTATTAACCAAAACACAATAAGTAGCATCACATTAGTACACGTAACTGAGATTAAATCAATACATACAGATTATGCAGCAACACTTTAGGTGAATGTAGAATTGCTGATCGTCCGTGAAGCCATCAGCAGTTTCGTCACTAGAGTAGGCGGAGGTTGGCGCAGTGGTAGAGCGGGCACACGAGCACTATAGAGGCGTAGACTTCACCGCAGAGGATTAGGGTATGTCTTCCCCATTTCTTACTATATCCTGTCAAAAATTAAAGGCGGAAAAGCTTTAAAAAGTGTAGAGCTTTTTTCCCTGAAAAAAAATCATAGTGGCCGCTACCCATGACTTTCTACATGTGTAGCAGCCTGCCAACTCTTTTACTATTTCTGAGCCATATTGTTTATGAATACCGTAATATCTTAGCTGACACATTCAACACTGATGATGTGGTACATCAAAGGTGCAGCAAGCTATGACTTCCAGTTACTTATCATTCAATGATCACCAACTGGAAATGATACAGAAATAGTGTGATAATCAAAAAACATTAGCCTATTTTTTGATTATTACACCATCACAGCTATTATTAACTTTATATATATATATATATATATATATATATATATATATATATATATATATATATATACAGTATATATCAAATGTAAGCAGTTTTAGGTCCACTAAATGCAGTGATGGGTGAGCAATATGTGGGCTATATGAAATGAAACTCTTCTGTCACAGTGTAATGTTATATGTCAATATCAATTTATTTATATAGCACGTTTAAAAACAACTGGGTTGACCAAAGTGCTTTACAAGGTAAAAACAACAATAATATAACAATTGAGTACAGAGTATATCACAAAGCAAAATACTAAACGAATAAGGCTGGCGCCTTTTTAATACGAAAGGGTAAACTGTTCCACAAGTCAGGGGCAGCTACAACAAAGGATCGATCACCTCTGGTTATGAGCCTGGTTATAGGCACATCCAGCACAGAGTCTTGGGGGACACCGCAAGTTAATGGGACCGTCTCATGATATAAAATTACTATGTATTGCCACAAAGCCTGCCTGATCATTACCCATCACTACAAACGCTCCATGTGTATGTGTAGAAAGAATCTGTATTTAAACAGGCAAACTGTGCCACGGATCATGTCATCTCACTAGCAGTATTCTCACTTCCAAATGCAAAGACTGCACATTTCTCCAGGCTGAAGGTCAAGGCTGGTGTTTAACAGTCTGAGGCAAAGGACAAAACAACACAAGTTAAGGATGAGAAAGACAGAATGCCCCTGAGGAAGCTTGTTTTGTTTGACTTTTGTAAAACTGACCTGAAAGCTATTATATTGAATTATTCTCCTTTAAACGAGAACACTTACTTCAGGGGAAATAATGCAGCCCAATGTCCTAAAACTGACTTAATACAAAAAGACAAAGTAAACACTTCAAGTACATCCTCTCTTCTTCTGCTTTTGGAGTATAGCTTGTTTTCTCAAGTGTCTGTGAGAACAAACATCAATGTTTCATTTCATCACAACACTTGGGCCTGTCTTAACAGCTGGGCCAAGGCGTTGTTTATGGTTGGTTTTCTTTGTGTGAGTCTGCACACACTAAGCATTGGTCTCCGCTGTTTGCTCATATAGTCGTGGTAGGTACACAGTTATCCACACCCTGTCTCCCCCCTGTCTAAAAAAAGCCTGCTGTGGTTATGGACAGAAAGCATGTGTGAAGGATTGCTAGTCTGACTGGCTGCTTCCTTGTTAACCCAAACCCAACAAGGAGGAGCTGGGCAGCAGAGGACTGAGGGATTACTGTCTCTCTCTTCGCTGGTGTAAAGACACAAAACTATACTTAATTTCCATTGATGGTCATTTCAATGTGTTTTCTGTAGTTGCATGTGTCTGTCTACAACTGCTCTTTCTTTCTATACTCCCTGCATTCGTCTGACTTGTTTTTGGGCATGCGTATCGCCAACGGGGGAGAGTTAGCCAGCAGCTTCTCAGTGCAGCAGGCCACAGGGTTTTTCCATGGAAGGGAGGGAGACACACACACATAAAAGAAAAAGAGGGAAACAGTGAAATAGAGACAAGAAAAAGGGAGAGGATTGTTACTGACACACCTCCTTCAAAAGACAATCACCAAGCCATCATGCAGAAAATACAAAATGTAAGAAAGTAAACTGCCAACAGTTACAGCAGTCTCCACTGTAGTTTAACAGGTGCATGTGTGGTTGAGGTATTTGCCACTAACTGATTTCAATGAGACACCTGTGTCAATATGTGCCAGTAACCAGTTCTAGCCCACAGTAGAGTGGGTGGCTGTGGTTCAGTGGTAGAGTGGTTGTTCCCATGTTAAAGTGTCCATACTCTAGTGTGAAATCCCTGTCACGATGGTTGATGGATGTCACAATGGATGATCCACAAATCTGCTACTGCACAGACAATGAATTCCCCTTAATCCATGCATTTAGGGACAAGAGCAAAGTTTAAGACATCATAGGATTTACCTTTTTCCAGAAACTTCAAAATTGGCATTAGTCCTGAAATTCTGCACTTGTGACTAGTTGCAACCATTAAAATCACTCTAAATACTCAAAAACATAACACTTTTATTAGTTGACTCAGTTCACAACTTCAATCTTTACAATCCTCAATTTGCAATACATTGGTATGTGCTAAATGTTTAAAAGGCTAAGATTTTGGGTGCAAGCATATCTATAAAAATGCAGCCACATTTGCCAAATATGTTTCAGATTTACTGGCCTATAATTTGTGGCTTGAATGTGTATTGCTCCATGAGTTTCAGATGCATCTCACACTATGTTTTGGTTCTTTCTTTGATAAAGCTGAATAACAACTATTGTGTTTCCCCATTTATAACCTCTTTCATATCAGCAAAGTGGGATCATTCATTTGATGTAAATGAAAGAAACTGAAATGGGTCTTGAAGCAAAGTTCAATCGTTTTGAACAGTAAGTTCTTAATCTTTTTCCAATGAATGCTCATAAAATTGAGAAATTATACAAAAGTTGGATTCTGCTGTGCATACAAGGAGGATTGTATGAGCGAGCATTCCTCTCATTTCTGCATTCCTGTGCTTGTTTTGCTTGGATTTAACATGTGTAGTAACAGTGGTGTCCTGATGAAAAGGGTTGAATGCAGAGAGAGTTGGTGTAAAAGCTGTTACGACTGATGTCATATGTGTTTCTGTGTTTTTCTCTGTGTGCGCATGTGTCTTGTGTTTTATTTTGTTTTCACGTGCAAATAGCGCTGTGCCATAGCCCATGATTTGCTGCAGCTTGGTATCTACTGGATATTTAAAGAGGCAAGATGACAGCAGTCAGCGGGCAGCAGACATTCCTCATCCTCCTCTCCTCCAAACCGGCCACACTTTGTCTTTGTTCAGCTGTTTTGTTTGATTAGATACTTTTCATTTCAATAGTAAAGGTGGACCGCCAGGTGTGTTACTTTAGTTTTTCTCCTGTTTAATTAGTTAGGGAGTTAAGTCATTGTCATTCTTTTGGCCATATTTTGGTTCTTTAGGTTAATATCTCATTTTCTAGACAGGGTTGTTTTGTTTGTTATTTTAGTGGTAGGCCACACTGAAGCCTTATAGCTGTTTAATTATGAGTTCTACTTAATGTCAAATAAATGCGTTTGTGACATTAAAACAACTAGTTTTGTGGCTACTTGGGAGACGGGGAAGATGGGGACTTTTTTTGTTCATGCTGCGTCCTAGGCACCCCTAGACTGCAGCGTAACAAAGGTTTAATCCACACTTGGACAGAAAATCACCGCAGTCTTTCAGGGTTAAAGGTTTGAGTATGTTTAACCTTGGGCCACATCCCAACCTGTGTTTTTTCATTTGTCAAGTCAGAGTCTCAGAAAGATAATTTAACTTTAATGTGTGCCCTGGTGGCATTTTGTAAACAGATTGTTAAAGCTATAGTGCATAGTTTCTGTCGCCTCCATGAGGAATTCTATGTAATGACAACAACACTGTCAGCACGTTAAGCAAGCCTTCGGTGATCACGCACGCAACCCCCCACTCCAAAAAAAAGTAACACACTAAAGCTTGTGTTCATGCAGAGTATTAAATTTAACCACCACACCCAACTAATATCACTGCCAATTATACTTTGAGGAAGTTGCAAGGACACCACCTTTTAGACCTGATATGTAACAGAGATGTTGTGTCATCAAAAAAGGACAGCATCCAACCTTTGTCAGGAGAAGGGTCAGGATCATCAGCTTACATGAACACTAAGGCAGTTTAATGTTGGATAGCGTGCTTCACATGCTTACTGTGAATATCATACATCTTTAAGTTGAAACTTAATTTTGGCAGAAGCTTGTGTTACACACTTAAATAGTGAATAAAAACTTATTCAAAAATAAGAAAGTTTGATACCCTGATTACATTTTTAGAGTGCACGAAGCAATACTGAGCTTTTGTTGTAAATGGTTAAATAAAAGGGAAAGCAGCTGCACTGGAAGTTTTAGATATCATTTTCATGTGGTTATTTATCTATTGCATAGTTCTTTAAGCAAGCACATTTTTATCGTGTCCTGAAATAGTTTCCACTGTTTTCGCAATACCCTGTAACAAAATGAGAAAAGTCCTAAATTGAATTTCAGTTTTCTTAGACACGCTGCTGCAAAATAAGTTTTGACAAAAGTCATACAAGATAGTTATGGGACTGTGTTATGAAATCCAGCATAATCATACACAAACTCCTTCAAGCTTGTATTGTTCATATAACATTTCACTCTGACATTTCTCCATTAGTGTATGTATAGGTACTGAGCATGTGTGTGTAATTCAGGCCTGTGTGTAATGTGTGTAATAACAACAGAGTGTAAATTGTAATTTCCCCTTGTGTGGGATTAATAAAGTATACATTATTATTATTATTGTTCAGAATATCCTTTCAAGCACTTTTAAGTACAGTTTCTCTGTCCTTTCCCACCTCAGAAAAGTGGCAGCAGCCTAAACTGGTTTAAAGGAATTCCATATGCCTATATTTATTTCTAAGTGGTTTAATATTAAATAGAAAATGTGTTAGAGTTTGACTGGTTGACTGGAGTTTCACTGTTGTTTACCAAGGAACAGTCTGTTCTGTACCAGCATTGGTTTTCAGGGATTTCATGTGTGTCTGCTACACCATACAGCTGTGTGTGTGTGTGTGTGTGTGTGTGTGTGTGTGTGTGTGTGTGTGTGTGTGTGTGTGTGTGTATTTGTGACTGCACACATGCAATCAGATATGTTGTTTTTTTCTGTACATGTATGTTCCCCACATACATAAGCTACACTGCATACCTGTTAAATCAATTCAGAAATTCTGAATTCCTTGCTGACAGTCTCAGTTGTTAAAATACTTCTGTGTATGTTTTGAAGAAAGCTCATGACCATCCATAGATATTTTCTTCTCCTCAGTAATTTCTCTCTTTACCTTTTCAAAGATCATCCTTATTAGTCCTCATCCTGGCCCATCCTTTTATCTTATCAGAGGCTGTCAGCCATCCTGTTGACCTGTCCCGATATGGAAAATAATCAAACAGAGGAAACTGAGGGCAAGGTCTTATTTTTTTAAGATTTTGGAGCGTTGCCATTACCATGTTTTCTATGGAGTGGTTATGTCCATTAAACATCCTGTCTGCCCATTTGAAATCCATTACTCAATTGTTCTCTCTCTATTGTAGCGTGAGACTGCACCTGCTGTATTTTCCAGTCTTATTGACACCCGCTCATTAAACTCAGACTGTTTGCAACCCGCTCCTCTTGTTTGCTTGACTCTCTGGAGCAGATGAGGCCATCTGTTGGTGCCATCAGATCCACAAAGGCATACCCATTAGGGCTGGGACAATTGCTTTTGTCGATTATTTCACAATACTTGGTTGCCGATTCGATTTGTATTGCAGTTTTCCTTTATTACGATTCAATAGTATTGAGTATTACAATTTTCTTTTCCTAATTTAGCAAAACAAAAGTTGAATAATACACTTCTAGAGGCAGCACTGTAAACAATAGCTGTACATTTACTGCCAATTTTCAACACACTAAAATACTGTTTTAAAATCAAACAGTTTAGTACTGTAGTTAACAATGCATTGTAACAATAAACTAAACAGTATGCTGATGTTTTAAATTACAGGACATAACAGTATTTTTTGGAAACTGAATGTTGACTGGGGTCTTTGGAGCACGGTCAGAAGTTTGATACATTAGTCTTTTAAATTGAGGCTACTGCTTTTAGTCAATTTCCTTAAAAAAAAAAAGAAAAAGAAAAGAATAGAGAAAAATAATTTGCCATTAACTCCTGGAGTGACATCAGGAACCATCATTTGGATAGGAGATTTTCCAGAAGAGGACGCACAATTTATATGACATGTGCTACACATCATCAAGTGTTCTTCATCGACATCCATCGGGTCTTGCATCTACAAATTAAACGCTAAATAAAATCTTATTCATATTGTCAAGTATGTTTGATATCAAACTGATGCTCAACAGCTTGTCTTGCCAGGGATTTGAACATGCCATTTATCATTGAGGCATAGATTAGAATAGCCAAAACAATATTACTTTTGGGTGTTTTTTTTGTTTAATTTTGATAACATTAGCCCAACGTCTTCATCCAAGGAACAACACTTGTTATTCGGTATAGAGAGGCCAATCGGCAGATAGAGGCAGCAGGAAAATAGCATTAGGCTACTGGAATAATTAGCCTACATCTTGCCGTGATTAAGGATTTATTTCAACCAAACCACAGGATTATTGGAACATCAGGTAACCAAGATGGTTTTGGTGAGTTTTATTTTGCTTGTGTCAACTTTTAATAATGTGTGTTTTACCAAGAGTTAACCAGAAATTTAAGTTAATTGTTGTTAGGATAAATAGGGACACTTGAATCCTCAAGGCTTTGCATTTTTCTGTGTAAACAGGAAATTGGTGTGAACATATTGCCTTTCTGGACTGTTAGTGAATGCGGTTGGGTTGCATTTTGTTGATCTGTTGCTGCGCGTCTCGCATAGCCTACTTCCCCCAACGGTTTTAGAGTAGGCCTATGGGCTTTGTTAAACCGTTTTGCATCATCTGTGTCGTTTCTTAACATTTCTGCGTGAAGACTGATACATTGTCACTAAAATGTAGCGTGCAGTCGTCGTAATGCATGTTTTGTTGATGAAAAGGAACTTACCTTTTTAATGCTGAGATAAAGTAATTTCAGAAGCTGTCACCAGATGCCTCAGCTGCATGTAGACTATGTTGCAGTCTGACACCAATATGATTAAGTAATACAGCATCTGCAAAATGAGTGTCTCACCAACTGCATGTCATAGGCCACAAAACCCAGTGAGTGTCACAAATTCCAACACGCAGATCAGGGTAGGGTTTAGTTCCATATTTCTACTGAGCAAGATCCAATACTAACATTACATTTTACTATTAAATTCTTTTGACGTCCTGTACAAAAAAAGTGGGTACAAAAGCTGATTTAAAGTCAGATGACTGCTTTCAGACACAACTTTCTTGTTGTCACACAACTGTTTTTAGTTGTGCACTGTGTGTGCATGACCCCATTATACAACACAATGAAAGGTGAAACCCCCGTTTAAAAATAGAGACCAGACAGTAGTTGGTATTTACAATTAGGCAGCCTGATGTCTTTTAAATGTATATTAGTTTGAGCCCAAAACCAAAATGCATACCATTTATAATTTAAACAGTTAATAATTACGACAAAATGTCACAGACATGAATTCTCTGTTCATTGACTAACTGGTTAATCTATTTATTGTTGCAGCTCTGCATGTAATAACAGTTGCTTTTTAGGTAAACTGACAATATAATCAAACATGTCAACAGGTAAAAGAAGTTTCTCAGTTTCACAGCATAAGCACATTTTACCTTGTAGCATCATTTTGACTGTCTGAAACAAAGACTAAAATAAACTGTCATGTATTAAACATAGCAGCAAAGCCTGTCCTGTCCTCAAATTACCAAGTTAGGTGACTAAACTTTGCTGAAGTAAAGTTGTGGTCGTCTAGAAAATGAAGCAGTCACGCCAGGCTGAATAATGTGTCATGATCAACAAAACCACTAACCTCAACTGCATGTGTGCTTGTGTACTGTTTGTTCAGGATTTTTTTTAGATCAGTCTATGCTTCCTCTTGGGAAATATTAGTACATTTAAAGGAATTTCGTATCACTGCTATTCAGATGATATTCAGTTATATGTATCTTTTAAACCTGACCAGACTGAACATTTTAATGTTTTACAGGAGTGTCTATCTGTCATTAAAGACTGGATAGCCAGTAACCTTCTTCAGCTAAATGCTGATAAAACTGACATTCTGATTGTTACTGCAGAGAGCATTGTTTCTAAGGTGTCTAGTAGTACTGGGTCACTAAACTCCAACATGCGTTCCAGCCTGAGAAATCTTGGTGTGACTTTAGATCAGGCTATGAACCTTGACAAACATGTAAAGTCCCTAACCCGCACTTGTTTTAGCCACCTAGAAACATAGCTAAACTCAGGCGCGGTGTATCCTACGCTGAGTTACAAATGATTATACATGCCATTGTTTTCTCTCATTTGGATTACTGTATTTCTCCTTTTACTTTCCTCATTAAACCATCTGAAGATTGTTTACAATTGGTCCAAAATGCTCCTGCTATGTTTCTGACAATGTCAGGGAGGTCATGACACATTAGCCCTATTCTGGCCTCATTGCACTGACTGCCTGTAAAAGTCAGGATCCAGTACAAGATTCTTGTCATTACAGAGCCCTCAATGGTCAGGCAGTGGCTTACATAAGAGATCTGCTGCACCTGCATGTTGTCAGCAGATCACTGAGGTCCTCTGATCAGGGCTTACTGGCTCTATTGATATGTGCTAATGTATTTCACTGTGACTTACTGTAATTTATTGTGCTATTTACAATTATCGTTGTTTTTTTTTGGCCTGTGAAGTAATTTGTGACTCAATCTGTGATAAGTGCTATGTAAATAAACTTTACTTACTTACTTCTGTCAACTAAATCTTACATTCTGCATTTCATTGATCTGTGCATAGCGCTTCTTAGAGAAACCTTGTTTAATCAACTGCGTGTGGTGTTGGCTGGTATTCATGAAATAAAAATGTCCCAATTACATTTCGATATCAAAATAATCCCTGACTATTGTTTTCTTTTTTGGAAAACCACTCTAAAGTCAGAATACCACCTTGTCTGAACTGGCCGAAAGGCAACACCAAAAACCTCTGTCAACATGCGCATTATTGGTCAGACAATTCACAATTACATATTTCCCTCTATCTTAAATCCTGATCTTGACTTCATAATACTCAACAGCAAACGTCTCTAATGCACACATTGAGATCAGAGGCCGGAAAAGCTACATATTCAACAATATCCTCACAACACAGATCGACCAGTTCCAAACTTCGGCAGCACCATCACAACAATCATAGACAGGAGAAGGACCAGGGGTATCATATCTTGTGTTAATTTTGACTCGTGCCAAAAAAAAATGTGAATTATGTCCAAAACCAATGTCCAGTGCCAATACAGCAACCTTTACGTTTATGTGCCGAGGTGGAAAAGTAAGGGTGGAGGTCAGAGTGGTGGATGCATGGGCATGTCTGGGACAGTGCCTAAGGAGTGGCAGACTGGGGTGGTGGTTCCCCTCTTCAAAAAGGGGGACCAGAGGGTGTGTGCCAATAACAGGGCTATCACATTTCTCGTCGTTCAACGTCACTTCCTCCCTGGTAAAGTCTATTCCAAGGTGCTGGAAAGGAGGGTTCGGCCGATAGTCAAGCCTCGGATTGAAGAGGAACAATGCGGATTCCGTCCTGGTCGTGGAACAAGACCAGATCTACACTCTCGCAAGGATCCTGGAGGGAGCCTGGGAGTATGCCCAACCAGTCTACATGTGTTTTGTGGATCTGGAGAAGGTGTATGACTGGGTCCCCCGAGAGATACTGTGGGAGGTGCTGCGGGAGTATGGGGTGAGAGGGTCCCTTCTCAGGGCCATCCAATCTCTGTGTCCGGGTTCTTGGCAGTAAGTCGGACTCATTTCAGGTGAGGGTTGGCCTACGCCAGAGCTGCGCTTTGTCACAAATACTGTTTGTAATATTTCTGGACAGGATATCGAGGCGTAGTCAGGGTGGGGAGGGGCTGCGGTTCGGTGGGCTCAGGATCTCATCGCTGCTTTTTGCAGATGATGTGGTCCTGATGGCGTCATCGGTCTGTGACCTTCAGCACTCACTGGATCGGTTCGCAGCCAAGTGTGAAGCGGCCGGAATGAGGATCAGCACCTCTAAATCTGAAGCCATGGTTCTCAGCAGGAAAGCGATGGAGTGCTTTCTTCAGGTAGGGAGTGAGTCCTTACCCCAAGTGAAGGAGTTTAAATACCTTGGGGTCTTGTTTGCAAGTGAGGGGACCATGGAGCAGGAGATTGGTCGGAGAATCGGAGCAGCTGGTGCGGTATTACATTCAGTTTATCGCACCGTTGCGATGAAAAGAGAGTTGAGCCAGAAGGCAAAGCTCTCGATCTACCGTGCAGTGTTTGTTCCTACCCTCACCTATGGTCATGAAGGCTGGGTCATGACCGAAAGAACGAGACCCAGGGTACAAGCAAAATGGGTTTCCTCAGGAAGTTGGCTGGCGTTTCCCTTATAGATAGGGTGAGAAGCTCAGTCATCCGAGAGGAGCTAGTTGAGGTGGTTCGGGCATCTGGTAAGGATGCCTCCTGGGCGCCTCCCTAGGGAGGTGTTCCAGGCACGTCCAGCTGGGAGGAGGTCCCGGGGAAGACCCAGGACTAGGTGGAGAGATTATATCTCCAACCTGGCCTGTGAATGCCTCGGGATCCCCCAGTCGGAGCTGGTTGATGTGGCTCGGGGAAGGGAAGTTTGGGGTTCCCTGCTGGAGCTGCTGCCCATGCGACCCGATACCGGATGAGCGGATGAAGATGGATGGATGGATATTTGTTCTGAAAGTAAGACTTGCTACAGGTCAGTTCAGTTTAAAGACATTGGAATGTGGCTTCATTAACTTCCCATAAGTAAATAAACTTAGGTTTGTTTTTACATTTTCAATAACACACACACACACACACACACACACACATACACATATTTATTTTCATACTTTATTTTCATTTTCATCAGAAATTGTGTTTCTGGATGAACATTTAAATACATTTTTCATCATGGATGAGATTAAATAACTTCCCCATGTTGGTTTTAGGGAAACTCCTTGGAGTAATTTAAAACATATGTTAGCCATTCCAAAAACATTGGAACATCATTATTTTTGCCAGTGACTTTATGTTTGTTGCTGCTCACATCCACAAAGTGAACTGCCTACACATAATGATCAGCATTCAGAAAACAAATGAATTTCTCTGCTAATCCAAGTGGACTGTATACCAAAGTGTTTACAAAAAATAGTCCCTGACTGAAAGTTGACTCTCAGACAAAAAGGCTTCTTAGAGGGTAACTACCAGTTTTTTCAACCTGGACCCTATTTTCAAGGGAAACAAGCTACAATGTAAGTTATGTGATAGGGCAATTGTCCAGCTTGTTTTACTTTCTGAAAAGCTCTTGTTTTGCCACTGTCAGGCTCAAATTAATATTCTAAGTGTCTGACAACATTATGGAAAATAACCCTTCAGAGAGAACTTTAAAACCTCTTTGAGAACTTTCTGTTTAACCAGAAACAGCTCTGAAGTTGCTATCGCTAAACCCACCAGACAACCATTTAAAAAACAAATATGCTCTAAGTATTTTTTATTAGGTATTTTTAAATCAGTATTTCCTTTCAGATAACTAGGAGCTCTCTCAATTCAACCATCTCTTTCTCCTTGCTTCCCTCCATCTTTTACTCTAGGCCTCAGTTTTGTTTGTTTTTTTACATGTGAAAGAATGTGATACTGCAAAGAAACTAAACATCAGCACAGACCACACACACGCATGCAAGCAACAAAATATTAGTGCTTAAACCATTAATCGATTAATTGTTAATGTTGGGGAGGGAAAAACATTTTGAGCCATGCCTGCAGCCATGCTACCAGCTCTGTGAGGCTTCATCAGCATGTTAAGGTGTTTACAACAACAATGCTAACATGCTGATGTGTAGCATGTTGAATAGCTGTTTAATGACTGGCCGGCCGACATTGCCATCCATAGAGCTTTGATGCTACTGTAGCATAACTGAGAAAATGCCAACCATTGGCTTGTTCAAGTCTCTCAAATGTGAGGATTGTCAATTTCTTTCTCTTTTATCTTACTGTTGATTTAATATTAAGTTTTTGACTTTTGATCAGACAAAAGAAGCAATTTAAATATGTATTCTTCAGATCTAGGAAACTAGTAAATCATCATTTTGACATTTTATGGACTGAAAAATTAATCAATAGATTTTTTTTTTTAAATCAACAGATTAATGGATGCTCTCCTGCTGTTTCTTTGCCTTCAGTAAATCCCCCTGATTCATCAGTATTCATGACCTTGTGGGCGTCTGGTTGTAAACACAATGACGCTTTTGATGATCCAATCTTGGTCACCTGGTTTCATGCGACTGCATCATATTACTCCGCTGCATACTTATGTGCTGTGCTGTCTGCTTTCCCAAAGGACCTTTCTAATTATAGTCGTCCTTGTAGCAGATCAGGTGATTGAGAGAACTGAAAAAAGGAACAGTACAACTGGGTTAATGTAAAGGCTGGTAGAGGATTCAATGTCTTGCTCGAAGGCACTTCATCAGGAAACATGGTGTCCAATGTTTAGCCTGTGACCTCGGTTATAACTTTTTCTTCTTCTGCTACTTGAGAAGACTATTGTTGCTTCTCTTCACGCTAATGTGTCTCCTCCTCACGACTTAGCTCCTCCGAGGATGTGAGAGAGAGATGTGAGGAAGAGATGTGAGGACAGAGGAGCCCAAACTGACAAATAAAAAAAAAAATCGTTGTCAATAGTGTCAGTCTTATCCAACGTCAGTTACGTCAGGTAGCCAATAGGAATACTTGAAACTGATGGTGGTGCAACAACAACTACAAAAGTTACACACTGGACCTTTAAGGGATTGGAAGATCCTCCTTGATGGCAGAGGGGGAACGATTTCTGGGTCACGGGAGGAGAGAAGCATAATAAAAAGCACACTAGGACAGAAAGCAATGTTCAGGCATGGAGGGCCTGATGAAATGATGCTATGTTAGTTGTTAAAAGTTAAGATATCTACCGCTTTGACTTTGATCATTTGTCTCTTATGAGTCCCCCCCCCCCACACTTTATGGATGTGCAAAATCACAATGATTGTTGAAGCAGTCCTTAGTCTAAACACACTGTTTAGGCCATAAAATGTCCGAAAATTGGGACAAATGCTCATTTCAAGTTTCTAAAGCTTACGTGCTTGTACTGTTTAAAGTTCAAATCTAAATACATTTAGTTCATGACATGAAAAAGAGAAAATCTGCAAATCCTTACACTGCAAAGGCTTAAACCTGCATTTGATAAATTGATTAAAACAGCAGTATTTAAAATAATCATCTATTAATGTTGTAACGATGTCTCAGCACCAGCTTTTTGAACATTAGCTGAGCATCTTGAACTGTCTCCTCTTTACGTGCCCACATGTGAGGAGTACAGCTTTTCACTGTGACAATAACAGCTTTCTCAAAGCTCCAGGACCGCAGATAAGCAAGGTGCTTCAAAAGTTTTCACACACTCCACCAATATTGTATCAAGCACACTGAGGAGAGAAGGGTTTAAGGTGTGAATGTGTGTGTGTGTATGTATGTGTGTGTGCGTATTAACACATGAAAAAGTAGTGGTTTTTAGCGCAATGGGGTCTATTCTCGGAGCTCTTTCATGTTGTCCCCCGCTGTGAAGTGTGTGTGAGTGTGTGTGTGAGGAGGATCTACAAACTGTATATTCTCACAATGTCACCTGCTATGATGCCTCAACTCAGACTGTGTACAAGTCTCAACCTCTGGCCCACAACAAGTCCAAAGCGAGGTCAGCTTTCCACATCCTCCGCAGCTATCACAACATGCACACTGGTTTATTGACAGAGACAGATATTCCAGGTCTTAATGTAGACTATTAAAGCTGCAGCATGCATGCATGTATGTAGACTGTCTGATATCACATATCAAGTGTAGCCTAGCTATCGGCAAATGCCCTTGGTCTCACATCGGCTATAGCGCTCTTTCAGCAGCACTGCGCGCTTGGAGACGTCTGCGCTTTTGTGACCATTAACCATAACCTTGTCACCGTTTAGGCTGGAGCTCCAGCAGCTCTACAGAATAAACGAAAACATCTGCAATGAACTGGCCAAGAATAGCACGCACACACACACCCGCCTCGCCCCGGGCTCAGTATTTTGGCAGTCTGTGTCAGCAGTCAGAACACCGTCATTCACTCTGTCTCGCCGACGCATGCTAAACACACACTTACCCTCACACAACCGGCTAGCGATGCCCTCACATTTAACCACGTCGCTTCGTGTGCAACAACGCTCGTCTGGTTTTCTCGCGTTTCATTCAGCAGCAAAAACTGGGGGGGGGGGCTCTGTGACTGGTCCGGTCCAGATTCCGACAAATAGCAGGCCAGCTGGTTACTTTAAATTTTTACAAATAAGCCATTTTGTTGGGTCAGAGAGAGCAGGCAGAGAGAGACAGAGACAGACAGAGAGAAAGAGAGAGAGAGAGAGAGAGAGGACATATTACCTCGTCAGATGGTCTTTATTCATACTCACTGGCTCGGTAGCACCACTACTATTGATAGAAACACACCGTAAGTAGCCTACAGGAGATGAAACAAAACAGGGGCATATGAGAGTCCTGATGCAGCAAAGGGGACTCTGGGCCATCAATCTCAGTGTACCACCACCCACTCACTTAATGTATTGATCAGCTATAAAGCAACTGGAACTGTGTTGTACTTTATTACATTTCTATATATTAATTTGTTTTGACCTACAGAGCTCAACGGTGTTCTGGAAGTAAAAATGCAGTTTATTTTAGACTTCTAAATAAATTTCAATCACCACCACCTCTCCCTAAAACTATTCAGCTGTTATGAGGCTTTCACTTTTAAGTAAACCAACCAGAATTGGCCATGAAAGTCATGATCCAGTCACAGCAAGACATCTTGCTTTAAATGTCTTCTCTCCTTGCAATCAGCTTTTTTTCAAGCAAACATGCAACCCTCCTCCTCCAATTTAATTCAATTCAATCTTATTTATAGTATCAATTCATAACAAAGTTATCTCAAGACACTTTAGGCAGACAGATTAGGTCTAGACCACACAGCTACAACAGAATAGGTCTAGACCACACTCCATAATTTAAAAGGACCCAACAGTTCTAGTAGTTCCCTCTAGAGTAAGCAACAGTGCGACAGTGGATGCACACAAATGGAAAGATAAAGGAGAGAGAAGCTCAGTGTGTCAAAGAAAGTCCCCCGGCAGTCTAAACTATTACAGCATAACTAAGAGAGACAGGGTAAAGAGAGGAGGCTGGTAGAGCTGTACTGCCCTGACTCCCTCTAGTTTTATTATATTATTGATTATGTGGTAAATTAATCTGACGACTATGAAGAGAAGCAGAGAAGAGAAGGGGTGCCATGTCTGCGGCTATACACCCTCCCCCGCCGGACCTACTTTTACAGACTCTAGGAATCACAAGTAACTCTGCATTCTGGGAGCGCAGTGCTCTAGCGGGACAATAAGGCACTAAGAGCTCTTCAAGATAAGATGGTGCATGACCATTTAGAACTTTGTAGGTCAGAAGAAGGATTTTACATTCAATCCTGGATTTTACAGGAAGCCAATGCAGAGAAGCTAATACAGGAGACATACTCCTGAAGTTTGCTGACAACACAACGGTCATCGGCCTTATCCGGGACGGTGATGAGTCAGCCTACAGACGGGAGGTGGGTCAGCTGGCTCTCTGGTGCAGTCAGAACAACCTTGAGCTTAACAAGCTCAAAACTGTGGAGATGATCGTGGACTTCAGGAGGTGCCCCCCCACTCTTCCCTCCATCACCATACTCAACAGCCCTGTGTCTGCTGTGGAATCCTTCAGGTTTCTGGGATCCACTATATCCCAGGACCTGAAGTGGGAGCCCAACACAGAACTATTTCAGAACTGTTCATAATGTTCATATTGTAATATAATAACATAATACTATTTATCCCAGCATCCTTTGCACTATGTTCCACATTTAAATAATTTTTATTGAACTCCTCATTGCACTCATTCCTCTATATTGTTTCTGTTTCTGTTTAGAGTATGTATATATTAGTGTGTATATATTGTTGGTTGTTTTGTATGTGTAAGCACATTGTGAGCAACTATGCTCCAAAAAAAATTCCTCGTATGTGTCTTCATCCCTGGCCAATAAAGCTGATTCAGATTAATAAAGGATTCTGCGGAAATCCTATTAAATCTTTCATTTGGATGCCATATATCAGCACAAGGTTGAGGGTGTGGTTAAAACAGTGAGTGGCCTTATGCACTCTGATTGAAACCAGCTGAATCTAGGAGTGAGTTGAAAGCAGTACTAAGGCTATCGTCAACGTCCACATGGATATTAAAATCATCTACAATAAGTATTTTGTCTGATTTAAGGACTACACCTGATAAAAATTCAGATAAAAATTCTGAATCTGGTCCTGGAGCTCGGTAAATAACAAATATAATTGGCTGAAATGTTTTCCATGATGGATGTTGAAGATTAAGAACAAGGCTCTCAAACGAGTTCTAATTTAGTTTAGGTTTAGTATTAATTAACAAGCTTGTAGTTCCGCCCCTCGGCCTGAGCCTCTAGGAATTTGAGTATTATTGTGACTGGGAGGAGTGGCTTAATTTAGACGATCATATTCTTCATGGCCTAGCCATGTTTCAGTAAGACACAATAGATCAGTTTGATTATCTGATATCAAATGGTTTACCAGTACTGCTTTAGAGGACAGGGATATAATATTTAATTATTAATATTTGTCTGGCAGGAGTTGCAGGGGGGGGCGGTGGTCCAGTCAGTTGGACTGTCCTGTCCCTGTCTCCAGGTGCAGGTGTGTCTTTGGGGTTTCCTCTCCCAGCCACTGTAACCCCCCAAGGTAACCCACGTGGCGTTGGGGTTGCCTTCTTCCTCCTTCCCAGTCGTTGTGGTGGTTCTCACACCACCATCCTCCGCCTGCGCCCCCATTGGGGTCTTCACTATTTACCCATAGCTGGGGCTATTTACCCATAACTGGGACAGTGGTTGACGGGCATCAGGGCGTTTCTACTCACCGATGGGCCTGCATGCCGCGTCTCTGGGGCCCACTGCTGCTCCGAGATCCTGTACAACTTAGCCTGGAACCACAAGGGACCAGTTCCCATGTGTGCCACGAGGAGGCGTGTACGAGGTCTTGGCAGTGGAGAGGCTATGTACCGGCAGAGGAGGCCACACACACTCGGCTCCTCTTTCTACCCCTGAAAACAAAGGGCTGTCCGGTGGCAGTAGCTGGAAGCAGCATGTAGCATGTAGCATGTAGCATGTAGCATGCAGTGTCTGACTACAAGCTCTACTACTCCAACACTACTGCACTGACGCATCACACGCCCTGCGTGGAAACACACACACACACACACACACACACACACACACACACACACACACACACATACACACACACACACACACGCGCACACATACACACACACAGGCACGAACAGATACGAACAGACAAACACACACACACACGCACACACACACACACACACACACACACATACACACACACACACACACACACACACACGCGCACACATACACACACACAGGCACGAACAGATACGAACAGACAAACACACACACACACACAAACAACACGAGACAGACACGCACACATACACAGACAAACACAGACAGACACACACACAGGCACACACACATACACACACACATACACACACACATACAAACACACAGGCACGAACAGATACGAACAGACACACACACACACACATACACACACACAGGCACAAACAGATACGAACAGACACACACACGCACACATACATACACACACGCACACACACACACACACACGCACGCACACACACACACACACTCGCACACACACACACACACACACAACAAGTACAAATACACCTTTCCTCACCCAGGCAGAAGCCTCCTGTACCACTTTTTCTTCTTCTTCTGCTTTTTCATCACCCGGCTCTGCAGATCTTCCAGCTGGGACCTCATGGAGCTCTCTGTCCTCTCCCACTCCTGCTCCTTCTCCTGCTGAGTCTTCTTCAGGCTTTCTGTGGCCTGAAGGAGGGATGACCTGTCCTCCTTCCACTCGTTGAGATGACTCTCCAGCTGCTGCTCAAACCTTTTCTCAAGATCATCCATGAGTTTCTTGTTTTTCTGGTCCTGCATCTCCAGCTGGGCTCTGTAGGAAGCCTGGGCTCTTTCCAGTATCGTCTTTCCCTCCTCCTGTTCTCGGAGAGCTTCCTCCATCATGCTCAATTTATGCTTCAGCTCCTGAGCTTGAGCCCTCTCCATCTCCAGACAGCTCTCCAACTCTAACTCCACATTGGTCTGACTTACCTTGAGCATCTGTCTCTCCTTACAAAGCTCCAGCTTCTGAGTCTCCACTTCCTTTTTCAGGGCCTCCTTCTCTCCCTTCATCTGCTCCAATTCCCCTTTCAGGTCTTCGGAAATGAAGTACTGAAGGTCCAGGTCTTTTAGGGCTTTTCGCAGCTTGTTGGTGATTTTTCCCATCTGGGCTTTCAGATGCTCTGTCTCCCTGGGTGGGAGTGGACACATTGAGCTAGAGCCTGATCCAGCTGAGCTCTGTGGGAAGCCTGGAATCTTTCCAGTGTCTCCTTTGCCTCCTCCTCCTGTTTTCGGAGAGCTTCCTCCATCTTGCTCAATTTATCCTGCAGCTCCTGAGCTTGAACCCTCTCAATATTCAAATAACTCTCCAACTCCACGTTGGTCTTACCTACCTTGAGCGCCTGTCTCTCCTTACGAAGCTCCATCTTCTGAGCCTCCACTTCCTTTTTCAGGAACTCCTTCTCTCCCTTCATCTGCTCCAATTTGACGTTCAGGTCTTGAGCAATGAAGATCTGCAGGTCCAGATCTTTTAGGGCTTTTCGCAGCCTGTTGCTGGTTTTGACCATCTGGGATTTCAGATGCTCTGTTTCCCTGGGTGGGGAGGGGACATGTTGAGCCAGAGCCTCATCCAGCTGGGCTCTATGGGAAGCCTGGGATCTTTCCAGTCTCTCCATTGCCTCCTCCTCCATCTTGCTCAATTTGTCTTTCAGCTCCTGAGCTTGAGCCCTCTCCATCTCCAGACAGCTCTCCAACTCTAACTCCACGTTTGTCTTACTTACCTTAAGCATCTCTCTCACCTTACCAAGCTCCATCTTCTGAGTCTCCACTTCCTTTTTCAAGACCTCCTTCTCTCCCTTCATCTGCTCCAATTCCACTTTCAGGTCTTGAGTAATGAAGGTCTGAAGGTCCAGATCTTTTTGGGCTTTTCGGAGCCTGTTGTTGGTTTTGACCAGCTGGGATTTCAGATGCTCAGTTTCCCTGGGTAGGGAGTGGACACGTTGAGCCAGCTGAACTTTCAAGTCGCACACCTCCCTCTGCATCAGCTCTTTCTCATGGCTCCAACTGCTGCCCTCTCTCTGTTGTTGGAGCTGATCCAGGAGATCGGCCAGCAGGTCCTCTCGGATGATCAGGTGAACTCTCCCCTCAGACTCACATTGGGTGAGCGTCGCCTCGCTGTCCTTCAGCTCACACCGTACTTGTTCTTCAAGGTGACTGAGGTAGAAATTAATTCGCGGTTCAGTCTCTCCGGAGTTGAAGTCCATGTTTTCCAGTGTTCCTTCTCCTGTTGCAATGTGCACCTTTGGATTGTCACAGTCAAACTGTCTCTCACACAAACTGAGTGAATTTGTGTCAGAACTCAAGTTGGGTTCCAGTAGTCATAGTGTGTCGTTATGGCAACAACAACATGTATTCTTATGTTTTCAATACAGATGGTCATTGAGTCAAGCTGGGATTCTATTGTTGCTATGGGACACCAGTTTGTTTATGTTTGAATATACAATATGAATGTAATGATTTCTGATGTTTCCTGAAATATGGCAAAGAAAGAGCACTTTATGAAATATGGAAGGGAAAAAGATGGATGTCTTTGCACAAGAGTGGTACACATAGGTATGCGCCAGTTGGGACGCCATTTTCTCTTATGTGCTCAGCAACTACCTATTATTTAAGATGTGCATTTACCATAATAATTATAAAAGACATGGTGTGCACGTCCCACCTTCTGGCAGGTGCAGGACAAATGAAAAGTAAAGTAAAAAATATGCAACACTGCTTTATGCTCCCATAATTTAATACAAAAATTAACAATTAACCAACCCCCCTTTCTGCTGGAGCCCAAATGGCCTCCTAGGCCCCTTCCTCCACAAGGGAGAATGAATGTGTGTGCATGAGCAGTGATTGACACCCAGTTAGACCCCCTGACGCAATATATTACAACTGATGATTTGTATAATTGAAAATAAAGATTTATTCATTTTGACATACAAATGAATGTTACCAACATTTTAGTCAATCACGCCGCTTCTGTCATCTCATCTGCGTTCTGTGTCGGAGGAAGATTTCAATTCAATTTTATTTATAGTATCAAGAGACACTTTACAGATAGAGTAGGTCTAGACCACTCTATAATTTACAATAATTACCTTTTAGGAAGAAACCTGGGACAGACCCAGGCTCTTGGTCTGACGGGGCTGGTTGGGGGTGTGATGAAGAGTGGTAATAACAGTCACAGTAAAAGATAATGGAACAGTGACTAGAAATATTAGTTTGTAGTAGTTCATGGCATAGCAGGGCACAGCAGAGTGTAGCAGGATGTAACAGGGCATCACAGCAGGACCACGGCGACAGCTGCAAACGTGATCTTGGAGCGTCCCTGATCCAAGGAAACATGCTGGGGGGAAAGAACATAATGACTCTGGGGTATGACTCCCCAGAGCTAGGTTAGTAACAGGAATTTCTGGGACATGGGTGCACACAAATGGAGAGAGACGGGAGAGAGGAGGTCAGTGTGTCAAAGGAAGTCCCCCTGCAGTCTAGAACAATTACAAAACAGAGGAGCCTGGTGGGGCTGGAACTCTCTGGGTCGGGCTGTACTGCCCTGCCTCCCTCTAGTTTTACTATGTAAAAATGCCATAGTATAGTATGTCAAAAGTACCAACAAATAGTATGGTATGTCGAAAAAAAGAGATGAAAAAGCCATAATGTCGAAAAAGTCATAGTATAGAATGTCGAAAAAAGAAAAGGAAAAAATTGTCTTCTGTCTGAAGCAGAGTGCTCTAAGCTTGAAGAAACAAGGACTTGAAGGTTCAGATTGTATTGTTCAGTTCAATTTGACAGTGCTGAATCTTCCAGAGGTTATTGGGAGCCATATATAGTCAAATGTGTGTTCCTTCAGTCCATCTTAACCACACTGTAGATCTTGGTAACAAACCAAAGATTGAACCAGTGAGTAAGAAAAAGAAAAGAGCCCTGATCATGGTGCTGGCCAGGCCAGTATGGCCAGTTAGTAATGAAAGGCATAGACCAGGAAATAGACAGTATAGTATGTCGGGAAAAGTGATAATGAAGCCATAGTACTGTATGTTGAAAAAGTTTTTTAAAAAGTAATAGTATGTCGAAAAAAGTGAAAAAAGCCGTAGTATAGTACATGTTGAAAAAAGTGAGGAAAAAGTAATAGTATTGGATGTCAAAAATGTCATAATGTAGCTCCGTGTAAATTCTTTCAGGGAGACCTAACTGTTAATCAATGCTCTCCTAAATTGATTCAGCTGTTATCCGAATAACTGTGTATTTTATCATGCTGTGTATTACTGTCGCATATCTGCAGCTAGTCTCTCCTTATGAAATATATCTCAGTGTAAATCCTTTCAGGAATACCTCACTCTTCATCAACGCTCCACCTAACTCCAATCAGCTGTTGGAGGCGAACCAATCGGTTCAGCTTCTTCTGCTTAAAGGACAGATCAACTTTTAGCACTTGGTATTTAGAGGTTCAATTTATTGTGGTTGACTTAGTTTCTGCTGTAGTTTGATAGGTGATAGTAGTGGATTAAAACTATTTTATAAATATTAAACTGAAATAAAATAATGGATCTACTCTAGCAGTCACCAACTTCACAGGTGAAGGTAGTTTTTGTAATTTCACATAAAGGGTCTTTTAATAGCTGGAACTGGTCCACCAGAAGTCCAACCACAAGCACAATGTGAGTCCTGTAATAGATATCGTGGTGTTACTGTTAGGTCTGCTGCTCCTAGGTAGCTTCTCTGTCCTCCCTCCCTCCCTCCCTCCCTCCCTCCCTCCCTCCCTCCCTCCCTCCCTCCCTCCCTCCCTCCCTCTCTGTCCTAACTGCAGGAGTCTGGTGTGTGGGAGTCAGGATTCCAACTCCATCTCACAAATGTAGCTCTAGAAATACCTTTTATTGCACATTAAAATGGGCATTAACTTAAAAAATTACATAGACCACAAACACTGTCAATATTTCTAAGATTATTTTAAAAATTGAATTAAATAATGTAGTTCACCTTTTACATACCAGTGTAAATTCCACACATACAACACTGCTGTGGGTTAAGGTAAAGGCAAACTTAACTGTCACAAGACATGTCTACATAATAAAAAGAAGTAGTTGGATCTCTAGTGCCACATTGTTAACTACAGTAGTAGCTGCAGGTCCTCCTTCATCCCTTGACATCTCCCAGGTCATTCCCGCCACAGTGTAAGGACTGGATAAAGAAAAGGAGGAGGCTCTCCCCCGTAGACCACCCCAGCTGAACCAATAGATGTAGACATCTTCAACGGCAAGGTTGTTCCCCATGGTCTTGGCTTAGTCTCCAATGAGCCACACTGTTGCTGAATGGAAAAACACATTTAATAGTGAGAGAATTATCATATTTAAGCTATAGAGAAAAAGGATCTTTTTTTGAAAAAGAAACCTGAAAATCTGTGCAGACCAGCTGGCCCCCATCTTCACTCAGATCTTCAACAGATCTCTGGAGCTATCTGAAGTTCCCTCCTGCTTCAAACACTCCACAATCATCCCAGTCCTCAAAAAAGGGCTAACAGGTCTGTGGATGATGCAGTCAACTTGGGACTGCATTACATCCTGCAACACCTCGACTCTCCAGGGGCTTATGCAAGGATCCTGTTTGTGGACTTCAGCTCTGCATTCAACACCATCATCCCGGACATCCTCAGCACCAAACTCTCCCAGCTCACTGTGCCAGCCTCCACCTGTCAGTGGGTCACAAACTTCCTGACTGACAGGAGTCAGCAGGTGAGGCTGGGGAACATGACATCCAGCATACGGACTATCAGCACTGGCGCCCCCCAGGGGTGTGTCCTCTCACCACTGCTTTTCTCCCTCTACACCAACGACTGCACCTCAGGAGACCTATCTGTATAGGATCTCTTTTGTTCTTGTCAGAACATGCGTTACAGCATTCTGGATCAGCTGGAGAGTCTTAAGGGACTTATTTGAGCATCCTGATCCACCTCTGGGCATCATCAACCACTGCAACCTGAGTTCCTTTCCGGCAGTCAGGTCCTACGTACGGTCTCCGGGTTCCCTCTTCACCATCACCAGTGTCTAGGGTCCATCGGGGGGATATATATTTTTAACAATGGAGTCTAATCCCCAAAGACTGTATTTCTTTTTATGCACATGTACAAATAATCTTTGCATACAGTATTTGCAACAAAGTATCTCGTGATTGATTTGATCTTGTAGCTGATTGGCTTGGTTCCAGACTTAAAACCTATATAAAAGCAATTTTCTTAACGTCAATGAAACAATTGAATGGGGAAAAACACTTTCTGAACCAGAGTCATAAAAAAGTGGGCGGTCACTGTTGAGCTCTATACATTTTTAAGGGAAACCTTGCTGCCTGGATTTTTCTGTTTCAATGTTTCTGTTGTTGTTGTTAAAGACACTTCGTAGGCTACAGCATGCAAGTTCTTTAGTGTGGTGGTCCCTCAGGGTGGACAGTGGATGTTCAAAGCTCAGCACTTCTATACACGTGATGTGACCAGGGTTGCAGTGTGTGGTTAGGGTTAGGCAACAAAAACACTTTGGTTAAAGTTAATGAAACATAGCAGTTTGGTTTAAATTTCTCATGGTTTCACTTACTAGTTGGACGTTTTCAACATTAAACCAACACCATCCTCCACCATCCATGCTTTAGTTGCACTGTAAGAAAACAAATGAAAAAAGTTATCACTGAAAATTTTGCAATTGTGAGAAAATAGCTGTGTTTGAAATCTTCTTACAGCAACAACTGCAGCAGTGTCAGTCATTCTCAATGCTTTTAGAGAGCTTCCATTCATGAAAGGTCTAGCATGTGATTTAAACTGGGATTAGCAATAGAAGGTAAACAATAAGGCAAATGTAGCATCTGGCCTTCCTCAAGCTTCCCCACAAACAAGCTGTCTTTGAATTCACACCATGAATCTAAAACTACTGCAAGACTGTGATCAGATGGACTGCAAAATACCTTCTGTGGCTGAAGTTTTTTCTCTCTGTTCAGTCTTCTTTAACCCTCTTGACCTGATTAGAAAAACTTTCTATATCAGAATTGTGACAAAAGAACGTTGAGAAAAGTGACAAATGTTGGACAAAGCTACAAAAATGCAGAGAGAAAAACAATCTACTTTTTTTTTTTTCACAACGCTGAAAAAGTGAGACAACATAAAAAACATCGCCAAAGGTGACAAAAACTTGTAAAAGAAAGTGAAAAGTGTGAAAAAAAACATTGGAAAAAGCAACATCTTATTTGAGCATGAGGATCTTATTTCCATTGCTCAATACCCTTCTTGTGTGTGTGTGTGTGTGTGTGTGTGTGTGTGTGTGTGTGTGTGTGTTTCAGTCTCTAGGGGATGTCCACCAGATGTTGGCTGTCCTCCTCCACATTAAACATAACACATGAGGATGATCCTGTCAGATCTCCCACTCCATCAATTTCCTCTGTACAAGAAACTTGCTTGGATCACCTCCATCCACACCTGGGTGTAGTCAATTTCCCTTAAATACTTTGGGCTCCCTTCTATGGGCGTGTTGGTAACTCATGAGCCAGCAACTAAAAGCCTGCAGAATTTCTAATGATTCCTTCGTAACAGCTCATGGGTGCAAAACTTCACTTTTCAAGCACTCTACACACATGCACACACACACATACACAAAACAGCCAATGTAACCCATTTTCTCAAGTGTTAATATTTAAAACACAGTCTGACCCACATAAAGGAAAATCCCTCCCATTCCCTTGAGTAAATTTCACATAATTTCACAGATTAACCTCTTGCTTTCTTTTTCCCCACAAAAAAAGCATGAGGAAAGTTTCTCAAATAGTAATAGTCTAGGTCAGAGACTACTGCAAATACATACAGAAGAATATACAGCACATTAGTCTGTTTGCGCTATAATGTAGCAGTGATTTGGTCAGCTGAGGGTGTACACAAATCATCTGATTAGATTTGAGGGATTGAATCCCTGTTAAGGCTAGAAATGAGCTAACACGTGGGAAACTGTTCCCAAGGATCCAGGGGTGTTTGCTGGTGATCCTTTGGGGAGTGGTCTTTGCATAACCAGATTAGGGTAGTTGGTTTTAAGTTTGAGGGTCACTCAGGCATGATTAACTCTTCAGCTATACAATCTAAAATCTTAATCGCCTGAAGCTGCTTCCCAAACACAAAGATTCCTGAATGAGCTCCTGTTCTCTGTGAGAGTTTGAAGCCATATGGGAGCGATCCAAGTTGAACTTTTGTAGGCCTTTATGGTCCTTTTGATTAGACCAAGAAGTCATGGATGAACGGCTCAAAACCTGGTGACTAAATGTGTGAATGTAATTTCATGCATTTCTCTGAAAGTGAGAAGTAATTAGCAGTTCAAATTAAATCTCAGGAATTCAGACAAAGAAATACAGAACGTGTGGTTAAAACCTTTGCAGGAGAAGCTTAATGACTTAAAAGTTTGACTTGCAACAATCTTTACTCAGCTGCCCTTGAACTATATTGGCACTCAGATTGTGCAAGATGTACCAAATGTCACGATAATAATGTTACACTTTGTCGATAACTTACAAATACGTTTTAACAGTGGGGTTCTGTGATTTATTAAAAAAAAAAAAAGAAAGAAAAAAAGGCAAAAGGCAAACTCTGACAGGCCCTTACTGACTTGCTGGATAGATGCATAAAGGTTGCAGCGGCGCCACCTACTGGTAAACCATGTTCCTCTCGAACCAGAAACAAATCTGTCAACAATAACAACTCCTCCTGTGGCCGTTCATGAGTGAGGCTGATGTATAAACAGGTAATGAATAGTAATGTACTAAAACAGTTGTAATTATATATGTCTTCATAGGAGAGGAGATACAAGTTATAACTGTTGAATAATTCTAATTACAATTTTATTTTAGCTGTGTACAACTACATTATCATTCTTATAAACCACAGATTAAATATTTATATAGTTTATATCACTAGGGGGGATAACGTAAAGTGTTGCCTAGACCTTTGTGACTCTTTCACAAATGTTATGCTTGAGCAGCCAATAAGGAACATTAACACTATTATTTGTTCTCATTTAACCGATAACTACTGCCAAGAGCCAGTTTGCGTTTATTCTTTGCTTTAAATGTTCAGTAAGGTCAGATAGTCTTTTATACATTTAATTCTCTTTTACGTGTTTTAAATGTGGATGGCATGAATCTGTCAGTTTTAAAAACTAAAATCGTAACCATCAGACTGCAGAGGTTATGCCACAAATCTCATATTTACATGATGGTATGTTTTTAAAGTTCTTTGGAAAATTCCAATAAAAAAAGAATTCGGGGTCACTCTGACCAGAGTCATTTAACATGTAAGGAATTATGTTTGCATTGTTTTCAGTGACACTACAGGTAGAGTATACTCTACTAGAGAATAAAATGATAAAAATCACCAACATTCACAATTTTGTTTCTGCCCAGACATTCATGTTGTGTAACCACCGCAATATTCTCATCCCAGTTGGCTTATATCATTTGGGTGGTATTGTTTGTGGGTGATCCAATCCCAAAGAAACCGCTCTAAATACATATGTGAATTAAGCCCATGTTGTAAATTTCATCATTTTCAGAGACACAGTCTGCAGTATGAAAAACAAACTGCCTTGCTGATGTCAAACAACCCTGTTACAACATGTTAGCTAAAATTAAATAACTAATATAATACAATTGGCACACCTCTGGTGGATATTAAAGCTCTAATAAATAAATATTTTCATATATTACTGTAACAATCAATGTAAGCATTTCCCTATATTTATTAACAAATTGCAGTTCTTTGCAAGAAACTCCCTAGGAAATTATTATAAGCATACTACGGACTTGTTAAATAAAGCTTTACTTAGAAAAAAAAGCAGAATAGAACAGAATGTATGTTTCACTGTGCACAGCAAATCTGAGCTAAACAAGCTAAACCAACAAACAAGCACACACAAATTTAACATTAAACTGAATAATGACAGACAGTTTATTGAAGTTAACAGCAGTGTTATTACAGAAAACAGCGACTCTTGAGTAATGAGTTCCCACCAGATGACACAGGTCATGTCAACAGTAGTCTGGCTCAACAGAAGTACATTTCCAGGATCATTGTCAAACATCCGGGATGTCCCTATGCTTCCGCTCTCTGTGTTGCTATTCCCAGAATCCCTTTGCTTTGGGAAACAACAACAAACATCGAGCTAACAAGCTACAGACTGAAAATGGCAAGTTTTGAAGAAAATTTGGATTGTGCAATAAGGCAGGCCTGCTTGGTTCTTTCGGGGAATTATTGTAAAGATTTACCATTTGAAGTGGCCGGGTTAGCCCAGTTGGTAGAGCAGGAGCACATATATAGAGGTGTATGCCTCAACGCAGAAAGTCCAGGGTTTGAGTCCAACCTGTGACGATTTCCCCCTCTCATATCTAGCTGTTCTTCCTATTAAAAGGCTGAAATGCCCCCCCAAAAAAACCATAAATAAATAGATTTACAAAGAATACGTTTACTGCATTTACTATCTAAGTGGGACGCTTTGGACCCGATTGGTGGAGATACACACGGCAATTAACTGGTAGGAACAAATTACGTTTAACCATGTTTTCAGCTAATTTAACTGTATTGTGTGAACAGTTAACTTCATTTAATATTGTATGTGACGGGTTTTTTTGCAGGGTGCAAATGTTCCACCAAAACAAGTTCTTTCCTGAGACCATTTTGCTGAGCCACCATCGCTGTGTCCAGAGCTTAGCTCTGCACAGGACGATTGTGAACAGCAAACAACCCTGAGCGTTTTTTCTCCTATCCCAGAATGAATGTGTAGTGTAGCCAGACCTTACTCCACAGCACTGTGGAGATAGGTCTGGCAATGCAAAACTCTAGGTGCTCTGTCCTCGCTCCTCGGCTGAACCGGAAGTTGTTCTGGCCCTCATTCGTGAAGGCTGTCTCAAAGCTCTTATTTCTACCCCGAGGAGCGGCCATCAATGAGGGATCACCGAGGAGGTATAAGCGAGGATACATGAGAGCAGCCTTCTCAGAAGCTTTGCAGCTGAAAGGGTTGCTAACGCCCAAACAGTAATATATCCACAGTTGTGTTCAGAATAATAGCAATGTTTAAAAAAAGTGAATAATGCTCAAAATCCTTAGAATAGCTTTTAGTATGAGAAACATCCCCATAACATGATTTTTGCACCACCATGCTTTACTGTCTTCACAGTGTACTGTGGCTTGAATTCAGTGCATGGGGGTTGTCAAACTAGACTTGGGCCCCTAGGCCCAAAAAGAACAATTTTATTCTCATCAGTCCACAGAATGTTGCACCACTTCTCCTTTGGCCAGTCAATGTGCCCCTTGGCAAATTTCAACCTATTCAGTACGTCTTTTTCAATGGGACTTTGAGGTTAATGGTGTTGGACTGCTATTATTTTGAAAGCAACTGAATATCAGATATAATACAGCTGACGAGTTCAAGTGACGCTTCAGAGGAAAGGACTTCTCATCCCTCTAAAACACACTCCCTCATTGCGTCTCTCCCATGCTTCTTCGGTAGAACAGACTAAGACGTGAGGATTTTACATTTAAAAAAACAATTTAATTTAAAAAATATAAAAACATCTCTCAGTAAAAGGTAAAGCCTTTAACTGAATGAACAATATGGCAGATACTCGTCTCTGACTGAGTATCCTGCTCGGATTGCTTGAAAGCTGCTCTTAAATGTTACTTTTATGCTTTGCTGTAAGGAGTTGCTTGATTAGTGCTCGCCCTGAGCAAATAACATTGTGATCAATACGGGCCCAAGTAGATGAAAAAGTCAATATTTCTGAGTATGAGTCCCTAAGTGGTATTTCAGGTGTGCTTTCTGTAGAAATCCTTTGCCGCAGATATCACACCGGTGTGGTCTCTCTCCTGTGTGGCTTCTCATGTGCTTCTTCAGATGTCCACTGTGGGTGAAACTTTTATCACAGTGAGTGCAGCAGAAGGGCTTCTCACCTGTATGAATCCTCATGTGAATCTTTAAATCTCCTTTCCGGCTGCACTCTTTCCCGCAAACGTGACAGCGATGCAGTTTCACACCGGCGTGGCTGGCCATGTGTTCTGTCATAGCGGTGGTGCTGTTGCACTGTTTACCACACACGCTACAACATTTTGAGCCCTTGTGTGTATTAAGGTGCACATTAAGGCTTTCTGTGGACTCCAGGGCCTTTCCACACACAGCACAAAGGACATCTGCGTCAATTGAATGGAAGCGAAAAGCATGATTTATCAAGTGGTGGTTGGAGGAAAAAGACTTATTGCACAAATAGCAACAATTGTCAGGTGCAACTGAATTCAAATGTGATAACTCAGTGGATTCTATGGAAGTGATAAAGGAAAGCTGACTTTGTTCCGTCTGTGTTTGGTTTGACGATAAACTTGCAGCACATCTTTCGTTTACCCTAGCATCTTGGACACTTTCATTTTTCCTTTCAGTTTGTGAAGACGAAGTTTGGGCAAGAGATAGCATGAATTGTACAGATTTGGTTTCATCCTGACAATGCTCCTCACTTTCACTGTTTTGAGTCTGAGGTTGCAAAGTCGGTCTTGTGGCCCCCTGCTTGTCTTTCTCCCAGACAGATGAATGAGGAAGGTATGAGACATCAGCATCCTTAAACTCTTGTTCTTCTTCTTGTTGCTGATTGACCCACAGTTCATGATGCTCCACTTTAATGTGTTGAGGCTCTGGGTCCCTCTGAAAGACGCTCAGCTCCTGTTCACAGTTGTGCTCCTCAGGGAGAGTTTCCTCTTTACAGATGGATGACTGAGAAGAGTCTGGAATAAAAAATAAAAAAAAGGAGTAAAAAATATGTTAAACCTCTGCCTTCTTTATCAGTTTTATCACCAAAAGAGTAGTCTCGCATTGCCAGACCTTCCTCCATAGTGTTGCACAGGAGGGTCTTGCATTCTAGGATGAGCGTAAAACATGCTCTCATATATTGGAATAGCTTTAAACCAATCCCAATCGTCATGGGTGGTGCTAAGCGCCGGATGGAACCACGGTGCCTCTGGTAAATAGCCTCGGGAAGGAACTTGTTTTAGTGGAACATGTGTACGTTCAAAAGTAGTTTTAGTCGTGCAATAGATTAGATTGGACAAGTAGTCTAGCTATCTGTATGGATTTACCCTGCAGAGATATGAGGAGCAGTTAACCATAGTCTTCAAAAATTGATCAGAGTTTAAAATTCCAACACAAAGAAAGTTAAAGGTAACGGGCCTAAAAGGAGGAGCAATCCCGGAAGTGGAACCTCGTGGACATATACTACCAAAATAGTGAATACACTGTTTATGTTGGCAATATTAACATTATCATTAATCGAGTGTCCATGAAATGTCAGAAAACATAAAAACTGTTCGTTATAATTTCCCACAGCTGAGGTTGACATCGTCAAATGTCTTGTTTTGTACGACCAACAGCCCAAAATCCGAGGTCGTCAAGTTTACGATCATGTCTGACAAAGAAGAGCATCAAATCCTCCCATCTGAGAACAGGTACAGGAAATAACCTTTTAGGGTTTATCATTATGGTCTATCTGACACTGACATATGAAAAGTAAATTAATCAATAACGTTAAACACCTGTTTTTGTCGTTTCCAGCAGAAGCCCTCTGAGTCGATCAATCTCCTGATGTGAGCTGGAAGCTTCTTCTTCATATTTTGCGATGGTTTGTTCAAAAACCTGGAATATTTCCTCGACCGCAGCTTTCATTCGCTCGTTTACAAAAGCCCGGAGCAGCAGCGGAGTAGACATTTTAAAGATAACCGTTTTATATGAACGCCAATGACCCCGAGAAGTGGGTTTACAAATAGCCGATCTACTGTGGTTATTAGCTTACAGCTACGGAAGTAACAATGAAAAAAAAGACACTCCCCGATTTGAGTCGCACATGCGTCACTTTGCGACAAGTAGTCTACAATGTGCTAACGAGAAACTTCTGTAATGTCAATACAGTAAAAATGGACCTACTTAACGAAGTTCGTTCACTACGTTCTAGCTACGAGTTAGCATGAAACACAACAAAGCTTGTTTCAAATTTCAGTATGCCATGTTATGCAGTAAACCGTTTAAATCTGAGCATGCGCAACTCACATCTGCACTCGACCACAGCCGGTCAGACACGTTATGCCGTAAACCGTTTACATCTGAGCATGCGCGACTCAAATCTGCACTCGACTTACATCCATAGACAGTTAAAGAAGGCTTGAAGGAGTGACAAAGACCACAGAACATAAGTGTTGAGGTTGGAGAATTGTGAGGTTGACCCATGTCAGATAACTGCTACCCCCTGCAGGACAACAGTGGCATAGCCTCCAATTAAACAATGGGGGACGTATCTGAGTTCATTAACTCAAGTGATTAAGTACAATTATGAGGTGCTTATACTTTATTCTTCCGCTACACTATATTTCCAGTGGTAGCTTACTGTTCTTACTAAATCAGAGGTAAATGCTGTACTCTTTACTCCACTATATTTGTCTGACAGCTTGAGTGACTTTCCAATTCCTCTTACCCTTCCTGTCCAGTGAATGCATGGATCTGCACATTTGGTGATTTTAAACTTGAAGTTTGTGAGGAACTGAAAAAATCTTGTTAGATTCAAACATATGATGATCTTCAAATCAAATCATGTTTATTTGCCATACACAATCATGTAGTAGTCGTAGTAGTAGAATCTGTTCTTCTATTTCATGCCCTTATTATGATTTTAATCAATAATTCAGTTTTATATTAAATTGCTGTATCGATTAACCAACAGTATATAAAGGAGTTAAAATAGCCTTAAACAACTATGCAAAATAATTAGTGCAACAGCAGTAATATTAATCCAGAAACACCAGATAATGGTAAAACACTGACAGGGAACATTTTACTACAAAATGACTACTTTTCATTTTCATACTTTACATTTTGCTGATAATGTTCTCACAGTGTGGTATTGGTGCTTTTACTCAAGTAAAGGATCTGAATAATTCTTCCAACACTGTAAATTAAAAAAGGGGAACTATTACACTTTTTATTCCTCTACATTTATTGAACAGCTAGTTACTTTGAATTTGCCAACTGACCATAGACCATGTAAATATTAACAGTCTATGCAACTGACAGAGAAACAAACTGAGGAAACAAAGAAGTGATGTACAAGAGATGGAGGGAGAAAAAAAAAAAGCAGAAGCAGATGAAAACAGGAAATCTCTATGATTACGTTATCTTTGTGAACCAGATGAGAGAATCACAATTTAGGGACCTATGGGAGCATATGGCTTATGCAATCGGGCTGTTAAACAGTGCACTCTGGCCTGTTGCACGGATACATCCACTCAAGGCAGTGTTGCTTAGTGTTGTAAAGTGAAGAATTTTGCTGGGTTACCTTGACCTCGACTTACAGCACTCCTCGGTGTGGACTGTATTTGACTATTGTGACTATTGTCCATGTGAAAAACCTGAATGGTTAGTTTGTTAATAAAAGGGCTTTTCTAAAGAGGAGTCTGAGTCGTGACCTGTGCCCACTGCTCCTCCTGCTCTCCCTGCTCTCTCTTGTTCAACCACTTGACCATCTGTCCCACGCTGCAGCTCAAAGGAGAGGAAAAGACAGTCGTAATGCAAGCTGTACCTGGCACTGTGCATCTCCATCTGCAGCAGGTCCAAACAGGCACACACTAGAACGACAAGTCTACAAATAAGAAAAGTTTGAGGATGACTGAGAATGAATGGAATATCAGCCTTCAATCGTACATGCGTATCAACGTATCATTACGGATTAAACTTGCTCAAAGCACAGGACCAAATGGACATAATGCTCCATAATGTGGGCACACCCGCATGCATTTCTTATTACCACCAGAAGGAGCCAAATAATGCAAGATACATCTGAGTCTTTGAAGGAGGGTCTGGCAAAGCTAGACTAGAGCTTCTGTAAGTGTAGTTGTGGTATTTTGATTTAGCCTATTGAGTGAAAACAGCATAAAAAAGCGTTAGTTAATATATATTATTAATATGATTATATGAAGATTATTTGTGTCTACTATATGGACAATAATATGTAATCTACAGTGGTTTATGTTATGACATGCAGTTGTTTGAAAATGTCACCTGTGTCAACCTCAAATACACATTTAAATAATAAAAAAATTTTTTTCATTGTTCATTTGTTGGTGTTTGGTGTGTACTTTGTGGAGGCCAAATGCCAATGGGACAAAGAAGAACAAATAATTCTAATGCAATTTCTGAATACCAAACACCAGCCAAAACACAGGCAACATATTTGAAGATGCATATTAGAGTTTTTTGCTTCCTTTTGATAATTATAAAGTAATGTAAATTAAATGAAAGCTGTGGAGTTTATGAAAGACTATAAATAAACTGAAACTGTCACAGCTATTACTGGTACTTCACCACCAATGAATCAAATTTACCATAGGAGGGTTTGGTTTAGGGTTTGAACTCTAGTTTTGAGAAGACTTTTGGTCCTCACAGCTACATGTATTGAGGATAGCAATGCTTGCAACTATGTGCAAAAACAGGAAACAAAACAAACTCTGAAAGATGAAAAACAAAAACAAATGCACAAAGAGAAAGGAAATTTAAAAATGAATGCAATCAAAAACTAAATATTGGAACAGGTAGGCTAAACTACTTCATTACACATTCGGGCGGTGAACACACCTCCAGAGAAATGGGAGTGTCCTATTTGTGGCAGGGACTGTATATGGCTTACAGTCAATGCAGAAACAATGAAGATGATTTAGGTGCTGTCGGTTTACAGAAACCTATGTTGGATAAATCCATACAATTACAACAATAAACATGTGAGGGGGGGGGCAATTGTTTTAGTTCATCCTAATTAAGACTACGAGTAAGTTATGAGGTATAAAGCTGCAGCTGCGTATTTTTTTCTGTTCACACATGTAGCCTATGTATGGAATGGTATGGTAATTGTAATTTCAGACACTTGTACGCATGTGCGTGATGTGTTACTTCCTCGCGTCTAACGTTGCCGTGGAGTGAAGCTCCTTCAGTCGACTCCTTTATCTTTGGTGCAGCAGCAGCAGCAGCACGGTGCGAAAGGCGCACAAGTGTAGTCAGCCAGCGACCCATCAGAAATGTCGGGAAGTGGGAGTCAGGAACCTGCCGTGGCCGCAAACGGCAGCGACAGCCCGACAAAACGTGCACCCAGACCGCCAGTCGGCAACAGAGTGACCGTGGTTCTCGGGGCTCAATGGGGCGACGAGGGGAAAGGAAAAGTTGTGGATCTGCTCGCACAAGACGCGGATATGGTGTGCAGATGTCAGGTTGGTTAGCCCCCCATGCTGCATTCACTTGTCATGCGTCCGTTTCCCGGGTGAGCTAGTTACCCGGAAACGCCGCAGGTAACGCAGTAGCCTACTCACTCGCTTCTCCGCGCGGTGTTAAGTTAGATGTCCTAGCTAACCAACATCCCAATCACTGTGGTGTTCTCAGTGGGTTTTTTGTTGCTAATGTCACCTTGAATGTCTGCTAGCTGCTTTAGCTCTTTATTATATATTATTATTAATATCTGTGATGAACTGACTCTTGACGTGTGCACATGATGAGATAGCTGAAGGCACCTTTGGCTAACTAAAGTGACCAAGTGCATCACTTCAGACTGGGCTTTTATGGCCACCAGTAGCTCGTTAAAGCAGGTCAGTTAGCTAGCAAAAAGACTCGACTAATGTTGGCTGCGGGTTTTTATTCATTCTGGCTGAACGATGCATTACAAGTTTAATTTACAGAGCTGGGAGAGATTGTTAGGATGCGTACTCTATCATACAGGATTATGTTAATTGCATTATTCTGCTCTTTTTTTCTGCTGTTGATTGCTGCATTAGCTCCATTAAAGTTAGGAAATGTGTGAATTAATCAGACTATTGTAGCTGTGTGAAATTGGCAATAAATGCCTTTACTTAGCTATTATATTCACAATATTAAATACGATTTGTGTTCGGTATGAATATTACAGGCAAAATGTAAAATTTGAGTTTATCATTGTCAATTCAGCTAATTATTGATGATTGACCTGATATTGATCTGTGCATTCAGATGCTTTAAAAAAAAAAATCATTTTTCACACCATAGTGTACTGATATTACAGGCTGCATTCTAACATATCTATATACACCATAAACTAGAGGTGCACTAATTTGTCAATTAATCAATTAGGTAATCGACAAAAAATAAATAAAATTGTTTATCTTTTTTAAAGCAAAAAACTACTTTTTCCTGGTTTCATACTTCTTAAATGTAATAATCTGATGCTTTTTACATTACAAAGGGCATTTTTCAGTATTTTCTGAAATTCTATTGACAAAATGATTAATTGAGAAAATATTAGGCAGATTGATCTATAATGGATATAAACGTTAGCTGCAGCCCTACCATACACATTATCCTGCTTCTGTGGGCCCATATATATAAATGCCACCTTATCATTTTGGACAGGCTGGTAGTGGACAGCATGCAAAACAAGACAGCATTCATGTGTTGCTTGCTTTATTATGTCAGGATGTACAAATGGATGTATAAAGAGATGTGAATGTGCAGATAATGGGGAGTTGTTATTCACCTTCCCTGTTATTGCACATCACACGATTGTGATTTAGGGCTGGCCAATATATCGATATTATATCGATATTGTGATATGAGACAGATATTGTCTTAGATTTTGGATATTGTAATATCTTATATGACATAAGTTTAGCCTTTTACTGGTTGTAGAGGCTGCATTACAGTAAAGTGATGTACTTTTCTTAACTTACCAGACTTTTCTAGCTGTTTAATTATTTGCCTTTTCCCACTTAGACATTATGTCCACATTACTGATGATTGTTTATCTAAATTCCAAGTGTGAAGATTTTTTGTTAAAGCACCAATTGTCAACCCTAGCATATCACCGCAATATGGATATTGAGGTATTTGGTCAAACATATAATGATATCGGATTTTCTCTCCATTGCCCAGCCCTATTGTGATTTGTTGTTATTTTAGTTGATCAAGCTGTATCTTTAGTGACATCCATGTGACCCTCCGCTCTTACTTGGACTCTGTCAGCATGCTGTTGGGTCAACTCCTGGCACGTTGTGTTGAAATTGCTTGCGCTCTAGTTTTATCATGCAAAACAGGTGGTTTGGAGACTCTGAAATACAATGAGTTTTTCTCTTGTAGACATGGCCAGGACTTTCTCAACTCTTTCCCCACTGTGTAGTGTAAAGAGTTCTTGTCCCTGAGACTAAATTATATTTGGCATTTCTGTACTGCAATTTCTTCAAACTCATTGGGGGACATGTACGCTGATATTGACATCTTGTCTACAATAAGTTATATATTATTATATACCTACTTAACATTATGTTCCTCAGCTTTCTAAACAATCTCGCTAATCTTTGTACATACTCTGTGGACTATTAGCTGTCCTTGTTTTATAACAAGTTGACATAACAAGGATTCTCCGGAGCCTCGCAGCTTCCTTGTTACTGCAGTCCTGTCGAAGCACGAGACATGTAAAAATAAACCTGCTTGCTGGCAGTGGTCCTGCACAGCGTCCCCTCTATACATCATGATGTGTGTGTATATGTTTTGGGGGGCTCTTGGAGCATGGATCTTTTTATAACATAAGCTTTGCCAGCAGTCTTGCTCGGTGTTCCTTACAGTCCAGACCTCTAAGATCCTTAAAGTTACAGTTGGGGTTACAAGAAAGTAAAGATGGGGTGTGTAGCACAAATAAGCATTTTTAGGCATTAAGTAAATTATGTTTAATATTTAATCCTTGTATCCTATATAAGTGCATTGTATTTATTTTTCGTTTGCAATGATGTCGAGATACAGAGTACAAATACACAGAGTTCAACAAATCAAGAGGACAACACTTAGTGAAAACAATTGCACACTGAGATCAAGTGGTTTGAGATTATCGTCTTGATTTGTCCAGGACTAGTGAGAGTGATAATTCCATGTTTTTGGTGCACAAAACTAAAAGCAGATTTTCTGAGTTCAGAATAAATTACCTTGAAGCATATGACAGTTAGTAGAGCAGGTTTGGTCCAGTCCAGCATAGAGGTTATATACAGTAGAGTGGTGGAAGTCCAATAAGGGATCTGTGGATGAGAAGATACAGGTGTTTATCCCACCTCAGTGCCAGAGAGGGAACCTTTTTATTCAGAATGTAATGGAGAGTGTTAGAGGGATCTCTGGTAATTAATCTGAGGGCAAAACGATAAACTGATTGTCGGGGTTTGAGAGTGGAAGCAGCAGCCTGACTGCTTATATCATCATAATGTAGGACTAGGATTTAACCTTAAGGGGCTTTACGATCTGTACAGCATCTCTATCCTTAGACCCTTGATTCAGGCATGGAAAAAGCCTTAAAAGAAAATGAGAAAAAAAAATGAAAAAATTTAGGAAGAGCAACAGAGGAGGGATCCCTATCCCACAGAATAAATCAACATAATCAAATTACAATATATACAATCAGGATGTGTGAAGAATGTCTCCATTATTGTGCCTTATCTTTCCTGACACCACTCTGTTAAATCAAATCTTCTGAACCTCTTATTTTAATCTCAACACACACAATGGATAATCAGCGTTGCCATAGCAGTGCACAAACACAGTCCGCTAGCTGGTGCGTATTAAAAGTTGAGTTTCTCGTGAGGGGAATAAGAAGCCAATCCCAGGACTGTATGAGAACCACAGTTAGTTCTGTGGGGGATGGGATGGATTGTAAAAGTAACTAAAAAGGAGAGGCATCTGCCCCCCACCCCCTTATCTGTCCCTCTCTACAGCTTCAGGGTACTGCTGTGGCCAGGAATAACCCCATGTGCTCAAATCACATGCTGTGCTTGATTTACATCCACAGGCTCCAAGAACACGTTAGGAACACATCCTGGTCACAGGACGGACATAATGTTGAATTGGCTCCTCAGGTAGTGAGCGGTGACACTGCTAATATCCTTTTTATTTCTTTTCCATCATTAAGTCCATGAGCTGCAGAGTATAACACCTCTGAGTGTGAAAATGTATCAGGGAGGAGCAAAGCAGGTCAGATTGTGACATTCTCGTCCTAGGACTCACTGTTCTCCCTTTGCGTTGTTATCTCCCATTGTCAGCTGTGTTTAATCATGTGCAGGCCTGTACTGTATACAGTGTCCAGATTAACACCCAGCAAGTACATTGTCACCGTTAAACCCAGTCTTTGACTGTTTGAAAATGTTGTTCCTATTGATCAACCAATCAGGGTGGTTCAGTATTTAGGCCCTAGATTGGCTGGCTACTACACAAAAGCGTTAGTATTTCTCCCAACTTATCAATTGAATCATGATTTCCTGAGACCACTTTATTTAATGCATAAATACATGCGCATGGTTCTACACAACAAAACATATTTAAATGTTATGTCTTCTTTATAGGGGTGTAACAATACTTCGATCTGGATCGATATATACTGTAGGTTCAATCCTCAACAATCCAATGAGAGAGAGAGAGAGAGATTTTTAATTTAAATGTCAAATCATATTTTAGATAATTTTTGTTAATAAATGTAACCGATTGTGTTAAATAGGCTTATGCACTGTCTCGTATCGGTTGCAGGTCCCTGAAATGAATCAAATCAAAATCATATCGTGGCAGACTTTGTAATATTGTATTGTCCTAAGAATCAGTATATAATATTGTGACAAAACATGTGATTTACACCTCTACTTCTTTAATGTCTTAATGTTTTAGCTACATTGAAAAGGCATCTTGTCAGTTCATATTACTGTATTTGGGGCTCTCTTTTATTTAAGTGCATTGTGTTGTAACTTGGGCCTCATGCAAGAACCAATCATATAAATAGGATAGGATTGATGAAAGAGAATTTGTGCAATTCATCAATTTTACCAATCTTTTATTTTGAATGAACTTAGAGTTTAAATATGACACAGAAAACACTCAAACTTTATGCAAAATTTATATTCTGTTCACCATCGTGGCTTGCCGATTTAAGCTGCCCAGTATCATACTCTGTTGTACTGACAGTGTATCATTACTTACTGTAGGCCATAATATTGAAGTCACGTCCCCTTGACTGCCTCTCATTTTTAGTCTTGGACTGTTGTGCTTAAGAAAGACCTAATAAATACATGTCAAAGTGTTCTTTATTTCTGTCACATTACAGTGCTGCTCTGATGACACATGGGTGACCGCTGTACTCCCTGTAATACTGCTGTACTTATACCACTACATTTGGTTTGATTTGGTCTGCCAGCAGGACTTGGAAGCTACTTGGTTAAAATTCTTTTTATTCTAAAGAGAGATTTTTTTGAGAATTAAACTTCTTGCCCACAAACTGAGTTGAACAGGTTATATAAATATATAATATTATATGGTCATTTTATGGGCATAGGTTGTGCAAATGATGAAATCCCACAAACACACCTCCTCATGAAGTGGTGGCGTTCATCAGGCTGAAACAAGCAATTTCGGACAAGTTTGGGGAATACAACGTGCAACACAACAACATAAGAATACAAATCAGCCCATTGACTGATTTTCAAAGCTTTGGTTTGTGTTTGACTTTGGTTTTTTGGACTTGATATGTGCCAAGAAAGGCAGGGTAGCTGGTAAGAGGGTTTGAAAACTACATTATTCCTCAAGCTACATGCCCTCTGTTGGAGAATGATGGCAGCTTATGGCTTGAAGTTTGAGACTGAGCTGCAGCTTGTTTTTCAATGTAGGAGTTTGGAGCAGCATGTTTTGACAAGACATGGGTGTAGGTACCAGAAAATTACTTACATAATGTTGAATATACATAAACTTTCCTTTGCTGACACATTTGTCAGCAAGTTTACACTGGAGTGAGACCTTCACTTGAGATCTGAGTGCGTAGTGAGCAGGAGTCTCTAAGCAACAGCACAGAGCATTACACACACACACACATACACAGTGGCCAATGGTTTGTCTATGATGTTTGTTGCTACTCGCCAAACTATTTACCCTGCCTTCCAGCATTGCCAAAGAGAGTTGCAGAGTCTCCATTAGGCCTCTTTGTGTTTTTGTTTGTCTCTCCTCATTGCTTTCTGTCTCTTCTCTGCAGGGCGGCAACAACGCAGGACACACCGTGGTGGTTGACTCGGTGGAGTACGACTTTCACCTCCTCCCCAGTGGCATCATCAACCCCAAGGTCACTGCTTTCATTGGTGTGTAATGCACACAGATGCAGAAACATTTTAAATTCACACTCAGGATTTGTGCGATCTACGCAGTCACACTCACCGAACACACCATTACGCACAGACTCTCGTTCCAAGGCCATCTTTCCCCGCTGTTTTCTTGATGAATTGATCGACTCTTTTAGCCTGCTGCGCTCTTCATCGCCAGCAAGAACAGCCTTCATTTTAATGACTGCTACAGTGAGTGTGATCAGCTTGACTCAGAGCCAGACTGCAGGCTACATCATATCCACTCATCTGCAGTAACTTCATTAGCTAATGGTGTCTTACTCTTTCTTTCTGGCGTCCAACCCCCCTGCCCTTCTATACTTTAACATCTGCAGCTGTATGATCTGTCAATACTTTTCTTTTTAGATATATGTCACATTAATGCTTCTGCTGGCTCGGACGCTCAGAAAGACCTTCAGCATGGGCAGGGCTCCAGTGGTGGAATGTAATGAAGTACAAATACTTTGTTATTGTACTTAAGTACATTTTTCATGTATCTGTACTTTACTTAAGTAGAATCAATAGTGCATACTTTTGACTTTTATTTCGTTAAATTTTGCAGCAATTATCTATAATTTCTACTCCACTACATTTATACAGTGTTCCGTTACATTTTCTGATCTGTTTCCCCCCCGCCGAAACGTCCTCCTTCCTTATTTTGCTAGCCATTGATACTATCCTGTTAAGGTTGTTCTCGAGTTTGCAGCGTAAGTGGTTCTGGGCATTTACGCACACTCGATAATCTCTAGGTTAGGGTTCCCACTCCACACGTTAGCCACTTACAGGGGCTATTCCCTGTCCTTCTTACACTCATTGGCCTGCCACAAACTTCGGATTCATTGATGAGCCCCTTTTCACGTTTCACGTGTAAAAAAAAAAAAAAAAAGGCAAATTTACTGGTCGCACATGTGCATGCACTGGAAGTCACACACTCAAATTTTGGTCGCAAAATGCTACCATATGGTCACAGTCTGGAGCCCTGGCTTACAGATAAACATGTTTTCAACAATTACACAAAAGAACAGACGAACATAGATAATTTATTAATAATATTATTGTATCATAATATAATTGTTTCATTGTCTCAGAGTGGAAACATGTTACTGTTTATTACACCGTCATGGCCTTTTTTTTTTTTAGCCTTTTTCCACATTTCTTACATTTAATTTGGTAATAAGTAATTACCTTGCCTCCTCCAGTTAATGCAACCCAATTAAAAAAAAAAAAATGAGTACCAGCTGTTATACTGAATACTCTTGTGAACATGCATCGTTTAGGCCAGCTCTGCCTGACAGGACACAGTCTTTAACATCAGAGTTAGGCTGTCGGTACAGACCTGGGGCTGCCTCAAAATGACAGACAATAACTCTGGTTTACATGTAACTTATAATTAGACTTTGCCTTTAGACTGTGCAACAACAATCATGTACATTAATTGTAAGTAACATTTTGCACAATGCAGTGGTGGAATTGAACAAAACGATTAATTAAGCTACCTGCTGCATAGTAGCTCCACCTTTACCAGCACTTATAGCCAGTCTTTAAAGGACTCTTACTTGTAACATGTTTACTGTAATATTGATATTTTCATTTAAGTATAAAGAAACTTTCACTGCAGATTTTGCTTCTTCTAAAAAGTGTTTTAGGGAAAATTACTCTTCAGTAAAATTGTTTCCAACTCCTGGATTTATATATATGACCCTTGAGGAAATTTTTGGTTGATACATGCTACAGGCCCAAGGACATTCCTCATGGATTTATGTAAAGCAGGTGTCTCTTTGCACACAACCATCAAACTTTTGTTTTAACAGACTGTAAATTGGAGCGGCAACTAACTTATTTTCTCCCTCAGGTAACGGTGTTGTTATTCACCTGCCAGGCCTGTTTGAAGAGGCAGAGAAGAATGAGAGCAAAGGAAAAGGTTAGTTGTTTTTAAAGACATACAGTAACAGAACAAGACTGCTTTAATGTGTGGATACTCAAAGTGTGTGTGTGTGTGTCTGTGTGTAGGTCTAAAAGACTGGGAGAAAAGGTTGATCATCTCAGACAGAGCACATATTGGTAAGTCCTTTGTGTGTTGTAATGTTTGTATGTATGCATGCAAAGATGAGTGTGTGTTTGGGGATGTGTGAGCCCTGCTTTCTCTGAGGTGTGTGAGAGTGTGTGTCCCCTCTCTCCCTCCTCTGCAGTGTTTGACTTCCACCAAGCAGTTGATGGTGTTCAGGAACAGCAGAGACAAGAGCAAGCAGGCAAGAAGTAAGAAAGCTGTTGCTTTTTAAAATGGACACACACATACACACACACACACACACACACACAGAGAAAGATCAGATCAGTGGTCCCATCTTTGACTTATTTTCCTGGATTTATTTTTAATCTCTGCCAACATGCAGATGAAATTCCAAGGACATCCATACACCTTTTAAAATATATTTATTTTTTTCTCTTGTGAATAATAGTGAGGTCCATCCCCTGCCATCTGGCTGATTTTTAGATTAATCAATATTGTTAACACAGAGTCTTGATATTCTTCCACATACAGTATATCTAGTTTGCACTAACAACTTAAAAAAACAGTCATAATCAATATTTTTATCAAAACAAAGTATCAAATGACAATGTCAAAAAGGGTCACTTGGGGTGATGAACCTTAATTATTTCCTGAATCTGCAGCTCCTCTTGCCTTTACTGAGCTTTAAAGTGAGTTTCACCAGCTGTGTGGCCCACAATCCTACTGTTTTGGTTCACTCTTACCGCTCACAGCAGGCAGCGGTTTTCGGTGAAAACGCTCTAAATGAACAGCAGGCAGAAACAGTTGGGGACTAGCTGGTGAACATATTGGATCATTTAGTAGCTAAAGAGCCATATATATCCCATAGGAGTTACTATAGACCAAAATCACAAGTATTTGACATTTTTGCCTGGTGGCCAGAAACACCACTCTAAATGAATGTTAACGTTGCTACACACATAACTCCTAGATGTGTTAAACATACAACATATTTGCCATATCAATTGGTGATATGTTGTGTTCACCGCTTGTTTCTGCTGCCCCCAGTTATTGCTGGTTTAAAATGGTTTATAAAAATTTGCCAGGAGTACCAAATTACATAATTTATAAGTTTGGAAGAATGATCCATGGCCAATGATCTATCTTAATTGAGCCCCTTATATACATTGATTTAAGGATCTTAATTAGGATGGAACAGAAATCGACATTTCCTTCCATCTTCACTTTTATAGGGGCAGACATATCTTTACACAGTGACACACTGTTGAACACATGCATATGATCTCCATGCTGCTCTGCCTGGAGGCGTCCTACCAGAGCTCAGACCAGAGTGCCTTAATGGCACGGCCATTATAAGCATTCAGTTGATTGCTATGACAGGCTGGTGAATTTCCAGAACCTCTGTGAACACTGCTGCTGGAAGTCAAAGCAGCATGAATTCACAGAGTCTGATCAGAAGCCAGAATTTAACCTTGACTTGCTCAAAACTAGAAACACAATGTGGAGATGTGCAGTCCTGTAGTTTCACTAAGATGAAACTTAAAGAAGATGTTTGGTCCCAGTTAAAGAACAATTGGAATCAACTCATGTTAGTACAGTATCTATAGAAACATTTACACAAACAAAAACAGGTGTCGAATTTCTTTAGCTATTAACGACCAGACATAGTAGCTTCAGTCTTTGCCCTAAGATCATACACTTTATATACACTTTATTCTTTAAATGTGTGTGGATGTTTTCTGTTATCTTTGCTACAACAGTACAATGCCATGTAATATATCATACTGATGTATCAGTCACAGCAGCCACAAACTTTTACAATAAATACTTTATGATAATATACTAACCTTATGAATGGACTAACTTCTAATGGAGCATGTGTTGTTACTTAACTATGTAAGTAAGTAAAATGTAATTTTATGAAGTGATTTCTACAGATAAAATCACAAAGTCCTTTTATAGGGGCAAAAAGCAACCTACAAGAAAACAATGCATAATAAAAACACAAACAATGAAAGCTGCAAGCAGCGTTGGATGGGCCCACGTGCCTCAGTGCATGTTGGGGTTACTGGTGGATGCCGCTCCTTGCAACCATGCATTAGTACGGCACTCAGACACTGCAACTTGTCACCAATGAAAAGGAACTCCCTGCTTAGTTCAATGATACCTCACACAAGACTCTGTCATACAGCTCATTAGCTGTGAATGGGTGCGTGGCCAAAGCAGGGGTCGGGGCAACCCTTTAACAATAACATGAGAAGTCTCTGCTGAGTTCATTGATACCTCACATAAGACTCTACCTTAAACTGGTCAGCAGTTATCTGGTCTTAGCCTGAGCACCTGTAGTCCCCAGGATGCTCTCACCTCTCCAATCCTCAGGTTTAGTCTAAATCTTCATTCTTATAAGCAATTTTGTGGGATTGCTTAGTTATTATCTCATTCTTAATCCAGATGCTTTGCTCAGCATCCTTTACTTGGTACTGAAGATCTTGCACATCCTTCAGGTTTTCAATCTTCTTGTTTTGTTTTACTGTCAGAGACTCAAGTGGAGCCAGCTTCTTGGTGACGCTCTGATTCTGCTCCTTCAGAAATACTTTGTTTACCTGAGAACCAAACCTTCAGTTTCAGTTACTTTACAAATGTTCCTCGTACCCCCTGGCAACTGCAGACGTACCCCATGGGTCACAAGTATCCCTGATTGGGAATCACTGCAATAGAAAATCAGCACTGTATCAGCACTGGACAATTAAATAAGGTTTAAAAAGTTCCTATAATTTGCATCAATAAGGTGATTAAGTTTCTTCAATCAGACGTGGCAGATCTTATGTCTACTATAGATTCTGCATATTTTATCTTTTTTTTTAATTTTTTTTTAAGTGTATGTGTGTGTGTGTGTGTGTGTGTGTGGCTTAAGACTCAGTGAGTTCCCTCTACTTAACTGGGTCTGGAGTTTCACAATGATTTTGATGAATGACATTTAAAAAAAAATGGTGTAAGAATGAGATCACATGCTAATGCTATTTTAATTCCCCCCTCTCGGTCCTGCCCAGCCTTGGGACAACAAAGAAGGGGATTGGTCCAGTGTACTCAGCCAAGGCAGCACGTAGCGGTCTCAGGATATGTGACCTGTTGGCTGACTTCACTCAGTTCTCTGAAAGGTCTGTCTCTAGTACAGCAATATATCTGTCTGGAGTTTTGATGTAATCTGCATCTACGTGTATCTGCTCAGTGTGTCAACGACAATGTTCTAAAAAGACTACTGGAATGGTTTGTTTCATGCTTCATGCCACAAATTCCATTCCTTCGCTGAAAGTTTTCCCTCAAGCAAGGAACTCAAGAAACTTTATGTGCATTTTACCCACACATGCTTGGCTTCAGTTTTGTTGACTGTTTCAATTACAGGCACTTTTCCAGGAACTTATAAACTTACTTTAGAAAGTTGGCATGCCAGAAATTACTTTATCTTTACCTTGACGATCACAAGGTAGACAGTAGAAATAGTGTCTTTAAATTAGTAAGTAATGCTTGCATGTATTTCATTGGCCGGATGATGTCAGTTTGCAATCCAGCAAAAGCATAGGCATGTTCAACTATTTTCTTTCTTTGGCACCCCCGGTGCGTCACCAGACTGGCTTCCTTTAAATGATCCAGGAGGCTGTGTTTTTTTAAGCAAGGCTGAACGTGGCCCAAATGTGGTTCTAGGATGTAGTTCCTGCTCCACCACCAGAGAAAATGGCTGCTACAGGGGCAATGTTTTCTGATAGCCCAAAACTATCGGGGTGGAACTTCACTAGTAAAACCAAACACCACTTATTGTATAGAATTTTAAAAAACTTCTATTATTGTTTGGTTTGCCTGATTGTTAAAGTTCTCCAGACAGACAAAATATCCCCACAAGACTTTAGTTCCTTCTCCTGAGTTCCTGGGATGGTTGATAAGGGGCAATGAATCTTTAATGCACAGTAAAAATCACATGATATGTTGTTTGTGAGCCTCCTGTGTTTCTAATCTCATTGCAACATGATGTAGTATGGTATCATACTAGCCCAATTAGAAATTCATGGCAAATGACCAATGTTGTTACAGGTATAAAGCTTTGGCCCAGCAGTACAAGGGTATGTACCCCACTCTGGAGATTGACATAGAGGGAGAGCTGATCAAATTAAAGGTAATCAAAAAAAATAAAAATAAAATAAAATTCTACAAACATAAATTGTCCTTATTGCAGTAAGGTTTTGTTGTGTTTTTATTTAGAATTATGTGGAGCGGATCAAACACATGGTGAGAGACGGGGTGCACTACATGTATGAGGCTCTTCACGGCCCTCCTAAGAAGATCCTGGTGGAAGGAGCCAACGCAGCACTGCTGGACATCGACTTTGGTGAGTACGTCACCATGTGTGCATGTGTGAGAGTGCATGTGCACCACAATAAAGCACGCCTTACTCTTAACTTAGGTATATTTTCCAATTATCCTATTGAAAAAAAGCCAATGTTTTTCTGCTAACCTTTTTCTTTGAGATTTTTTTATTTATTTATTATTTCTAATTGCCAACCGCTGATCAGTTCATCTACTGAGATCCAGTGATGTTGCTCTGAAATACTTAAGCTTTGTGATGCTCTTTACAAAAGCCTGCTCGGAGCTCAGTCTAGTGATGATGGTAAGTTTACCAACTGCTACCAACGTGCTCTGGCATCCAGGCTTGACGTGCACGCTCACAGTTTAACCATTTAATGCCACCTGACTGTGCATGAGCACGAAGGCATCCTGTATCAGCAGTCAGTAGTCAGTCAGTCGATGAGAATCACAGAGTAGTCATTAAATCCAGAAATACTCTGAAAAGGTTGATGAAAGCATGGCAGTTGTATTGTTGCTTTCAGATAATGACACCATAGACTCAACACACTTATCTTCTAGATAGATCTGTGTCACTGTCTGAAGCAAAGTAGACATGATTATTAAAAGCAGTGACGGAACCAAGCCGATTAAATTACAGTTGAGGTTCAATGCTTGTTATTATCAAAACACCATGCACGTAATAACTCTGGTGGTATCAGGGCACAGTGTCCTGCCCACTGATAGGCAAACAACATCTCTGAGACGGGATTTAGAAATTGTGGCAAATGTCACAGTAGCATCAACCCTCAACTTTATCTCTACTATTTTACATTAACCTTACAATGACGGGGAAAAAAAGTATTTGATCCCCTGCTGATTTTGTACATTTGCCCACTGACAAAGAAATGATCAGTCTATAATTTTAATGGTAGATTTATTTGAACAACAAAAATCCAGAAAAACGCATGTCAAAAATGTTATACATTGATTTGCATTTTGATGAGGGAAATATGTATTTAACCCCTCTGCAAAACATGACTTAGTACTTTGTGGCAAAACCCTTGTTGGCAATCACAGAGGTCAGATGTTTCTTTTAGTTGGCCACCAGGTTTGCACACATCTCAGGAGGGATTTTGTCCCACTCCTCTTTTCAGATCTTCTCTAAATTATTAAGGTTTTTAGGCTGACGTTTGGCAATTTGAACCTTCAGCTCCCTCCACAGATGTTCTATGGCATTAAGGTCTGGAGACCGGCTAGGCCACTCCAGGACCTTAATGTGCATCTTCTTGAGCCACTCCTTTGTTGCCTTGGCCGTGTGTTTTGGGTCATTGTCATGATGGAATACCCATCAACGACTCATTTTCAATGCCCTGGCTGAGGGAAGGAGGTTCTCACCCAACATTTGACGGTACATGGTCCATTGTCCCTTTGATGCGGTGAAGTTGTCCAAGGCAAGGGGTCATAGGCAGCATTCCTCCTCCTCCAAACTCGGCGAGTTGAGTTGATGCCAAAGAGCTCCATTTTGGTCTCATCTGACCACAACACTTTCACCCAGTTGTCCTCTGAATCACTGTTCATTGGCAAACTTCAGACAGGTATGTATATGTGCTTTCTTGAGCAGGGGGACCATGCTGGCGCTGCAGGATTTCAGTCCTTCAAGGCGTAGTGTGTTACCAATTGTTTTCTTGGTAACTATGGTCCCAGCTGCCTTGAGATCATTGACAAGATCCTCCCGTGTAGTGAGAGGTGAGATCTTGCATGGAGCCCCAGGCCGAGGGAGATTGACAGTTCTCTTGTGTTTCTTCCATTTGCGAATAATCGCACCAACTTTTGTCACCTTCTCACCAAGCTGCTTGGCAATGGTCTTGTAGCCCATTCCAGACTTGTGTAAAACTACAATCTTGTCCCTGACATCCTTGGAGAGCTCTTTGGCCTTGGCCATGGCGGAGAGTTTGGAATATGATTGATTGATTGCTTCTGTGGACAGGTGTCTTTTATACAGGTAACAAACTGAGATTAGGAGCACTCCCTAAAGAGTGTGCTCCTAATCTCAGCTCGTTACCTGTATAAAAGACATCTGGGAGCCAGAAATCCTTCTGTTTGAGAGGGCGTCAAATACTTATTCCCCTCATTAAAATGCAGATCAATTTATAACATTTTTGACATGTGTTTTTCAAATGTTTTTGTTATTCTGTCTCTCACTGTTCAAATAAATTTACCATTAAAATTATAGACTGATCATTTCTTTGTCGGTGGGCAAATGTACACAGTCAGCAGGACATCAAATTCTTTTTTCCCCTCACTGTATGTGTTCGCAAAACTCTTAACGAGACTTGTTTGGAATACTATATGTGGGAGCAGGTAGGGCAGTGTTGAGCCAGAAGAGCAGTTTGACAGGACAAATGACTGCTGATGGACACACTAGCGGATGAACCTGTTCTTCTGTGATAACACAATCTCCCTGAGGTGACCTTCTGCATGTGGGCAGCTTCCAGCATCAAGACGTGGAAATTCATTCCTTGTTTGCTTTTATGACAGTAGTTGAAACACAGTTTTTTGAAGCACAACCTTTTTTGAACATCTGTGTCAGTCTGTAAATGGTTATTACTTCTGGTACGGTTAGACTGAAGACAGACAAATGAAAGTGTCAGATGTGCGATGGTTCTTTCTTTTCTGGCAGCTAAATTATCGAGAGGCAAGTAATATTACATTTAGCTGATGCTTTTTATACAAAGTGACATGCAGTTGCTCTGGAATAACTATGGTCTTGCTCAGGGACACATTGGTTGATGTATCACAGTGGGAATCAAACCTCGATCTCCCACACTAAAGGCATGTTTCATATCCACTGCGCCATTACCACCCTGTTAGTTTGTCTCAAGCTAGTCTTGCTTTGCCAGACCTTCCTCCACAGCGCTGCACAGGAGGGTCTGGCCAGTCCACACTGCATTCTGCTGTTTATTGGCATTTTGTATTAAACCAATCACAATCGTCATGGTTGGCGCTAAGCACCAGACAGAGCGACGGTGCCGGAATTTTTGCAGACAACGTAGCAATCCCAGAAGTGGAACGTCGTAGATATAGACTAGCCTCAAGCCAAACTCGCACAGCATTGAAGAACATTTCCCTTGTTTTTGTGAGCTTTCTGGTTTTGTCATTGACCAGTGAGCATTTCTAAAGGTATTTGTCTAGTGAGGTGTGGTGTCCAGTGATTTGAAGAAGGAAAAAATCAGCCAACTATACTAGGATTGGTGCTAAAACAAACCTATTCCCGTGTAAAACACAGTGTCATGCCCACACCATTGTTGGTGATGAAGAGGAAAAATTAAATAAATTTGAAGATAAATGAATCGAGAGGATAATGAAACATGCTGTCATTAAATTGGACGTGCTGCCTTTCTCCAGACCTGGGGTTTTTAATCTGCACACTGCAAGAGGGTTGACAGGGATGGTGAGGGGGCACAGTTGACTTTGTGTGTGTATGGGGGGGGATAACCCCTGCTCTACACAAATCTTCCCACTATTTTTTTCAGTTGCATGTTTGTATCTGCAGTATAAATGAAAAGTTTGATCACTCTTCCCTCCTGGTGTCTTTGCAGGGACGTACCCGTTTGTGACATCGTCCAACTGCACGGTGGGCGGGGTGTGTACGGGTCTTGGCATGCCGCCTCAGAACGTTGGAGAGGTTTATGGGGTCGTCAAGGCCTACACCACCAGAGTCGGCATCGGAGCTTTCCCCTCAGAGCAGAGCAACGTAAGATGACACACACACACACACAGTTGCCCATACCACAGATCCATAATGAAACTTGACATAAATCCTTTAAATCCTGTTTTTAATAAAGATAAAATTACTTTTTGCTGCAAAGATGTATAGAATGTTACAGACAAAGCAGTGGGTTTACAACTAGGTTTAAATGTGTACAGCTGTCAACTCGGGTCAGTTAAACCTGCAGAGTATGTTGTCACACTAGTTATAAATGAGAAATAAAGAACATTTGTGAAAAAGTGTTCATCTACATTTCATACAGTCAACAAGTTCATGCAGTATTCACCAGGTCAAAACATGGTGTGATGACTTGATTTTTACAGTATAAAGCAGAATAGTAGCTTTGTTTTCGAACAGCACCACCCAAAGGAGGTTTGGCTAAACTGCCACCAAGCAGATGTAGTAAACTTTATTTGTTAAGGTCAATACTGTAAATCTGTCTGTGACACCTGTTCATGTCTAAAACTTAAGCCCGATCGTTAATGGCTGAATATTTTTGGTGCCTGCGCCTGAAAGACCATAACTCAAGTCATGTCATAGGAGGTCCCTAAAACATCTACTAATAGAAATTTGTGTGATGCAAAGATCTAAAACTGATGGCCTGCCTTGTTGTTTTAGGAGATCGGAGAGCTACTTCAGACTCGGGGGAAGGAGGTGGGCGTGACCACAGGCAGGAAGAGGAGATGTGGTTGGCTGGATCTGGTGCTTATCAAATATGCACACATGATTAATGGATTCACTGCGTAAGTTCAGTGTGCAAATGTGTTTGTATTAATTTGTGTAGATGTGTAGTTTATGTAGTATTGGTGTACCCGAGGTTCTATTTCATGTAGTCTTTGTCCCCTGAGGGCTACGCTACTGGGGTCTTTCCCATGCGCAGTTGTGAAGATTTCTTTCCCGCCTTTGCGTCCAGCGCGGGCTTACACTACAGTACGTCCGCATTTACTGCATAGAAACAGAGCAGACCTGTTGCTCAGCTCCCACTTTTTCTTCAAGCTAGCAGTATAAAGACAAGCTCAACTTCCATCGGTGTTCGCCGCTGCCCCAACTGCTGGACCGGCTACATCCTGCCGCTGGACCTCCATCCTTGCTCCGAAACCTTCCTCGTAGGGCTAAACGATATTGTGTTTTAGCATCGACATCGCAATGTGCGCATGCGCGATAGTCACATCGCAGGCAGTGTTGCGACTGTTCTGTAAAGCGCACAAATATTGGTAGTCGCGGGTCGCTTGGGCTTGTGACTAAAGTGTAGTTGCTTATTTGGGCTTGTTCCCAGCTCCATAATATTTGTCACAGGTATTATTTAAACGTAGGAGTTTGTCTTGCCTGTTCCCTTCTCCTTTAAGACAGAGTAGCCCATTCCTGCTTCTAATTGGCTCTGACCCATGGCAACGTTAGTCAGAGGCAGAGCAGGGCATTTGTTGTTATGGGAAGTGAGGCTCTGGTGTGTGTAGAAAAGTACCGGAGCAAGCAAAGACTGGGAGAGAGAAAGGAGGAAAGTTGGATTCAAGGATGGATTCATGGGGAACAACTCAAAATTACTGTGTGCAAATTTGATATGCCATCAGTTTTCTGTTAAATAATGTTAACTGGTTTAACTCACCTGTGCTCATTGTCCTGAAGCTCAGGGGAGAAAATAAATAAACTGTAGGCTACAGTTTACCAATTGTCCACATGGATGGAAATTGACAATCCGTCCCCACGGATTGTAAAACCAAAGTTTATTTTTATTTTCCAGGATCTTAAAGAAAAAGTCGGGTTGTTTTCACAGGCCTGGTTGCTTATTTGTCTCACAAGATCTAACACTGATCGCAGGACGTTGCGATGTTCAGCCAAAACCTTTTTACTGCTTGATAGAAAAGTAAACTTCCACCGTTCTCATTTTTACATGATTAGGCCGACCCTTCTCCTGACAGGTAGCCATGTGGGCATGTTACGACAATTTAATTGTTCTTGTAGATGGTAGGCAGCATGCACAGTGATGCGCATAGTTTTCGATGGGTCAGTCAGTGTTTTATGTTCACTGCAAATACGAACTAAATCACCTGATTAATGCAACATAATCACAACGTCCCCCGGCCATTTCCCCCGCAGAAAGCTGGTACCAACCAGGCTAAAGCTAATATAGTTAGTCTAAAGAAACAAGGGGTCCGTCTTGCCCAACTAACGTTACGGTTCGGAGCCGCGACGCTGGAAACGTAACACTAAACTACTACAGAAGCTTGTGTCTGACTTAACGTCATTTACACAATGTAATTGTTCTTTGATGCACAGGGTTTGTTGCTAGTGCGTGTGACATGCAGGTCTGATCAATTTATCAAACTAACGAGCTGGCCCCGCTAGCAACCTAAGCCACAAATTTAGAGGAAGCAACATGCAGCATATTTCTACCTAATTTCCTCTCCAAAACCACTTCAGAAGAGTAACGTTAGTCACAGTGCTTACTTGCTTTGGTGTTTGTAAAACATTAAAGTTCAACAAAGAATGGTTCACATTAGAAAAGATTCTTTTTCATTTTTTTCTTCTTTGTAGATGCACTCCCCTACAAAATCCTCGCTGTAGTTGAGAATGATTTATTATTTCCAAATATTTATTTATGTCATTTTTTAAAAAGTACTTTTTCTTTTTTCATATCGCAATATATATCACAGGGGAAAAAAATATCGCAATGTAAGGTTTTTCCAATATCGTGCAAGTGTACTTCCTGGGCACCGCTCACGCCGGCCTGGCTCTCACCCCCAACACCTCCTGCCAGTTTTGCGCCCATCGGCCATCTAGAGAGCTTAACCCTGCGGCCGGAAGCATTTCTGGTTTGTCAGGTTAGCGGGGAAGGGGATAGCAGCAGGGCTGAGCTGCTAGCAGTTTGTGGGGACAGTCGTTCCCCACACCAGCACACACCAGCCCGCCATGCAGAGCCCTGCTGCTCTCTCACTATGCAGACAGCGGGGTGAGGGAAACATTAACCCGGTGAACACTCCCGCCCCACACGGTAGCGATTGGCCACTGCACTTTTGACAGAGCTCTACCATGGGCAGGGTGACACGATCACTCGTCTCGTCCCAGAAGCGGAATGGGCTCTGCGCTCCCTACTTGCCATGTCTATAAACAACACACAGACATGCACAGACATGCGCGGCGCAGCATGGATAAGCCTGACACACATGGACTCCTGGATGTCAAAGCTGATAACACGTGGTTACACACACCAGTTTGCCTCCCCCCGCCGCGCTTCGCGGGCGTGTTTGAGACAACTGTGTCATCTCAGGCGGAGTCAGACGCCATGACGTGAGAGCTATTTCCCCATGTCTCTCCAGGGGAGGAGAACAAGGGATTTTACTCCTGTCATTATATTTTAGGGATTACAACTCTTTTGTTGTTTTCATAAGAAATCTTTGGTTATAAGTTGGTTAGCAAGGTGACCTATGTATTCAGCAAGAAGCTCTGCTGTCCTCTAACCTTCCTGTCCCCTTTGTCCCCGCAGCTTAGCACTCACCAAACTGGACATACTTGACGTGTTTGCAGAGATCAAAGTGGGCGTATCGTACAAAGTCGACAACAAAACTATACCTCACTTTCCAGGTGAGCCCTCCACCCTATACTGTTATTTATGGAGAGCGTCATGTCAAGGCAGAAACATATTGATCTGTTTGATTGCGGTCTCCTGTAAAGGTAATGGTGTGATATTACCCCCTCCTCAACCCCTGCTCACATTGATTCTGTGACAGCCAATCAGGAGGTGTTGCAGCATGTGGAGGTCCAGTATGAGACGCTGCCGGGGTGGAACAGTGACACCTCGGCTGTGAGAAGCTTTGAGGAGCTGCCTGAGAACGCCCAGAAATATGTCCACTTCATTGAGGGGCATGTTGGAGTGCCTGGTACGATTGTACACACACATTCACACACGTACACACACAGTAATTGATACACCTAATGCAAAGAAAATGATTAATTTGATAGATTATATGATTTTAACTGTCTCACCTGATCAAACTACAACTAAATTAAACTTACCTTCTTTAAACAAGGGAGCCATGCTTCCAAAATAAGGTTTGGGGAAGGGGAGAAATCTGATGACTGACCTGCTGCATGTATACAGTGAACCCTCGTTTATCACGGGGGTTACGTTCCAAGAAGAACCCGTGATAAGTGAAATCCGTGAAGTAGTAACCTTTTTTTTTACCATTATTATACGATAAAATACTCCATTATACACTGAAACCAAAGAACAAAACCTTTTTACAGGCCCAAGCATTTGTTTAACAAATAAAAGTACTGTATAAACGTTTTTTACAAATAACTACTGTACTGTAAAATAATAATTTGAATCATCAATACAAACTGAAGGCTTCAAATTGCGGAGATCAGCACCGCCCCACCGCGACCAGAGTCATTGAACGGAGAAAATGAAAAATTATTATGAAAACAAATACAAAGTAAAGTACAGTAGGAAAAACCGTGACTCGGGTGTATTTCACTGCTCTTCTGACGGAGCCGCTGCATCCCGACTCCGCTCCGTAGCGGGTTTTTCTTCTAAAGCCAGCGGTGCAGGTGTGTTTTTCTTCTACAGCCCGCGGTGCAGGTGTGTTTTTCTTCTAAAGCCCGCGGTGCAGGTGTGTTTTTTCGAGAGAAGAACATAGTTATCGGTAGTTGTTGTCGTTCTTTTTTCTTCTGGGCAAAAAGATTCTTATAAACCGACATGCCACCATTGATTATGTTTGCAGAATGCAGAACACAATGCACGATGCAAATCCGTGAAGTAGCGAAACCGTGAAAGGTGAACCGTGATATAGCGAGGGTTCACTGTACCTGGATAACCTGTGTAACCTGTTTTTTGAGTGCCTGTACAGGTACGGCTTGACACGCATACCTGAGACCTGGGCCAATACAAATCAGGACCCAGTTAACTCCTACCTCTGTTTCTCTGTTTCCTCAGTCAAGTGGATCGGAGTGGGCAAGTCTCGGGAGTCCATGATCCAGCTGTTCTAAACGAAAGGAGGACAAACACAAGCAAAGAGAATGCACAGCCTCCTCACACACACACACACACACACACACACACACACACACACAGTCTCCCCGACAGACACATGATCATCATGTCTGTCCTTAATGCTTTACCTCTGAATCAGCAGACTGTCCAATGTTACAGACTGGACATCTCTGGATCAGACTCCCATCCGACTGACCTCCATGAACGAATGGTTTCTCAGCTTCTCCATCTGGATTTTTAACAGTTTTAAACTTTAGCATAACAGCTCCACGGCAAAGTCCCTTTTTTAATTTGTCCCTGTTTGTATTGTAACCGTTTATTCCAGACATACAACACACTCGGCAACACCAACTGTCATTAGGTCTGTAAGATGACACGAGGGAAGGACTCAACACAAATGTGATCACTCCCCGGATGAACTGTTCACAGATGTTTGCTTGGTCAAACTTTTGTTCAAGTGTATTTTTGTTAATCTATGCTGTGTTTCAATGTGCTGTGCCAGTCTGGTGTAAATCCTCTGCATTAACCTCTGCACTTTAGATGCTTTGGACTGTATCTACCTTTTATGTTTTATTCTGCCAGGTGTACACCACCTCCTGACATTATAAAGGGAGCCTTTTAATATTTTTAACATGTCTTTTTGTGTTTGTTCTCATATTACCTTGTCATTCTACCAAAACATTTACATTTAAATTTCTTGTAGGTGGCGACTACTTCTACTGAACGCATCCCTACTGTGTTTTTCACTTTGGCAGTTGAGTTCTCCATGAACCAATACAGAGATTATAACTAGTGTAACTATCCCTTTTTCAAATGGAAATCAATTCAGTAGGGCAGCATATTTCCACTCACATTCTTGTAATTGTTTCTTATTATCATTGATTTTCTTTGCACTCATTATAATGCTGTTTAAATCTAGAGGAAGGAAATGGGTAACAACTTTTGCGCTAGAAACATGTAAATATGGATTGATAAATGCTGTATAAGACAGTTGTTCATCTTTCTCCTTTTTGTTTTTGTCCACTCCTCTGCCATTGTTATAACACACGTCCTTTAAAACCAGAAAAATAAGACTTGAATAGAAAGTTGTGGGTTGCATTTGCCTTCAGAAAGAAAAGCTGGTACTTCTGTTTCACCAATTCAATAGCACCATCCAAATAAGCCATTTAGCGCTACCTGCTGGTAAAAATGGTATTGTGTCTTGTGCTGCATTCAATCAATGTCAGCAAAATGAAAGAACAAGAAAATCTCCCATGACTGACTTGGGATCATTCTTGTCATGTACATAATTTAAATAGCCTTAATAAGCAGTTTGTTAACAAGTGAAACCAGATACATATAGACTGTGTAGCTCCCTTTTAAATTGTATATGTTATTGTTTTTTTAGATGTGCCAAGTTATTGTGGCTTTCCAGCCGTTTTGCTACAGGTTGATGGTGATATCCAACTTAGAATTACGACAATTCTTGCTGGTAATTACGTTTTTTTAATTTTTATTGAAGCAGCAGAGGCCACAATGTCCTGACTTTAAGTCTATAATTTGGTGCCAGGCTTCTGAAATTTCATTACACCATGTTTATGATGCCATATGGGATGGAAGATGGAGACAGGAAAGATTCCCATGGAGGAGTCTTTTTGGAAAAGGAGGATAAACACACTACACTTGGATGTTGGACATGAACATTATTTACAAGCCGGAAACTGTTATTACGATAACATCATATGAACGTGGCATTAGACCAAACTTTAGAAGGCTACTTCCGAGCCACAGAAGACAATAAGCTGTCCACATGCTCATTATGAGGAGTAGACTAAACTTTGTGTAACATTTCTAGCATGCTCCTTTAATAAACAGCATGTTAGAATGGAGGAGGAGAACCAAAAAGCAAACAACTCCGGTAAAGCTGAACAAGCTTTGGTAGAAGAAAAGAAAACAGCTCTTTCATAGACAAACAGCTGACATACCAAGTATACTTTCCTCTTTAAACACATAATGTGGTCTTTTGAAATGCCCCAACAGATTATTAAAATATTCTATTTTCACGTTAGAATTATTTGCAGATGTGATTGCATGTGTTACTGATTTTATGTCAGATATTAGAAACGTGTTTTGCACGTTACACATTTAATTTTGCTTTTATTTCCACAACACAACTAAGTATAACATGACATCAATGGGTCAAGTATTTTTAAAGAAGCCATGAGTCATCAAGTAAATTTTTGCTGGGAAGCATTTAGTCTAATTATTGAAATGTAACTTTGGTATAAAAGTCTCAGATTCTCAGGACATTGATTACAAATGTAATTACTCTTTATGCTACATTTGTCTTGTTTGTAACTGCTGAAACCAGTGGGGAAAAAACACATGTATAATCTCAAAAAATCTTAATTTTGAGATGTTTTCTAAATTATGAACATTGGTTTTGCAAAGCAGCTCCTATTGATAAAGAAAGGAAGTCATTCTCATTACGTACTGATTCATTGACCCCGTTGCTCCAGTCTGCCTGCCTACTGGGGGTTAAAAGGGAAACAACAACCAGGATCATTCAGTCATTTAAAAAAAAAAAAGTGTGTTAGTGTGACCCTGTATCTCCTTGTTTCAGCAGAACTGTATTTGTTCTCTTTGCTGTGTTATAATGAACATTTACCCCTTTACATGCTCACACTGCCAACTTTTCAATGAATTCTCTTTCACAACTTGAACATCTGCGGTGTCCATTTCTGGCTTTCTTTCCTTTTTGTTTTGAACATGTCCTTCCTTCACTCACTGTTTAACCCATTGACTTTTTCAGTGCAGACGTCTACCTTGACTAAATGAATGTTTTAGGCTACCTACGCACATTACACAAAGTAAAACCCTCAACACATTAACCCCTTTTACATGCAGTTTTCCCACTAAATTTTCAGGTTGTAAAAAATCATCACATTTCCTAGAAATGTATCTTCACATATTTGTCGTCTTTGGAAACTTTGGGGTCTCTGTTAGAATTTAAAATAAAGTTCCATTGGTCTGAACAATGTTTGTTTTGTAACAGTTGTAATATATTAATGTATAATTATATAATTTGAGTTTGCAGAATCAGTGGTGTTAAGCAATTAAAACACATTAGCTGATAAAACAGGTCAGTATGTCATGGTTGGTTACATTTGACCCTGATAACACAAAGCATCTTCATATAATGTCTTTCTTTGATAATAGACCTTTTAACAGCAGCCCAGGTGTTACTGAAACTGCAATTGATGACTTCAATCTATTCAAGTGGTCCGGTCATAACAATGCAGCCATCATTCAGTTTATAATTTACACCTGCTGTAATATGTCGAAATGTCAAAACCCAAAATGATGATTGAGCTCTGTGCATTCACACCAAAAAGGTCAAATGGTGCAACACATTCAACTAATTTTATTTTACTTATAGTAAGTTGAGCTGTTGTTTGAAAACAGCCATCAATCAAACATGTCTGTTCTAGTATTTACAGTACGTATGTCTCAGGAAGAACCAGAGACATGTTAAGACAAGGCTGGAAGTGTGAAATGCCATCAACTTGGAATAGCCCACATTTTATTATTGTTTCTTTTTGTGGACATTTTAGCCTTTAATAGACAGGGCAGCTGTAGACAGGAAAGGGGGAGAGAGAAGGGGAAGACATGCAGCAAATGGCTGAAGGTCGGACTTGAACCCTGAGCTGCTGCGCTGAGGACTAAGCCTCTGTACATGGGCGCCTGCTCTACCCAGGCGCCCGGAATAGCCTATATTTGACAGATGGGTTAATGAAATTGCTTCATTTCTTTGTCAAATTTGAGGGCAGATTTAATTCCATTTGGCCCACAAACAAAATCTGTGGTCAACTGTATGTTTAAAGCTATAATTTATATTTGGCCTCTTGGCTCCAATAAATGAGGACTGTTTATTCCTCGACTATGATTTGTAAATACATACTGACTGAAAACTGAGTGCCGAGTGCTTTTAAAGATCATACTGCCTGGAGGCTACAATAGTGGAACACAATCATTCACAATCTAGTCTTCTGTTATGGTTCTTTGCCTGTGTTTGGAATCGTGGTTCTTTTTTTTTTTTTTAGATTATATTTCCCACACAAATGTCCACAGTTGCAGTAGTATTGATTGGGGTTGTTAAAAGCCAACAATTGCCTTTCATTACCGCTGAGATAAACTTCCCAAAAAATGGAAGGAAGCGGTCCAGTGTAGAAACAGTACAACACTTAGATGCTACTTTGTGCTTAACTAAGTATTTTCATTCGCTAATTCATAAATCAGTCATATATTTAGGAATGGCTTTAGTAAAATTGTAATATGTATATTTTCTCTCAGTTTATAAGGGTCAATATTTGATTGTTTTGAGGGACAGCACCTTGCAATAATCTCATATATGAATATTCTAGTTTTCTTCATGAGCACTAGAGGGAGGCAGTTGACTGTAAATGAAGTAAATGCTAAACACGTGTTAATGAACTGTCAACCTGACTTCTCTCCTCAAGAATCTTTTATGGAAGATATCATGAACTCAAAGACACAGAGGGTACAAATGATTTAAAATATGAATCCACTGAAAGCCAAATAAACCAAACACAGCAAATTCTGCCTCTCTTCTCTCTGTTAGCGTTTACTATTAATACTTATGACCACAGGTTGGCTGTGACCACAGCCTCACCTGCAGCTCATTTCCATACCTTCACCGAGCTTCCTCTCTTTATTTGACTACATCTGAATGCACCAACAACCTCTAAAAAACCCACAAATGCAATGAATTCTTCCAGATGTGTCCAGCTTTCAGAAGAGGATGAATGCAAAAACATCTTGCCTGGTTTTTCAATAAAGTGGACATTTATTGCCTGGTGTACCAAATTCCACAGCTGTCCAAAGTGAGGTCATCCTGTTGAACAAACTGTGTCACCTTGACACACACACACACACACACACACACACACACACACACAAACACACAGTGGCATCTGGCATGACGCCTGGCCTTCCTCAGTATTGTGTGACTATGTTGATGAGAGGCTGGATGGCATCACAGCAGGCCGAAGGGCACCGCTGCCCCACAATTTGGGTCGGGGCTGCGCTAATTTTGTGACCAGCCCCTCCTTCCTCTTTACCTCTCATCATCTATCACCTCCTCCCCCCTTCTTGTACCACTCATTCAAACCCTCTCAACCTCCGTACCTCACTACCCGACCCCTTCATCCTTTCTGTGCCCCACTCCCCCTCCGCCCTCCTTTATTTGAATCCCACAGTGAGGCCTCTTTGTCTAATAGCTGCTGCTGCAATGTGCTGCAAAGGGAAGCAGAATAAATGGACAAGCAAATGAGTTTTCTCCTTCAGCCAACCCTGGTATTAGGACACACACACACACACACACACACACACACACACACACACACACACACACACACACACACACACACACACACACACACACACACAAGCTGTTGTTGTTTAACAACTGGGCTGCTCCGGAGCACATCTGCACTCTGCATTGCTCTCTCACTCACCTACATGCAACAACACACAAACTTACACGCAAAAAGACATGCACCCCTTCAGGAAACTTTCTTTCTCTTTAAACATTTTCTTGAACTGAACATCTTTCCTTTGTGTGTCCACCATGATCTTTTGACCTGGAGACAAAGGCCTCTTTATAAAAGGGAAATACCGAGACATTCAGGAGAGTGTTACATCAATCTCTGAGCTCTTCTGCTGCAGGAAATGCTTTTTAATATGATCCTCCAAATTCCAGGAGATTCTAAACATTTTGTAAAGTCATATTTAAACCTGCATTATTTAATGTTTTTGGCACTTTAATGAAACACAGTAACCTGTAAACCTTGTCATTTTATTACCTTATAAAGTGATAACCTGATTTGGCAATAGCAAACAGCTACCTCATTTACACACCCAGCAGACATGGAGTAACATTAGCATCCATTCTGATTCTTGTTTCTGGCCACCTAAGGATTGTATGTCTTCTACTTCTATTGTAACGGTTTTGGTATCCACAAGCTCCAGAGGGGACATATCTGGCTCTTTAGCTGCTAAATGCTCCACTGTGTTTACCAGCCAGTCGCTAACTTGTCTGTGTGTCGTTTGGGGCTGGGCAGGTAGCGTCAAGTATATGTGAGTTGTTTACTGAAAACAGCTGCCTGAGAGCAGTGAATGTGAACCAAATCAATGGGCTTAAAGGCCCTAAAACAATCAGTACTGCTGAGTTGGGTGATGTGTGTCAGTAGGTACGTCACTACAAGCAACACCTTTTTACATTACTCAATAAATGTATCCACTGCATAAAATTATAAAATAGTGCAGTTGATTAGTGCAGTTTTAATCTTTCAGGAAGTGTCCGCACAAGATAAGCAGCAATATCAATGAGTTACATACGTAGAAAATAACATACAGTGGTTCTCATAAGTTTATGAACCCATGCTAAAGAGGAATGCCTAAAAAGAATAAAAAGACATCTTTTGAAAATTGATCTTAATGCCTTAATTAAAAAAGTTAGGAAAAAGACAACCTTTAAGGTCACCAATTTTTTTTGTGAATGAATAATGTATTGTGAATAAATAGATGTTATTCCTTAAAATACAGGGGGCATAAGTATACACACCCCTATGTTAAATTCCCGCAGAGGCAGACAGATTTTTATTTTTAAAGACCAGTTATTTCATGGATCCAGGATACTATGCATCCTGATGAAGTTCCCTTTTTCATTTTCTTTATTTATTAGGGAAAATTTACAATTGTAAACATAAATGTTACCATTTGATGCATTGTACCAGAAATAGCCACAGGCTAATTTACATCTGCAGTCCCCTTGGCCTTGGCTTTGGAATTAAAATAGCCCCACATCATCACCTTCACCATAGCTAGAGATTGGCAAGGGGTACTTTCAAGGGTACTTGATAAAATCTCTCAATGCAAATCAAACTAGTTATAGGCTAACTGAAATAATACCATGCCAATCTCTAATTATTTTTGTATTCCTCTTTATAGTCAACTTTAGCATGAGTTCATAAACTTATGAGCAACCACTGTATAAAACACAAGATCAGAATCACCAAAAATAAGAAAATCATATGAAATATCACAAGACTGCACCTTAAAGATGACCTAAGAGTGTTCTAAAACCATGAATTAAAAATGAATACCAATCAAAAACTATGAAATGGTTGAAACCAAACACAGCAAGATTTTAATGTATACCCCAAATCACAAGCAGCCAAAGGAGGGAACAATTTTGGCAGCAATGTTTTAAATTCCAAGAAAGAGATTTAATTGTTCAATTAACTGGGGCTCTCTGGGATTTGGATCTCTCAGTAGTGTACAGTAGTTATAATAAGTTAAGAAATATTCACTCTCTTGTGAAGAGTTAGACATGCAATCCAACGCCACTGTTGTGCCTGTATAATTCTGTTAAATATGAAGCTACCGCCAGAGATTGTTAGCTTAGCTTAGCATACAGACTGCAAACAGTATGACCTGGTCTCCACTGCTCTCAGCCAAGAAATAGTCTAAAACCACATCCTGTTGTTTTAATACCAGTTTTTGTGTAGATTGAACAAACGTGTTAACGGGTTTAACATGTTACTTAATTAGGTTTAGAGGTGCTGGTAGGCAGATTTTGTCACCTTTGATAAGAGCCAAGCTATCTGTTTTCCCTTGTGTCCAGCCTTTGTGCTAAGATAAGCCATTAGTCTCCATGTTCTAACTTCACATTTATGGCATAGAAACTGCCATGCTTATTCTTTCTGAAACTAGCAGATTTAAAAAGAACCAAAAAAAACAACAACAATTCAGCACATTATCCTCATGTCTAATCAAGCACTGCCAGTATCGTTAGAGGGGTTGGTTCAATGTATTCATGAGAGGGACTGAGGGTGTTTAACAGCCATGCACCACTCCAGTGCTCTTGAGCAACCCAGAAAACCTCTACCTGATCTGCTCTGCCGCTGACCCGTGACTCTAACCTCTCTGTGGAATGCATGGCTGTAAAAAGCCTGTAAAGTTAATTTTACTCTCTATCTCTCTTGACCCTCCTTCACCTGCTTCAATTCTTCTCTCCTCCTCTTTCCAGCCCCCCCTCCTCTCCTCTGCTCCTGAACTGTGGCCACTCTGTAAAAGATCCCAAATGCAGCAGATGTGTGACGGCCGACACTGTGAACAGCTGTCAGCTCTTATATCAGCTTCTGTTCAACCCCACACACCAACCTGCAGTATATAAACTCCACACAATGATCGCTAACAGTTGTGGTACACATTTCAAGGGGGAAATCCAACCTGCCTGTAGGGATAGGCAAAGGTTTTATTTTTTCTTTAGGTTTTTGTGTGCAAATGAAAAATCTGAATTCACCTTGATATCTAGAAAACAAATACATTAGTGTCCTGAGGTTCAATTTGATTAAATCTAATTACATATCCTGAATACATAATATCCTTGACATCTGCAGCTACATACATATTCAGTCTTGCAAACCCTTTTATTTGCCCTCTCACCAGTCCTTCTTTTCTCTTTATCAACCAGATAAAGCCTGAGTAAATCTTGAATTAAGCCTTGAGTCATAGAAATAAGAGAGTATAAGAGCATAATAGCTCCTATTTTATGTAAATATTATTCAAGCCAAAGCAAGATTACTTGTTTTGGAAACTACTCAAGAAAGAGAGAAGCTCTTTCAAAGACAAAATAATGAATTGGTCACTCTGTCATTCCTAAAATATTAATGAGTGTAATAAATGATCTGTATGGATTTATTAACAGGTTGTGTTTGGTGAGTTCAAGTTCTCAAGTTCTCAAGTTCCTGTGGTCCTTGTTCCCAAAGTTGTATGTTTTTGGACCTTGGCACTGGTGAAAAGTAACTAAGTACATTTACTTAAGTACTGTACTTGAGTAAAGTGGTTAGGTCCTTGTATTTTAGGTCCTTTGGATTGAGATTAATAATGCAAAATACAATCAAATCCACAAATAATAAATCAACAAATAAATTATGAAGCATTGTTATGGATAAATATAAGACTTTATGATCCCTTGGTCAAATTCAAAAACTACCAAGCAGTAAAAAATAAGTTCCACCTTTGCCAGTTGCACCATTAAAGTGATGTACATATTAATGCAACAATAAGTATAATTAATGTAATGTACATTATTTTGAACTGGGCCGTTCTGCTTAATGAGTCATTTTTACTTTTTTGTACTAAGTATATTTGAAGGTTTTTGTACTTGTTACTTTTGAATTGAAAACCTTTACTTAACAGAGTAACTATTTGTTACTAGTAGTAAATACTAATACTACTATGAATACTTCTTCCACAAGTGGATTTTAAGATTATGTACTGCATATCCCATGTTGCTTGACAATGCACAAATGTGTTTTATTTGATCTCATTATAAGCTCTACAATATTACCCTGGACCCTTTTTTCAGATCTTGCCTGAAAAAAAGCATTACTTGAAGTATTATTTATTTTTATTTTATTTTGTCCAAATGGTCAAATTAAGTGTTTTGTAACTTTCCAAAACCAACAATCCAACATTCATCCCGACCTGCTGCAGTGATTGGCCAGCTGTGTGGAGGTGAGAGAGAAGGCGGGATTTAAACTCTCTCTGAACCACTTCTCGTGGGTACACCGTGCAGTGATGGAATGTCTGAAAGTGTGCACCGTTTTCTCCATTTGTGTGATTCATTGCGTTTTGCACGTCTCTATGATCGCAGTGTCTTCATTGGGAACACTTTTCGATGTGTCCTAATGACTCTAACTAGTTTGTTTCAACACTGGGCCTAAACCCCACTTTATCTAACTTCATTGTTTCTTTCTGGCATCCATCCCCTGCTTAGCATCTGGCTGCAGTCCAGGGCCATGCTGCCCATCCCTGCCAGCTCCATCCCTTGCCTGTTGCCCCTACTGCTTCTCTTGCCTCAGTTGAAAACTCACTCATGTTTGGCCTTTTTGCCATGGCTTAAGCCTCAGCTCCAACCCTGCTCCCAATCCCAGCCTGTAAACTTCAACCCTTGGCCCCGACCTCGACTCCAACCCCGTGTCCCAGCCTCTGGTCCTGAGCTTTTACGTTTTCTCCAACCCAGCTGCTGTCGCCTTCCCAGCCGTCCAGCCCAGCATGAGAAGCCTAGCAGCTGTTGATCAATGGGCAGCCGGGGCCAACGCCTGCCTGTCCCCTCCCCTGACCTCCTACCCTTACACACACACACACACACACACACACACACACACACACACACACACACACACACACACACACACACAGATGCATGCCCACACTCCCCAGGGAGGCAACAGATGGGGGTCAACCAGAGGAAAAGGGTGTGGTGGGCTACAAAGAGCTGGGTTAGGTGTGTCTTTGTGAGTGTCTGTCTAATTGTGGACGATATTTGAAAAAAAACACACAGTGTTTGTCAAATATCTTTTTTCCACAATTAGACAGATAGATTCAGGCATATTTTCTGCTTCTGTGTGTGTGTGTGTGTGTGTGTGTGTGTGTGTGTGTGTGTGTGTGTGTGTGTGTGTGTGTTTGTGGGGCTGTAGCTGGACATTTGCTCGCTGCGTGTCTCCAGTATGGACAGGTGTTGGCGTCAGCAGTGTCCAGACTCATTTCAGCAGCTGCTGTCACCCCTCTTCTCCCCCAGTTCTTTCCTCTCATCTCTCCCTCCCCCCTGACAGATGTAGCCACACCACCACTACCTCTCTGCTTTTTATGGGCACAGCCTGTTTTGACTTTAAATATTTGCCCAGGAGGCGCATGTTCTGTTTGGAGTGAGGAGGGGGTGTTGAAGAAGAGCAGGATTGGCTTACAACCTGACACACAACATTTTCTCTGAATATCAATATGTACATATATATGAGCACCTCTGGTCATGTACACACACACACACACACACACACACGCACGCACGCACGCACGCACGTGCACACCTGTATAGGTGGAGGTTGAAGGCTGTTTTGTCCTGCCTGCTAACAGGGGGAATGAAAACAGTTCAGCAACTGATCTGTTGCCCCTGATGGTGAAGATCAACTGGCAACTGGGAAAAACACCAGGAGTTGACATCAGATGGAAGTATAGAGAATTGGGATGCTCCAAGATACAACACCTGTATGAAGTACAAATGTATTTGAGCAATTTCAAATTATCATTCAATTTTCCGTGTGGTGAAGTCCACTTGCTTCAGTGTGTGCTGAGATGTCTAATGTTTGAGTTACTGTAGGTAACATTAGTCATATATTTGTATCAGCTAACTAACTGGATCAAATGACTACATCTACTGAGAAAGAAGTTGCTTTTAATGATGAAGCCACAGTGAATTAACACCTGACCTCAGTCCTCCTCTACAGAGCACTTGAGCACCTTCAAGCTCTTTGTTTTGGTTTTTACAGGCTGAAACGTCACTGTTTCGGTTCAGTCTCATTGTTCTCATCAGTATTGTTTCCAAAAGAAAGTCTTAATAAACTCACTGAACACTACCTGCTCAGCACCAAACAGCAAACCGACAAAGTTAGTGACTAGCTGGTGAACGTAGTTGAGCATTTAGCATTTCTCCCAGGAACTGGAGGAGACCAAAACAAAGCTAGAAGTAGACAACTGTTAGCTAACATGTTCACAATCAACTTTATGAGGTGATAGCATGTCAATGTTGTGTTTAAAGTTTGTTCTACTGCCACGAATGGTCAAAAAAGTTGATTAAAACTGTGTCAAAGAATATTTCACATCACCCAAATAAATGTAGAAATATATTTCCTGACATAACAAAATAATCTTACTGTAACTCAAAGCCCACTTATAGCTTTTTCCCAGTTGGCTCAGTTGTAATTGGGTAAACTTTGGATTTATGGAAGTTTTCTGATTTTGTATGTGTATGTTTGTATTACTGTAAGTAACTGTGTATGGATCTTAGAAGCAGGCTATGTCAGTAGCCTGTAGTAACAGTACAATAAACAGTAGCTCAGCTTGTGCACATTTTCACCCTTACCTGATGCAGAAAATTGAAAGTGATTTTATGATCGCCTCTGATTCTGCACAGTAGGTATTGATCAATTAATGGCTTCACCTGTAGTCAACATTTTCATAGTTTACACCAGAACAACAGTGGAAACACCAGTATGCATCAACAAGCGCTAATCTCAAGGTGACACATGCTTGTGTAAAGTGTCTGTTTTTCCAAAAATCTCCAAGGAGCGACTGAAGCTCCTGCTTGTGATCCATCAGAGAGAGGGAGGGAAGAGAGAGAGAGAGAGAGAGAGAGAGAGAGAGAGAGAGAGAGAGAGAGAGAAGTACGAGAGGAATGTGGATATAAAAGAATTATATGCATTTGGGGTTTGGAGTTGAAAGATAATTAGAACAGCAGTGAAGAATTCTGCTGCTGATCCCAGAAAAAACACCTCCACCAGCTGGGTTCAAAGTCCAGGAGGGAGAAAAGACAGAGAGGGAAAGAGAGAGGGCCACAGGAAGGGAGAGATTTGGGGATCTAGCAGAAGAGTGGTGGAGCGCACCTTGTTGTGCCATCTGGGCTGACTCCCCCACCACAAACACACACACACACACACACCCCCACACACACCCACACACACACATCTCCTTCCTGTTCTCCTCCTCCTCTCAGCCCATTAGGATGGAGGATTAAGGTGGTGGCAATTACAAGACGCAGCCGACAGGAGCGTACCTGGCAATACATTTAACTGTCCAGGGGAGGGAAACGGGAGGGTGAGAGAGAGGAGCAGAGGGAGGGAGAAGGGGGGTAGAGAAAGAGGCAGCAAAGAAGGACTAACAAATGAGATGGGTGGGAAAAGAGACAAAATAAGATAAAAAGATAACACACACACATCAGAATTGTTGTGATAACAGCAAAAAAAACAAAAACTTTGTCGCCTTCATCGCCTGCTCGGCCCGTCTCATCTTAAAAAAGGACAGAGTGAGCAAGTGAGTGCCAAACAGATGCTGGCACAATTGCTGCTTTGCTTCCCCTCCACCCCAACATCACCAACTGTACTCCTCACCCCCTTCACCCACCCAACCGGGGGGGGGGGGGGTGTACGGCTATGGATGGCACCCATATGGCTGCAGCTGATGGGTTGATTGTCGGTATTGTTCACTTTGTCAGCGATCCTGTGTATGCGGGATAGAGCTAATGATAATGCAGAGTGCAGATGTGCTCCGGAGCAGCCCAGTCGTTAAGCAACAACAGCTTGTGTTTGTGTGTGTGTGTGTGTGTGTGTGTGTGTGTAGGAGAGAGAGTGCACATGCACATGTGGGTGCCTGGGTTTGTGTGTGTGAGAAAGAGAGTTACAACCACAGTTGTCTGTCTGCCTTTCTGAGAATACCTTCTGGTAGAGAAGAATAATCTACTACAGTATATGCACAAACACACACACACACACACACATTCACACATACACACACAGGTAAAAGCTCAAGCTTTTGGGTCATAACATGAATAAACAATTTCTAAAGCAGGGATAGTGATTTCATCCTAAGCTTTTTAAACAACATGCTGGTCTGCTGTCAACTTAAAGAATTTTGACGATGCTTTGATCCCATACAGAGGATTGGTATTGGCGCTGATGTAAATGATCCACAGTAAATATAGTTTTTGTGTCAGTGTCATACCAAGTCAGTGTAATTTGTATAGCCCAAATATCACAAATCACAAATTTACCTCAAGGGTCTTTACATTCTGCACAGCATATGACACCGTCTTAGACCTTTGATTTGGACAAGTACCCCTCTAACAAAAACCTATTTTAATGGGAAACAACAACAAAAAAGAAACAGAAGAGGGATCCTTCTTTCAGAAAACAGAATACACCAATATAGTACAATTAGTCTATGGAAAATTAGGGTTGTATGTATATATATATATATATATATATATATATATATATATATATATATATATATATATATATATATATATATATATATATATATATATATATATATATATATATATATATATATATATATATATATAGTGAAGTCACAGTCATTCAGTGAAGTCATTCAGTCATTACATCACAACTCAGTCTTTTTGTGCCACAGCAATCTCTGGCCTCATGTTACCTTTAATTATCACAATAAGCTCCATGCAGTGAATTTGGGGAAATGAAAGGTATTGGAAAACACTGGCATCAGATTGGTATTACTGGTAATTGACTTGAGTTGTAATATTGAAATTGGTATCAGGAGAATCATTGCATCCCTAATCAAGTTTGCATGTTCTCCTTGTGCTCTGGTTTCTTCACAGTCCAAAGACATGCAGGTTAGATGAAGAGGAAACCACAGGTTTGAGTGTGAATGGTTGTTTGTCTGTGTGTCAACTCTGTGATAGACTGGTGACCTGTCCAGGTTGTCCCCACCTCTCACTTGATGTGTCCTAGGAAATGCTCTAAGCTCCCAGGAAAAGTGATGTGAATGCTTTATACTGCAGGTTTCTTTCACCAGCCCATGTCCTGATTACCTGTAACTGCTTCAATGTCCGAGGAAAGAAAAAGCGGTCTTTGAGATGATTCCTTGGGTTATCTCAGAGACTTTTCGTTACCATTGTGGCAGTTAGCCATGACTTTATGAACTATTATCTTATTATTAACTTTATGTACCCTTCTAGAACAAAATAATTCAGATGTTTACCTGAGAGAAAAACACAGATCAGTGCCTCCTTGGAAACACTGAAACACATTGAATTCTCAAAAGCCTTCAAGCCTCAAAATCTTCCTATGTAAGAATTTCCCCACAGACTCACATCACATCCGATTATGTTGTGTCACTGATTAGCATGCCTTAGCCCATAGTTGTGTTTGACACAGCTGAGACTCATTGGTATGAATCCACTGCCGAAGCTCAGACACTTCCACTCATCTGAAGAACATTAGATCCTACACTGGCTTCCAACCATTTTGCGTAATGACCTCTTAAAATGATGCAATCTCTACTTGCAACTCCTCCTTCTCAGATTGCTTTATTTGAATATTTTAAACTATCCAGTATTTTCGAGAAACAAGAATGGGAGTCACTGTGAGTAAGCTCTACTTATGCAGTGGTACATTGAGTTAAATGCTAACCTCAGCTTGCTTACATGCAAAGGCAACGCTAACATGCAGATGTGTTAGCTGGTATAACCACAGCACCATTATGCATTGCAACCCTGAACTTATATATACAATACTCAGAGGAGCTGTAGATAAGATCGCAAATGTCCAAATCAGTTGGAACGGACACGACTTTACCCTAACATTTCCATTATGTGGCTGATGAAGAAGAAGGGTGATTTACAAGAAATTGCTAAGTAAAATGCCCAACTTCTGAGCTTCGAGAACTTCTGTCGGCAAGGAGCAGACCTGATAACATACAGTACATTTAAGGTGATGAAGCTGAGGCTGGTTATTTCAGTTCTGTTGAATTTGAGGAAAAAAATCAAAGATGCAAAAAGAATAGACAGCATCTCTTCTAAAAAGTCTTTTTTTGCTATGTCTTCTCTCCTCTTTCTCCATTTCTTCCTCACCACCATACAGATGGTCCCAAGCTGCCTTCAATAATCCAATGCACATCCATGCCAGTACACCCCAGGCTACACCCCTGATGCTACACTACTCACACACACATAACACAGAGACAGTGCCAGTTCCCTAGGCAGGACCCCTGTTTCTTTAGCCCAGATTGGATCAGTTTGTTTCAGCATGGAGCAGTAACACTGGGCCTAAGGGCTCTACATGGGCCTGCAGGGTCCCGCATTGGCCTCAAGTAGCTGGGGCTACAATGGAAAAAAGCTCTTGGGCTTGATTGTGTTATCTTTTGATGATGACAATTGTTATTATTACACAAGCTGGAGTGGCCACATGTTGTCGTTCTCATCACTTTAAGCCTGGCCGTCTAGAGACACACACAAGCTGACACAGACAATAAAAACAGAGAGAGAGAGAGGTGGAAGGAAAGCAGTGAAAAAAGGATGAGCAAGGGGATTTCTTAGGAAAAAGAGAACAGGGGAATTTGGCGTTTGCAGGAAGGAGCGGAAAAAGAAGAAGGAACAGAGTGAGGGTGGGTGGAGGGTGACGGAAGCATAGAGAGATGGATGGATGGAGGCAGATAGAGAAACAGGAGGGATGGAAAAGAAGGATGGGTACGCAGAGGGAGGGATGGATGCGGCGGATGGGGGAGGGATAGAAGAAGGGATGGAAGGAGGAATGTGACAGATGGGTCGTGCCTGGCCAGAGCTGGGAGGGAGCAGAGAGGTTGGCAACACAGGGTGAGAAAACACACAAACACACACAAGACACACCATAACTGCACGCAAACATGCATGTGCGCCAGATAACTCCTCTCATGCACACTCTCCGCAGTCAGAAGTGTTGTCGATGTCTTTCCTTGTGTCAAGAAAACGTCGACCATATGATAAATAGACAAATAGATGGCGCAGTGGACATGTTTCGACATATTGTTTACATAAATTTATTTTCTGTTCTTGAAATCAATTTATGCTTTGGTGGACTCAGATAATATTGCAATAGTCTTATTCGTGCTTTCATAATCTCAGAATTTCAATGTTCTCCTCCTGTATAAATCAAGTCAGTGGGCTTAACATGACTTCAAGACAAGAATCTGTGCAACAGTCATATGCTGTTTTGTGTGTTAATATTGGGCAAAATTTGAATGTGCTTTGACTGGATAAAATGTGTAAACAAATAAATGATAAGCAAACTCTAGTGATTTTAATCTGAGTAGCCAAAAGAGTACAATATTTCTAGTCATCTGGCATTGTGTCCCTCTTATAAGGTCAAAAATGATTGTATTATAAACATACCATATTGCACCGTATTGTATTGTATCTCACTATTGTATCTGTGCTTTATTGTACTAAATTAAAAAGAAGAATTTACATGCTGACCGACTGTGTTTGTGTTACATGCTATTTACAATCTACAGTTTTATTCTTTTCATTTTATTATTGATTGTAGATTTGATCTGTGTTTTGGGTTTCTTCTTTTCTTTGTTTATGACAGAATAAAACCAACTTATTCACAAGTCTTTTTCTTCTAATATTGAGATAACCTGGTTTTGTCACCACATCTCATGCTACTGAGAAACTTCTCTAAATAGGTCAGGAGAACTCTTAATGTTTCACTCCAAAGTTACAAATCTTAAACTTCTATCAAGTTAAAGGTTGTTATAAACTGACAAATGGATGTAGGACACATGCTGCTCTTTATTTGACAGCACTGTGACACTATAGTCTGTGATTTGTTACACCACGAATGATGAGATATGGCTTACAGTTTACGATGCTAACAGAGTATGAGTTAGTACCCAGAATACACTGTGTAAGTGTGTGTGTGTGTGTGTGTGTGTGTGTTTCATCAGGTCTGCACTGTGTTTCAGCAGGAGGAAAGACATGCCAGGGAGAATGAACTTGACTCTTCCGCAACACCACAGCTGGCAGACTGCTGCTTATCGTGTGTGTGTGTGCGTGTGTGTGCGCGCTTATACATCTTATACATGTGTACAACTCAGCAGGCAGGTGCAGCAGATGTCCGGCACACACATCTCACACACAAACAAACACACAGACAGTAACGCCGTTAACATCTACACAGCAGACAGCTGAGTTGGTGACATTAAAGGACCCCTCCCTGTGGGAACCTGTCAGGTTACCATGGCGATGATAAAGTGCTGAGTCGTGCACATGTGTCCCGGTGCCAGCAGTTTCCAACAACACCCTGAACACGCCCTGGTAATGCCCCTTATCTGACAGACACACACACAGCTGGGAGAGGATGGGATGAAAAGAGTTTTCATTTCTTTCTGCAGGGGTTCATTGTTGCTTGAACCTTAAATACAATTCATTTGTTTATCGAAGACGCATCTTCTTCAAATGGATACTTTAGGTCATCCTGTTCTCTCTTCTTTCTTTCTCTACATCTTTCTCTCTCTATTATGTTGAGAGTTCATGGCTGCTCTCCTTCCATACAAGAATCACACAAAGGACAAGTACTGTTTAATCCCATCGTAGCCCAGCCCTAAAGACAGACCAGCTGGAGGCCTTTGTGTGTGTGTGTGTGTGTGTGTGTGTGTGTGTGTGGATGAGAAACGGTGTGTAGGCGGGTTGAAGAGAGGGGGGTTATGGGTAAGTAGTATTTGGGGCCCCCTCTCACAGAGACACAGAAATATTCAAGTTCAAGTTGCGTCGCCTTTTGTTTTCAAGAAGGGGAGGAGGGTGTAGTGGGTGGCTGGATGACTGGACGGATGGATGGCTTGCTGGGACACTGTGCCCCCCGATTTTCCCAAAAAAATATCCCCCCTTTGCCTCCCCCTTCCAGCCCTCCCTTCCCAGCCAGTGGAGTGCCACTGTATTGTCTGCTTGCAGGCGGGCCGCTTGTTGCTTGCCTTCTGTCCTGCTGTGCTGAGTGCCTGACAAAGGGGCTCTTTTAAATATGCAGACAATCCTTGATCACTTGCACACACACACGCACGCGCACACACAAACACACACACACACACACACACACACACGGTTGTCCCTGCTTTCCTCTTTCTCTCTCCGTCAATTCTTCCATGGCTAGACCTGGCCTGGGAGGGTTTCCTTTTTTCACAGAGATTCAACAAGTCTCAGACATGAAAAGGATACAGAAGGCTTTTCTCCCTGTCAGTTCAGTTCAAGCTTTGAATGAATACTGTTCTCTGTTGTGGAGTGGCCGTCCTTGTTTGTTGTGGTCTTTGTGATCAAGCTTTGTTTTTACTGTACATTTGACCAGCTATCTTTTATGATGCACGAAATAAAAATACATGCAGAAAAAAAAAAGATTTGGGTGAAACATAAAAAACAACAATCCTTGAGTATTTTTTCAAACATCATACACACAAAAAACGGTTACAAGAAGGTAAATATATAAACATGTGTGTCCTGTATTTTTTTAACTTTTTGAGCTTCAGATGAAAACAGCTGTCTGGAGCTATTTTAGAAGTTGCAACAGAGTCATGGAGATTATTTTCTCAGCCAAACCTGCAGATGTCAGTTTAGAGACACAAGCTAGAAACTTGTCTGAAAACATGGTACAGGAGCCAAACATCAGGACACTTTGAGTCCATGTGACATATTTCTCTTTATCTCCCCCTGACCCCTTTCCTCCCTCTCCTGGTACGGGAGCCCTCACTGGCAGCTTGGCAGAGGCCGCTCCCTCACGCGAAGCAGCAGAGTGAAGGGGCCTGGGCCCCCAGACAGGAGCCCAAGCTGGTCTCAGCCTCCCAACATGTTGAGCTGGCCTGCCTTGGGCACAGCCAAATGGTTCTGCAGCTGCCCCTTTGTCCCCCTTCCTTAAGTAAACAAAGGACAGAAACAAATTAATGACCTACATTCACAGCAAACCTCACACGGCCTCCTCGCAGGGAGAGAGAGAGAGCAGTTGTCTATAAGCAGATGTTCACTTACAACACTGCAGACTGCAATTAATGATCACCAGCAGCGCATAACCAAAGGATAGGTTTGTTATATTTTATATAACAGTTATCATAATGTCCACTGTCTGCCTAACATGATGATTGAAAGCATTGCTGAGAGCAGGTACTTCAAAAACAGTGACTTCTTGAATAGTTTGCCCAATTTAATAAAAATAATTAATTTTAATTGGAGACATCCCTCAAAACTGTAAAACATAATAATAAGATAAATAATAATAAATAATTGCTTGCCTTCGAATGTGACAGAAATCTCATCCATACAGTGAATGCATGTAAGGTTATTTGTTACAGACTTAGTGTCTGTTTAAACAGTAACGAGTAACCTTACATGCATTCACTGTAATTCTGACATCTTTTTTAACACTAAAGTTTTTGAAACCAATATTTGGCATTCATCAGACATTGTCATAAAGATTAGGCATGAGCTTATCGCGTGAGTGTGCGTCTGGGGCTTACTGAAGAGACCATCTGGGGCCTAATAAACGCTGCTCCTTGGCCTCTGAGCACAGGGGCTTTGAAAGCATCTGTAAGAAGCTGGTTTACTGAGCAGCAATACATTAGCTAAAGCTGATTTCTTTACTGGAAAACTGTACTTGAGGAGCTTTGGAATGAGGCTTTGTGTGTGTGTGTGTGTGTGTGTGTGTGTGTACATGCGTTGCAGGGGGTTGAATCTCAACAAGCTGCTGCACATTTTCTTCTCATATGCAGCCTACACCTTAACTGGTGCAGCAGATATATCAGGAGTTGTGCAGGCACGCAAAAGCACACAGTGAGTTCTTATGCACGTGCGCGCACATGCACGCACACACACACACACACACACACACTCACTCACTCACTCACACACACGCACAGTGAGTGTTCAGGCCATCACGCTCACACACCAACATGTACACAACTTCCACCCACATCGCAGGTCACGAAGGAACACGATGTGAAAACCTCCTGCAACCTGTAGCGCTCCACTTGTGTTTGAGCAGCAAATAAGACAGAAGTTTCTGAATCTTCACTTTACAAAAATGTGTTAAATGTTAAATTTGAATATTCCGTTTTCTTTGGGATTTTAATGGAATTAAAGAAACTGTGAGGTGAAACTCAGCATCTCCATGAGAAGAAACAAAGTTGGTATTGTTGGTAAAATAAAGATGAGTTGTGACTCCTTTTAAAAAACTTCACACAAAGGTTGAATTTCAAGATTCTTATAATTTATTGCAGTTTGCACACAATTTAAAAATGTCAACAACAGCACACCAAAAAATTACAAAACTAAACACAATTAGAATTTACTCCCCTTGAGAAAAAAAAATCAACCCAACTATGATTGTCAAAGCTAAAAATGACTAAATCTGAAAAAAGGAACATAAAAGAAAAGCAAATAAAAATGTTTAATCTCAAGAGGGAGCAAATATATCTGAATCAAAATCTTCTTTTTTTTCCCAGATAGTGATTGTCCTTTTTCACAACAGACTCAGTCACTTCACACCCCCTCCCCCATCTGCCTTTCCATAAACAGAACATTTTATTTTTATACCTTGCTTTAAAAAAAAAAAAAAATCTCCCCCCTTTGTTTTCAAGTAAGCACAGCAAAAGATGAAGATGTTTCGTCAAGGTGGTTGCTTCACAGCGTCTTGAGCGGTTGACATCGCTCCTACAACTCCACCCCACGCTCACACTTTAAAAATTAAAAAAAGAACAGCCCAGACTACAGCAGTTTAAGGCGGTCAAGTACAACCAGAGGAACAGAACAACAGAAAAACAGCAGTAGTGATGAAAACAACAGCAGGATGGAGTGAGCCCCATATGCAGAGACACTGCCAGTAAAGAAACAGCATTTTGAGAAGAAAGAAATTAGACGATGAGGTGCAAACTGCCGCAATGTCACCCACACTGTTGCCTTGGCAAAGCCTGTAGGTGCCACCAGATGACAGGGCAATGCATACAACCACCCCACCCACCACATGCAATCAATGGGGGGCGTGAACACAGACATATACACACATACATATCTGAGTGAGGGGAAATGTGGAGCATTCAATTTATTGGCATCTCTGTGTCAAACGCATTCGGATTGTATAAACGCTTGACTATTATTTTGAAATCCCAAAAAAAAATTTGATAGAGAGGTTTAAAAAAACTCCAACAAAAATTATTATTAAATTGTTGTAGCCCCCAGTCCAAATACAACATTGACATACAAAAAAGGATTTTCTGATTCTGATTCAATCAAATTCCATGAATTTATACATAATTTTCACAACAATTTCACAATGCTTTACAGTATCAAATACTTCCATAGCGTCAGAAATGTTTTTTTTGTTTAAATAAAGGCATCTTTTCAGCAAAAAATCTGATTTCATGTCTTTTAGCTTAAAAAGGTGCATTCAGGCATGCCAATTCGCTCCCATCGATCTCAAAGTAAGGATTATGTTTTAAGAGGAAAACGCACACACGCAAACAGACGTCTTATCACATTCACGCCACTGCATCTAATGTGGGTTATTGTACTGAATCAGCACGGCCCCACTCAGCTCGTGACAAAGATATCTGACCCTTCATCTTTCAGCAGGACAGCTCAGTTACGGCCGCTCTCCTTAATTTTCTCTCTCTCTCTCTTCGTTAATCTTCTCACTTTAACCAAGTCAGAGCCACATTACTGCACTCAACAGACCTGAAGTAAGTGCCCAATGAGCAGAAATAATTTAAAAATGGCTTTACCACATCTCGAGCTGGAGAGGACGGAGACATTGGAGGTGAAAAACTAAGATACAGCAGTAGAGAAATTGAACGCCTGAGGAGGAGCAGGAGGAGGAAGTGCTGGGTGGACGTAGATCTTCAGTAGGTTAAATTGACTGGTAATAACCAAGCCACAGGCTCATAAACACACACACACACACACACACACACACACTTCACACACACACGCAGCAGAGAGATCAGTGCATATACACAGAGGCTTAAAATGCTTCATCATATCGCTTCAACATCCGACGGAAACACATTCGGTAACATTCTTCTAGGAGCCCAGCGACAGACCTACGACATTTAGAAAAAAAATCCAACTTGTCACTGTCAAAAGTGTTATGTTCAAACACCTCCCCCCTGCGATGCAATAACGACAACTTAAAGGTTTAAGACAAAATCAAATCTTCATGCATTATTTCCATACTGTGAGAATAATATTCAGTTTTTCAAACAGACCGCACCCTGGAGTAGTATTCACAAAGAAAAGAAAAAGAAAGCCTGTTGTCAAATATTTGATCAATTACAATGTGTACAGTAATACAGCAAATTCACATTTTTATTTTAAAATATACAGGTTTGGACGTCATGCAACAACAGCAGGTCCCATTACAAAAAAAGTAACAAAATAATAATAATCATTAATTTAAAAAAAAAAAAAATATATGTAACAGATTTAAGTTCTAAAACTATAGCAGAACAATATACAACGACCTTAAATTAAATACCTTTTCAACAAGAGATGTTTTAAAGACTGCCAGCTAGATTCAAGAAAAAAAATCTATTAATAACAATAATAATAATAATAATGATAATAATAATTTGTAAAGGTCTTTTCATTTTTAGAAAATACTTCAAATTGATTGGAAGTGAAAAAAGAGGCTGTGCATTGCATGAGTGCCATAAGTTAGTCTGTCAGTCAGTCAGCTTTACCCTGAACACACAACACCAAAGAGCTTAACAAGAGAAGCGGGGAGCGCTTTGCCAACGACACCTCCATGCCAGTAGAAAATAAAATTAATACACACAAAACACACTCATACACACTCACGCACGTCAGGTGAAATTTTAGCCAGAGTAGTGCAGTATCACACACACACATACACACACACTACTTCAAACTGTGTATGTGTGGTGATCACAGTACCCGTTTAGTGTATTGTAATGCTTTTGCACTTCAGTGTGTTCGACCTGAACTCCTGCAGTGGTGTTTGCTGTCTGTGGAACTGGGACCAATACGCTGGCCAGCGTCGGAGCGTTGTGTCTGAGATGAAACACAAACAGCGTGAAAACTCTTCAAGAAGGTGAGACATTCTCACTGGGACCCATGTCCTTAGACCTAATGAAAACCACCAAACAGAACTTATGCCAAATAGAAATAAGAGTTCAGAATAAAATAGAATAAAACAAAATGACCCCAAACAGCAACAAAAAAAAACTCAGTAGTAACATTTTCATGTGCTATTAAAGTGCAATTGAATGAGATTTTGCGACATACAAGAACATGACTCACTTGAACCCCAAATATCAAACTTGGCCACCTCCCTTTCACCTCCGCATGCCTCTCTTTCACTCTCTGCTCTCTTTCCCTTTGTCAAACCCAGTCTGTTTCTACTTCCACAGTTCCTGGGAGCTGTCCTCAATCGCCCAATCCCTGACATTGGGCAGTGCCAGTGGTTCGCTCTTCACTGACAGCGAGTTGACAAGTTCGCAATGGAACTTGCGGATGTGTCGGTAGAGGTCCCCGGACTGCGTGAATCGCCGTTCACACCACTTGCAAGCGTGCGGCTTCTCGCGTGTGTGCACCACAGCGTGGCGGCTGAGGTTGTGTGAGTATTGGAAGCTCTTGCCGCAGGTGGTGCAGGTGTAGGGTTTCTCACCGGAGTGTGTCCGCTCGTGGCGCTTCAGCGTGTACATGCAGGAGAAGGTCTTGCTGCAGATGGTGCACGTGGGCACGTTGACGTCTCCAGCGGGCTTGGAGCGGATGCCCTCCTGCTCTCTGAAGTGGGAGCTGAGGTGAAGCTGGAGGATGTGCGGGGAGGGGAATACCTTGTTACACAGCGGGCACATGAAGATCTGGGTGTGTTGAGCTGACAGCATGTTGGAGACGTAGGGCAGCAGGGAACTATCCATGCTGTTCACCTCGGCCTGGGCGCGCTCATTTTCTCCCCCTAGTATGTCCTCGTCGTCTGCAGTGGCTGAACTCTTCTCCTCCCGCTCCAGCTCCGAGGCCAGAGAGGCCTCTCGCAGAGCGGACAGGTGAGCTTCCAGGCCGAGCCTCCGCTGGGCCGACAGAGGCCCTCCGACCCCGTGGTGGGCCAGGCCCCCGTTGGTGGTGGGAGCCGTCACCTTGGTGATGCCGCTGTGTTCCATGTCATAGTCCCCACCTCCCAGTTCCTCCTCCTCGTCAGAAGCCACACCCCTCTCCACCTTCACCCTCACAGCCAATGGGCTTTGGAGGCTGTCTGGTGTAGCTGCCCCGCTAAAATAGGACTGGTGGTGGTTACTGTGGTTGCTACCTGCAACTGGCTTGACTGACAGGTCCAGGACACAGTCAGCCACATCAGTCGACACCCTCCTTCCCCTGTGCGCTCCACGAGAGCTCACGGAGCGGTGGGACCTCTGTGAGAGGGACCCAGTGGAGCTGGTGGGGCTGCCGGCCGGGGAGAGCAGCTTTCCTCCCTCCCCCAGCCCATCCCCACCCTGCATCTCTGCCTCGCCATGCCCTGGGCTGGTTGTAGCCATGGCTGGTGTCCTTGGTATGTCTGCAGACGGCAGCCTCAGCCACAGCGGTCCTCCTTCGACCTTCCCCTCCTCCTCTTCATCACTGTGCAGCAGGTCGGCAGTAGCAGGCCGGCCTATAGAGCCATCTGATAGACTGTCGGCCTTATCGGAACAGCTGGACCCACCATCCTCTTCTCTGCGCGTGCTGTCTGCCTCCGTCGGGGACTTCTGCTTCAGACGTTTCTTACACACCTTGACGATGTCATACATGTGCAAGTAGCTGGCCGCTGCCAGCACATCCTCTACGGGAAGGTCCTGGAACTGCAGCTTGCCCTCATACATGAACTCCAGGAGCAGGGAAAAGGCCGGTGCTGTGACAATGTCGTTGTTGAGGTGCACCACGTCTCTCTTGTCCAGCTGGTCCTTGTAGAAGAGGTGAAAGTACATGCTGCAGGAGGCCAACACAGCTCGGTGGGCCCGGAACTGGGCATCACCCACCAGCACCGTGGAGTCACACAGGAAGCCCTGGTGCCGCTGTTCGCTCAGACACTGGAGTAAATGTCTGCTGTGGTCTGGGAACTCCATCTTGCCGTCCTCATAACCTGCAGCCACACAGAGACACAGAGTCAAGATACATGTTAGATACATCTGGTAAAGATCTGTGATGTAATAAATGTACACCTAATGTGGGTTTTTAATGACATTTCGGACGTTTTTGAAATCGAGTTTTGAATTTTAAATTAAACATTTTCTGTGTTTAATATTTTTTTAGCACGCAAGAAAAAAGGAACAATGAAATGTAGACAAAAAGCAACACATACAAAACATGATTTGAATTCAAAGATGACAGAAAAGAAGAAAAAAGAAGACAATACATTTTTTAAATTTTTTAAATGAAATGAGATAAAATTGTAAAAAAAAGTGTAGAGCTCATGACACATTTCTTAAAATCGTTTTTGTTATCAACGCAAACAAAATTATCTTAAGGAGGCCAATTAAAAACAGAAACGCAGGAAAGAGGAAACAAATGTCAAAAAAAACATCATATGAGATGATGAAAACAAACTACTGTATAGAGAAGAGGATGAGCGAGAGAAAAGAAACACATCAGTAGAAGACAGGTCAGTAAAAACAGGATTAAAGAGAAGTAAAAAGAGGAACATTTTTAAACACATAAAAAGGGAATCCAAAATAAAAAAAACACATATATTTAAATTGTTTATATATTTGATGTATACTAAACTCACAAACTCAACATCTACAGAAACATTTCTTCTCAAATTCAAAAATACCACGCAGGTCGCTGTAAAGTCATCCACACATTTGTTCGTACAACGATGTCAAATGTTGATGTTATTTCTATAATTATTTACTTAATCTACAATAATTAAGAAGAAAAAAATTATGAAAATTACATTTAAAAAGTATAATTACTAATTCAGTTTTTACCCACAGAAAGACTTAATTTCAGGTAAACCAGCAGCGACAGATTCTTCTACTCTGTCTCTCCGTTCTCTCTCTCTCTGTATCTCTCTAACTCCTCTGCCTGCACTCCTGGATTGTCGCTGCTCCTACGCTGGTTATTTTTATTAACCCACTTTGGCCTGGCCTGGCACAGCCCTTTTAGGTAACCGGCTTTCAGTTGCACACACTGTCCTCACATACACACAACCCAATCACACACACTTAGTACCAGCCTACCTACCAACCACCTCCACAGGCTAAGTCGAGCAGGAAAACTGCCCAATTGAAATAGCACTGTTGAAAACAAAACAGCTTGTCCCTCGTTTAACCTGCGAGCACCGGCTTGAGATTAGATGAGGGGGTGGAAAAAGACTGAAAACTTGCAGCAATGCTCTTCAGGTGTCCTTAAAAAAAGAGTTGGTAGAATTTATAATAAATGAACAACTAACTCTCGGATGACAGAAGGTGATAACGAGACTAAAATCTGTAAAATAATTAAGTCCCACCTGTTAACCAAGTCGATTTGTCCTGCCTGAGAAAATACATTGGTCCCGCTCTGCACTGTGTTAACCAAAGCAGTTAAATCACCTCATTTGAATGAAGCTAAACCAAGAATGTCACTGTGTGAGACTGTGTGTGTGTGTGTGTGTGTGTGTGTGTGTGTGTGTGTGTGTGTGTGTGTGTGTGTGTGTGTGTGTATATGTGTGTGCGTTCGCCCTCCGGCTCGTTCAGACTGCTTTTAATGAGGAGGCTTACGGGGACAAGGGTGTACCATCTCCCACCTCCACCCCCTCTCCCCCTCTGTCCAGCCAAACCCCTCTACCACCTCCTACTTCACACACACACACACACACACACACACACACACACACACACACACACACACACATCCGTCACTCACACACTCCTTCCCATCTGAATCTTACAAGAAAAACCCTGCACATCCGCCCCATAGTAGAAACTGCCCTCTTCCTCAACCCACCCGCTGCCCACCACCCAGAAGAGAAGATTTACAATACAATCACTATAAGTGCCCTGCTCGTCACAGCATCAATCCTAATCCTTAAAGATGGCTAAAAATAAAGACGGTGGTGGCGGCGGTGGGGAGAGAGCCGTCAGCGGAGGCTCAGGTGGGCAGCAGCCCGTCAACCCGGCCCACCCGGCCCGGGCAGTTAGCTCAGGCAGGGGTCTGAGAGAGAGACACAGAGAAGCAGGGAGGGAGAGGGTGAGAGAGAGGTTGGGATGACCGGGGAGGGAGGCTTACCCACATCTGATCCAGCTGACGGGGGCCATATGGCAGCTGCTAGCCAGATAAAGAGATTAAGACTAGGAGGGAGTGCGATTACAGCTGTCTAGCCAATTCAGGCAGCTCAAATCTGCAACTTCTAAATTAGTCTTCTCTACTCCAGCCGACAGGAGGGGAAAAAAGACCGCACATGCTTTCAAGTCATTTTACAGCGAGTTAGATTTAACTCAAAGAAAAAAAACAGATAAGATGATTAGGATAAAATAGCAGCTTATTTTGTTGTTTGTTTAAAGTTTGACATTTTTTTCTCCTTTTTTAAAATAAAAAATATGTTTATTTTTCTTTGCTCAAATTTAACTAATTAAAATAATAACTAAATTTCTTCTTTTTTATGTCAAATTTTCAAAAAAGCATTACTTTTAATTATAATTTTACTTTTTTTAAACTAAATTAACTGAGGGAAAACAAGAAATTAGCTCTGCTTAAAACAATGTTTTGTCAGTTGTAACTTTGCTTTCTATGAATGAGTGTCTGAACAAAACACCTGACAACACAAATAGGAAACAAATCGCAAAATAATAGATGAGTTTTAAATGCAGCTCTCTAGACTACAAACTTTAAACATAGCAATGAGTCCCCCGGACTGCAATTACACCCCAGACAGGCAGCACCAACACGAGTTTACTACTCACCAGCAGCTTCACACAGCGCTCACACTGGTTTGACACACCGGAGATCCCCACAACAAAACAAAATAACTACTACCCCAGACTCTCCTACTCTATTCACTCTGCCTCACACACACACGCGAATGCACACACAAAACGATACCTGCAGCAGTATGCATCAACTTGATTAACTCCACTGTAGCAGAATAGCTGGGCTCTCTGGCTGGGAAGGGCTGTGTATCTCTCTCTCTCTTTCTTTCTTTCTTGCTCTTTCTCTTCCTCGCTCGCTCTTTCTGAATCAATGAGTGGGTAGAAGAGGAGAGAAGAAAAAGAAGAGGGAGGCAGGCAAAAAAAAAACACGCTGTTCAAACTGCGAGGGACAGATGCAAAGTGGAGGAGATGTTGGAGGGGGACGAGATACCACCTCCCTCCTCCTCCTCCTCCTAACTGGCGCTGATCGGCAGCCACAAACACACACACATACACAGCGTGCGCACAGACACACACACACACACACACACAGTACTAACTCTCCCAGGCTGCCGCTGAGACTCACAATAAAGGACTGGGGAGGGGTGGAGGCAGTGGAGGGATGGAGGAGGAGGAGGTGGGGTGGATGGCAGCCTGTCAGCTGCTCTGACATCATCCTCAGATGGAGATGCTACCTCCAGCTGTGCTCTTTCTACAGCCATATGCTGCCTCCTCTACACTCCTGCCACCAGACTCTTCTTTCATTCTACCAACACCACGCAACTTTGTCTGTCTTTCTCTCATTTTTCTCTTTCTCTCCCTGTGAAAAAAAACCCACGGGTCTACAAGCTGATTTGTTTTTTGGAAGTGTAATGCAACCACAACTGCCCACTAAAAACTACCAAGAAAAGGGAAAGTTTCCAGAATATACACAGAGGTTCTGAGTAAAACTTTTTTGTAACCTTTTTCTAATTTTTTAAATCCTTCTCTCCATTTCTCTGTCTCCTCCCAACGACCACAAACAATGGCCAACACAGCACATTTGTAACTGACAGACGCACGCAGCTGATATTGTTTTCCACTTCTTTACGGTTCAGCGCCGATGCCTAGTCTAGTATTCATTCATTCACTCATTCATTCATCTATCTATCCATCCACCCATCGCACCCTGCTCGGACCCTTCGGACAACTGGCAGGAACAAAAATGAAATGAGGAAACAATGAGAACAAATCATAAAGAAAGAACCTAATGACGGCAAATCCTAAACAAAAGGTAAACAAGCCCTTAATAAGCCGGAGAGAAACTTATTACAACAGCCTTATTTCGCTTTCGTTTTAGAAAAAGTGTGCACGTTATTGGAGCGTGTGAAATTCCAGACATTTAATATAAGCGGGTATAGCAACACAACTACTTTTTTTAGCAATTTCACTGTGTGCCCGAATTCACAATAAACCTTTTACTAAAGTTGAAAACACTACTACAGCATGCACAGATAGGTATAATAAAATACTGTCGCCTACTGATATTACAAGTTTTAAAAAGACAAATATGTACCCACATAAATGTCGAGCTTAATCAAAAGAATATTACCTTTCTTTGTTTTATAATGCGTAGTGACAAGCAACATGTGCGACATGTATAAGTTGATTGCAAGCATTCCTTAATGTTTTCTAATAAACGGATAGTTTAGTAACAATAGAAGACTTAAAGTAGGTTTAACAGTGAAAACATTATCTCGACTCCAACTTCTACAATCTTTTAAGCTTGTGTAAAAATTCGGCTCTGCTTTCAAAGTCTGAGACATTAGCTAAGTTATCGGACTTAAACTTTAATTTACTTCGCCACTGAAGTTTCAGCTAGCATCTTTAATTACAGTGTTAGAAAGTCGTGTATCGCTTTGACACATTGTAATATCGTGACAGCGCTATATTCAACACTTGGACAAACATAAGTCAACAATGTGATCAATAACTGTGTTATAAATTAGATACACAACTTAATTTAAAGCAACTCTAAATTGTCAAACGAGGAAATTAACATTAAAAAAGTAATGTTAGGCAGGCTGTGATATTGTTACCGAACAAACTAACAATACAAGGAGACTGTAATTAATTTCTTAGCAGAAGACATAACAAATAGAAAGACAGAGACACCGAGAGACACACTGACCCACGCAGCTAGCTATAGCCCGATCATGGCTAACAAAAGTAAAGCGAAGAGGCTAACGTTACAATATTGAGCTATTTACAGTTGTTCGCAAGGCCTCGGTGCTATGACAACAGCTGCTAAAACACCGAGGAGGGTGAGCTAACATAGCAACTATTAGTGCGTGGAGACAACACAGTAATGCTAAGGAAGGTTTAGCTACTTTTTCCCCTCCGTAACCCACCCTCTCTCCTGAGCCCCTTATCGGACTCCGGTATTAAGAGGCAGCACTTACAGACAACACGGTCCAACGTCTTCCCCGCTTCCTCCGTCAAATCCTTCTTGTTTTCCTTCGGAGACAAACTAGATTGACTTTGGACTAATTTCCATTACAGGCGGCCGAGGCGAACAGGCGGAGGGACGGGAGTCTAGCACTCTGCGGCGGCCAGATGTTTCCGAGCTGTTGCTGCTCAACTCGGGCTTGGAAAAGGAGGCGAGTTGACTGGCACGGCACGGAAGCCAATGGTGCCGGTGCGGAGGAAAGTGAAGGCAAATTGGAAGCGGCCCTCTAACAGAGGAGAGGGAGGGATATGTCTTCTTCTCTCGTCGGCGTAGGTTGACACCAGGCAATAACAGCAGCAGCACACACACACAGTGAGAAGGCAGGGAAGAAGAAGCTGGGCCAATCCAACTGGTTCTGCGAGTCTGTGAGGACGACTGGCGCAGCGGAGAGCGAGCGAGTGGAGAGCGGCGCGGTGCGGCCTGGGTGCTGTAGTCAAGCCGGAGCAGGGTTGGGGGCGGGGAGGGCGGCGGGTTTGTGGAGGCGGAGCTGATGTGAGCAGGTGCACCACCTTGACAGGAAACAAAAACCTGAAATTATTTTTTATTAAAACACTACATTGCATTGCTAAAATAACAACAGCTTTTGGTTTGACTATGTGCTGTTGTCAAAAAATAGTGGGTGTTCAATCAAATACACACAACAGCACCACTTCCAGGGGTTGAGAAAACATGGTTAACTTACTGTAGCTGTGGTGGAAAGTAACTAAATACATTTACTCAGTGCGGAAGTAGGCCTTTGAGGTACTTGTACTTTACTTGAGTAAATATATAATATTATAGATTAAGATACACATCAGTATATAAAGTAATTCAAATTAGCTCCACCTTTACAAGCTACAGCATTAGTGATATTTATATTGATCTTTTCAATGATTATAATCTATAACAAAATATATAGTAGGCCTATCCTGAAATGGGCCATTCTGCATAGGGTACTTTATATTTTGAGAGTAATAATTGAGGGTGTAGGCTACTTATACAAAATAGCTTAAGTGGCTTAATTTACAGCTAACAGCTAAAACATTAGCACTAACAACCTGCATGGAAGATATGTTTAACTACAAAGCTGGCAATGCTATCACAAAAATATAAATTTGGTAAAAAAAAACTATACTTTCTTACCTAAAAAATTTTGTTTTTCTTTCTAAAATGTGCAGTGTCACAGGGTGCTGCTTCTTCACACGTGTAATAAGGACTAAACAGAGCATGTTTAGTGTGAATCAGGTAACTCCCTACTTCTCACTGACTGTTGGATTTGTAGGCTACCTGCAATCCCATTACTTAAAAGAAAAGGCTGGCAATAGTCTATGTTTTTGTTATTGTCAACAATTGTTCTCCAACTGTAGTCATCATTCTGAAACCAGAACACAACAAATGTTGAGGATGACTCATTTTGACTCCTGCCACCTCCGCCTAAAGAGAGGCAAAAATTGATATTACTACTTTAAAGTTGCATAACATAGGTAGGATAGGAATTTTACTATTTATTATTTTGGTTTTACTATGCAAGAATAAAGTTCGCAAAATTAATGTTTAGCTGATGAATCTGCTAAATATGAACCCATCCCATAATAATCTTGGCTGCTCTAACTGCAAAGTTTCAGGAGTTTCATTTTATACAGTGAGGTGAAGTTTTAAAAAATGGTCTCACTACAATGAAATGACTACTATGGGGACTAACATCATTAAACATGAATACACATTGAATCCACAAGAGTCTCACCTTTCCAGTCATACCCAATTTATGTAACTCCAACACTGTTTAGGGATCCCAGCAAGCAGAACATTTGAAATACAGTATTGTATTGTATTCATACTGCTTATGAGTCCCCCAGATTCTTCTACAAAGGAATGAATGGAGAAAAAAAGAGTAATACGGAAAGTAATGCTGTCTTCTTTAAAGGTGCTCTAAGCGATGTTGGGTGACGTTACTTCTTGTTGACTTTCAAAGTATTTTCAAACAAAACAAGACTAGCTTGCCCCTCCCTCCTCCTCATCTTGTCCCCTCCCCCTCCCTTATGCGCTTCCATGCACTAACCCCCCCCCAACCACACCTCCAAATTCTTAATGTCTATTGGCTGGAACGCTGGAACACTGTTTGGGTATGGCTCGTGGTGCAGGTGGGCACAGTTTGTGTTTGTTGGCGTTTGTAGACCCTGGGCTGTCTACACAGGCTGCGTTTTTTTACAGTGTGTTCTGGGGACAGGCAGCTCGCGGATAGTGAGGAGATGTTTGCTGTATGTGACAATACAGCAAACGTCGCTTAAACACCTTTAAGTGAGTACTATACCACAGAACATTTATGGGGAACCTATAGATTCCCGTGCCATCCATCCATCCATCCATCCATCCATCCATCCATCATCCATCCATCCATCCATCCATTGTCATCCAATAATCTGGGGTGGAGTCGCAGGGGCAGCAGCTCCAACAGGGAACCCCAAACATACCTTTCCAGAGCCACATTAGGTTCTTGTGCCTTGCTAAATAAATGTTGAGGCTTTCTTTGTCTTGTGGCAAGACTTGTTTAACCTACATCAACCAATGTGTCCCTGAGCAAGACACTTAACCCATAGTTGCTCCAGAGGCGTGCAACCTCTTACATATAGCATATATAACAATTGTAAGTCACTTTGGATAATAGCGTCAGCTAAATGACATTTAATAATAACCTGTTACAGGTTGTTGCATGCATTTAGACTCGTCTCAGTCTGTTGCTTCACTGACAGCTGAGTATTTTAAATAATTAAATAATTTTGTTTATCACTGCAGTGGTCTTTAACATGGGACCCCACAGTTTGCAGAGCTGGAAACATTTAGGTTGTAAGTTTCTTTCATGACATCAAAGAAAACAGCAAATCTAGGACACAGAGCAACATCAGCAGCAGTGTTTCTCTCTGTCCAGAAAACAGAAACTTATCTCACAATTTTGAAGAAAGGGATGCTCAAGTGCTAAAACCAGGGTGCACCCAAGGGATTTATAATATGCTTAGATTTGAAATACATCTGATGAATTCCTAGAGGCAGTAGTCAAACATAGACCAAATCAATGTTTATTAGACTTAAAAATGATTACTGGCCAGAGGTTTTACTCTGCTGCTGTTAAATCATATTTAACAAATCCTTTAAAATGTGGGTCACTGAGACAAAAACCTTAATCAAACGTCTGTCATGGGAGCTTTGACATGAAAAAGTTTGGGCAGTTCTGGTTGCCTGAGTGAATCTGCATCCCCTAAACCTGTCCCAGTAAACTAATTGGCGTTACTAATAGATGGCTGGATGAACTGCAGCCCTGTGTGGTAATGAATTCACACGATCCGGTGTCATAGCTGAAGGACTTGTTAAAATGCAAATGAACGATGACCCTGTTATGTGTCTATCAATTTGGGGATCCATGTTACCAGCGCATTACAATGAGCCCCTTGTTCATGCACGAAAATACAATTAGGCCCATGGGCAGGAACAGTTCAACTTGAGGCCTGTACAGAAAATTGGATTTAAAGACAGACTTTTAAAACAATTAGCTAATTTGAGTTTTTTAGGGTAATTGTAGATTTCACTGAATAATAGGCTCCTTTATAGATGTTTTGTTTTTTCTTCAGCATGTAGGAAAATGTAATTTGTGGAAGACTCACCTCGCTGTCAGATGATCTCTTTTGTAGCTCCTATGTACAGTATAAAGATTGAACGCATTGAAACCTGTTATGTATGTGTATGTGTGTGTGAATGCCTTAAGAGATTCCTCTGCAATTTTCTAAATTTTTACTTCCACCGCTCCTGTTTCCCTCACATAATGTTTTGTTTTGTGTGTGTGTGTGTGTGTGTGTGTGTGTGTGCGTGCTTGCTTGCGTGCGTGCGTGTGTGCGTGCATGCGTGCATGAGTGCGTGCCAAATAAGCAGAGCCAGCCTGATGTTTGAAATTATCAGTACTAGTATTTCATTCTCACTATAGCTGAAAACTAAAGACAAGGCAGAAGGCAGACAGAAAGAAAACAAAGCTTGTATTTACATGCTACTGCTACTACCACACATAGTCTCATATATGTACAGGGAATCAGTCAGACCTTGTATCCTTTAAATATGAATTTTATAGAAAGTTACATATTGTCCAACTAAAGTGTGTGTTGTTTTAGGGCAAATGCATCATTGTATTTAACTGATTTTCTTCTTCCCACCTCTGGAGGTCACTATAGATCCCATGTTTTACACTCTATAGCTCTCTCTATTGAGTTCAGTTCAATGGAATTTTGATGGCATGACATTTGATTGAAAGATATATTGCCAAAACATAGAAGAAAATAAATAATACATGCAATTAAAACGTTAAAAAAGTTCTCATGCTCAAAATCAGAAAAAGACAAAAGTAAATTATGTGAATTTGTGCATAAAAATAAACAAAAGAAATGTTCTTTTTTTCTTCAACATAATTTTACATTATCTATTTAAACTTACCAGACTTACAGTTGCTGCCTTTTGTTACACAATGTACTTGTTTTCTGTGTCTACTCTCTGGATCCCCGGTGCCTATTTGACACAAAAGTGCATGATACTAATATTCAGCTTTTTACTTCAGTCCCCCTGAAGCAGATAGTCCTGAGTGCAGGTTTATTCTTTGTCTGAAGCATAGAAAGATGTTTTTTTCTTTTACAAATCTGGCAGAAGAAGCAATTCACAGAAAACCTCTGGCCATCCCTGAGACATTACGACTGTGTGCTTCACAGATTCTGCCTCTTCTTGCCAGCATTAATTATATTTTGCTTGTCAACAGCTTTTTCTATTCAAAGGTGTTTAACGCAGACAGCTGTTTGAAAGCAAAAAGGATTCTGATAATGATGATGATCCTTATTTTTCTCAGCTTTATGGAGGATTTCTCTATTTAAAATACATCTAATTACATTAATTAATTTAAAAATATTTTAAATACACAACACTCTCGTTTTGTTTATGTTATGTTTCCTTTAATGGACAGAAATATTGTTTAATCTGACCTTTAATTTACTAGTAAATCTGGGGATTGAGATGTTTAAACTCATTTGCACTAATTGTAAGTTGCTCTGAATAAAAAAGAGCTAGATTTGCAGATATGTAGTATTCTGTCTGGTGAAGTATTTAGCTTGGCAGCAACTCTTACTGATTGGAGCACACCACATAAAGTAAGTTGGTTATACAATTAGGGGAACTCTTTTGATTCAAGACCCTGAAATAAGAAGTCATTTAAATAATTGTGACATTTTTTTAAGGACGTGGGTTCTCCAGTTTGTGGTTTTATAAGTTTGAGGGACCCTGAGACCATCCATCAATCCAGCCTCCCAATCCTCCATAGTGAATCCAATGGCTTCCCTCTTCATACCCGTAATACAGGCAAGCAAGAGGGGAGACATGCAGGGAGACACTGGCTGGCTGACAGAGAAAGAGGAAGGCGGGGGAGCAGACAGATGTTCAAATCTCAGCCCCGGGTCGATGAGATCAATCCATCCTCCAAGGCAGAGACAGAAACAGAGAGATAGATAGCTGGATGGAAGCAATGTGTATTATTACAGTTGGCTGCTCTCTTTCCTCTCAGCATCCCAAAAATTAGCATATCCAACCCCATTATAGATCAAAAACCCCTGAATACACCTGGACCAAGCAGCCACTGTGAGAAAAATGAAGGAAAAGAGAAAAGTCTATCAGCATGGAAGAGGTCAAATAACAAGAGACATTCAGACATATTCATCAAACTTTGCACATCAATCCAGTCCTATGCTAAACTTCCTTAACTGGCATTGTGGGCTAGAAGCAGTGATACTGGCGCTACAGCAACCGTCTAAAGTAGCTCATATTTAAAGAAGTAAAGTGACAATGTAGTAATGGTTGTAGGACAAGCAGGCCTGTGTCGTTTCGTGTGTTCTGTGTCGCCCCAAGATTTGTAGTATCACATTTTACAAAGGGATTTTGTGTGTCAAATATTAAATTCACAACATCAAACAGAGAAAAATGTTGGCTTAAAAATAACTACAAAACCAACTACCCAAACACTCAACACAATCTTTTTGTCTGCATCACAACCTTAAAAAAAGCACCTTTTTCCATTTGAGGATGGGAGGAAGTCTGTCCATATAGTTTAATGATCTGATCATCTGGACCAGTGTGGCTGCTGTTGTAGAAGTCTGGAATGCAGCCATTTTGACTGAGTGTAAAATATTCATGAACTACCAATGGTAGCTCATCTGACTGGCTGGGGAACAGCTGCTGGGTCTCTGTGCCTCTAGAGGTGCAGCATCTGTCCATTTGAGGAAAATGACTATAACGTGCATTATACGTGTATTTCTGTGTGCATGCATGTCTTTTTAGACATGCATGTGTGTGTATGAGAGCACACATTCTAATATATGCATGTGTGTTCACCATGTCTCAGGGGGACTAGACATCAGTAGAAACAACTGTGTATTTAACTTGCTTATCTCCAGATGGTGGAGGAGCAATTTAGAAATGATCAAAAAGTGAGTCTCAGATTTATCAGGATCCGTTCTTGTCAATCAAATATCACACACACACACACACACACACACACACACACACACACACACACACACACACACACACACACACAAGGAGAGTAGCATTGGAGCAGTCAGCTGTGCTGTGTGTGTGTGTGTGTGTGTGTGGGCTGTTTGCACCCATGCGCGTGAAGCTCAGCTTTGGCTGTGGCTGTATGATGGACATCTGGAAGCTAAATTGGTTAATGGCGCCTCCAAGCCAACAGCCAGCCGGCCGTCCCCATCGCTGAGCTGAGAGAGAGAGAGAGAGAGAGAGAAGAGAGTGTGTGTGTGTGTGTGTGTGTGTGTGTGTGTGTGTGTGTGTGTGTGTGTGTGTGTGTGTGTGTGTGTGTGGTTGGGGGACTCTGCCTCTGGCCAGCCGTCCTGCTTTAGACCAATACCCCTGCTAGACCTTTAGGGACTTTTCCCCTCCCGAATGATTTTTTTTGTATTATCTTCATAGTCAACTCCTCCTAACAAAATCAAATTTTTTGTGTTCACACAAATAAAGAAGCACATTTGGATTTGATCACCACACCACAATCCATTGTGCATGTGACTGACTTAATCTTAATGCAGTTTGATATTTAAAATACTTTTTTAAGAAACTTCAACCCACGTTGGCTTTCATGTGACTCAAAAGCCCACCACAGAAAACATTTTTATATTCATTTCATTATTTTGTATAAAAACTTAAACAACACTAACAATTAAAAATTACATTACACAAATACCAGAAATAAAGACTTTTAGAGCCTGCAGCCATGCAAGTGTGAGGTTGTATTTCTATACAGCGGTGCTTTAAGCTGAAAGCTAATATCAGAATGCTAACATAGTGATTTTAAACAGGTATCATGTTTATCATGCTAAAAACAGGACTAACATTTGCTAAGTATACACAAACACAAAGTGCAGCTCAGGATGATGATAATGTCATTAATTTTGTAGTTCTGAAGTAAAAATGATTACCTGATTATGGGGCTAGAGAAGGTTTTTTCATGAGGGGAACATGAATGTCTGCACCAAATTTCATGGTAATCCATCTAGTAGATTTGTTGATGTTTTTGCTGTAAAAGTGAAACCTTTGACCTGCTGGTGGCGCCAGAGAAAAAAGTCAGGGGATCATCAAAGTCAATAGGTTTCACCCTCCGGGGACCATGAATGTCTGTATAAAATTACATGGCAATCCATCTGTTATTGAAATATTTCAGTCTGTACCAAAATGATGGATCGGCCAACAGACACACCGCAAGTGACGAATTACAAATCAAAAACACGATAAAGAGGAAATACTCACAAAAGAAAGGGAAAGAAAAGACACATAAAATGAACAGCAACAAAGCACCAATCACAAGCATATATATATATATATGTCTATGTATATATATATATATATATATATATATATACATAGACATATACACATACATATACATATATATATATATATATATATATATATATATATATATATATACATAGACATATACACATACATATACATATACATATATATAAACTAACCAGATGACAGACAAAGATGTCACATAAATTTCTATTTACTTTGGAGCACACTGTTGACCCCATAGAGATCTACAACAGAGATGGAGTTTTTTAATAACAGGAGCAGAGGAGGCAGTCAGATAAAAAGGCCAAGGCAAAATAAACATAACAGATGAATGACCAAGGTTGTGAGGTAGACAACAAATTATATGATATCTGCTATCATTTATTACAGCAGTGATACCCAAGAGATTTCATTGTAATGTGATTGTGATTATGACGTAAGAAGTTTAATAACTAACAAAATAACTATAAAGAGTGTCTTTGGGGTACTATGGTATTTCATTTCTGTATGGGTATTATAAGGAACATTTTGTTGTAAACATGAATCATAATACACAGCAGAGGAAAATATCATAACACCGTTCTATAAGTATCTAAATAACACAAAATCTGCCATAGCAACCAGTGAAACATGGCTAGCCATGCTTTATGGGAGCTGGAACTACTTACAGACTAAAATGCTTCACAGCTGTTTTATATCAGGAGTTCCTTAATTATTTATTGTCACAAAACAATAATCAGATCTCCAAAAGCCGGATATGGTCAGGCTTTCTGCAGCTGCTACATCTGTCAGGGAAGAATACACATACAAACAATAGAGAGAGGGAGAGTGGAAAACACTAACATCAAAAGAGCTTTAAATAAATACTGCAGATGCAGAACAGCCGAGTCCAGGCCAAGAGTGCACAGACATCAGAATGATCTCCTCAAGTCTTTATTGTATGATCTTAGAGCTCATGTTGAAATGAAAAGTGCTACTGTAGCCTCTGTTCTGGTCTGTCTGTCTGTCTGCTTGTGTGTCTCTCTTCAGTCCAGATGTCAGAGGAACTAGCCAACAGCTGCGGCAGGAAATGAGCCCCCAGGCAATGAAATGGCCAATACACTTCCACACAGAGACCAAAACAGAACATGCACACACACACACACACACACACACACACACACACACACACATATAAAGATACACAGAAGACAGACACCGTGCAGGGGATGAAATAAATGACCACCTCAAATTAGCTGTGTGTATGTTTGTTTGTAACAGAACATCTCCATAAACTCGTTGCTCCATGTCACTGTACACGTGCACATGGAAACTCACTAACATAGCCATGCAGTTCAGCACTTTTGTACACCTGTGTCAGTATTCATGTGTCTTTTTTCTCCTGGATTCATCCATTTTGCGTAAAGAATGTGTGTGTTTGGGCGATGCTGTGCCAGCCTGCCAGCCTGCCTGCCACATTGCCAGCCCCCAAGCCAGCGGGAACATTTGCCTTGTGGCTCCAATTCCCAGGAATGCCTAACCTGCGCCAGCTGTTGAGAACATGTTACCTGCGCCAACAATGCGCCGGCTCTGCCCACCACATCAGCTGCCGCTCTGTCTCCATCTGTGTGCGAGATTGGATTTGTGTGTGTATTTGTTTGTAGCGTACTGTATCTTTAACTCTTCCCACATCTGTATTTGTGCTTGTATCTACTACACATCTACACATCGCTTGCATCTACTACACACATGAAAGACTCTCTCATGTGTGTAAAGCTACTATAGTGTGTGTATAAACATGTATATACACACACTATACTGTGTCTAATGTTGTGTGTGTGTGTGTGTGTGTGTGTGTGTGTGTGTGTGTGTGTGTGTGTGTGTGTGTGTGTGTGTGTGTGTGTGCCAGATCTGGTGTGTATGTGTGTCTCCATCTGCGTGTGATGGGCCTCTTTTGCCTGCATCTGGAGCAGCATTGAAGAGGCTTTCCAACAAGGCCAATGGCAGCCAGCCTGCCAAACAGCCCAGATGTTAGTTCTGTACGCCTCAGGCTAAATAAAGGGAGCCACACTCTCATTATTCAGGAATAGTAAACTACAACTACTTTTTGAACAGAATTGAATAGGAGAGACACCATCAAATTCTAAAAGAGGATTAAGTAAGAGAAAGAGATAGAGGTGTGAAAAGAGAGCCAGATGAGAGTGAGACGTCATTTTGTTACTATAAGCCTCTCTAAGAGCTCGTACAACAATTGTGATATATAAATCAAACTAAAAGCCATTTTGATGAATTACCTGTGTCAAGTGGGTTTCAAGCATCTGCAAGTTGATTTATAACTGAAACAAGGCATCTAAAACCTGATGACATGCTTTTAAAATCTGGGTGTTAAAGTAAAATTCAGGTGCATTTCAAGGTTTTGTTTTGGTAGGATAGTACTAATAGATTTAGTCCTCATTCCTATTGGTAATACAGTAATAACATTGGCAATTGTTGACTTTTGCAAAAATGGAAAAATTGCTGAAAAGAAGTTCGACAAGAAACACAAACCAACAGACAATTGTACAGGTTTTCAACAAACGAAACAACGACAACAACAGTAAAACTATTATCCTTGAAATTCAGCCTTTGAGTTCAACTTAACCTAAAGTACTTATCATAGACATGATCCCAAACCTGGAAATTACTTTAGTGGATATAAATGAAAATAATAGAAAGACCTTGGCAGGGTAGGTAGAAAAACAACCAGTTTAGAGAAATTAAACTACAAAAATAAGATCCAATTTGTACTAAATCGGACTAATTTTTGACGTATACATTATGTGCAATTGTAAGTCAAACCACAAGTATGTTTAAACCTGCATTGATGGATTTATTTTAATGAATGGGGGCAACAATCTGTGAACACAACATTTACAGATAAGCAACTTATGAAGTTGATTTGACAAACATGTCAGATGCCTATTTACACATTCAGCAGACACGGAGCAACATTATCAGTCTTTTGTTTCTGGCCACCCGATTAATCCAAGTCCAATATTCACTCTCTTTTCAGCTGTTTTAGTCTCCACCAACTCCTTAAGAAAACATCTAGCTCTTTAGTTGCTAAATGCTTCACTAAAATCACCAACTAGTTGCTATCTATGTCTGTCTGTTTGAGCGGGTGGTGTACAGTAGAATCTAAAGGGCTCTTTTTGATGAAAATAGATGCCTGCCTCGACTGAAAAAATCACCAATGACGAGAGCGGTGAGAGTGAACCAAAACAGTGTAGTGGCCCAAAGAAAACAATAAGCTAAAAGATGCTAAAATACTCTGCGGAGCTGAGGGAAACTGTGGACACACACACACACACACACACACACACACACACACACACACACACACACACACACACACACACATACAGAAACATGCAGTAAGGTTATACACCAACACTGAGGTAAATGTATGCCTTTCAATAGCGGCAAGTAATGTATGTATACAATACAACACTAGACTTTAATTTTTCTGTCAAAATGAACAAAAATGGCATCACAAAATCCTTTCTGCCCTTTCAGTGAGCTCTAAAGTCACTGATTTCTAAATAACAGAAAGGCACTAAAAAAAAAAGAAGCAAATCTCATTGTCAACAAGAGAGAGTTTCAAAATAAAAACACAATATGTTCAATCAGCATCAGACAAAATTAGCTTGATCATCTTCACGAGTGTAGCTGTGATGTTGGTGCAGGTTTAGCTGTGTGTGTGTGTGTGTGTGTGTGTGTGTGTGTGTGTGTGTGTGTGTGTGTGTGTGTGTGTGTGTGTGTCTACTATGGTAACCACAAAGGTGACATCTGCCAGGGCGCTTTAGCACTGTTTGTAAAAAAAAATATTTGTAATCCATGTGTGTGGACTTCCACAGGGCTTAGAGAACGTCCGCTCACCCCCATATGGTGAGCTGTCACAGGGGCGACACAGTGCAGCCCTCCCCTGTGTGGGACCTCCAGCCAGCTATTAGACTGACCGAGTAAACAACAACTGGACATAGGGTGATGATGCTGTATTTGTTGGGACATTGTTTTGGATAGGATATTATCTCCTAAACCTGTGACGAAAGATCACGTCTACATAAAAATAATCTTTTTTCTCACAAGAATTACCTCAGTAATGTGTCAGTTTTTATGCTACAGTGATATCCCAAATATGTTTTTGGAAAACACTATTCCTCTATACAAAACAGATTTGACATCTAAATCATTTCACAGGGGTTAAATATTTATGACTGTTAGGTGTTCGATGTTACTGATGCTGGCTTTGACGAAGCTGGTTTGAAATTGCATGTCAATGATAGTGATATGAGGTATTTTCTTTTGAGTTTAATTAGAAAAGACATATAACTAAGTAGCTGTAAATTGGTCATAGCTTCTCCACGTCTAGTCTGCACTGACAAGTTTCTATGAAACAGGGCATTCCACACATTTGGGAAATGCAAATGTCTGAGAGAAAAACATGACTGAGGAACATCTCCTCCACTGACAGATATCTTTCTCACATCTGTCTCTCTCTTCCTACACACAGATGTTACACTTCAGTTTGTTCTGAGGAGAAGATGTCTCTTCCTGTGTCTCCCCAAGGAGCGAGTAGCCTGGGGAAAATCATGTGTGTGTGTGTGTGTGTGTGTGTGTGTGTGTGTGTGTAGTAGTAGACGAATAGAGAGGGAATAACAGAAAGAGTCTTACAAAGGAGGCACAGACCAGAAATAGGAAGTGGCAGGATTGGAAACTGGGGGCCCTTGGGGCCCACCAGAGACTTTGGAAGTGGTTGGATGTGTGTGTGTGTGTGTGCGTGTGTGTGTGTGAGTGTGTGCCTGTGTGTGTGTGTGTGTGTGTGTGTGTGTGTGTGTGTGTGTGTGTGTGTGTGTGTGTGTGTGTGTGTGTGGGTGTGGGTGTGGGTGTGGAGAGGGGGGTTACCGCTGTTATATCCTCTGGCTGTACTTCAACTGTGTGTGTTTTTGGTGTTGATCGCACTCAGTTGTTGGAAAGCCAAACACAGTCTGTGCACCCAGATGTTGACAGATGTGCCATGAACAACCTTACTTCCTCTTCCTGTGTGTGTGTGTGTGTGTGTTTGGGTGGGTGGAAGACAAATAGAGAGGGAGACACAGAGACAGTCTTATAAAGGAAGTAAAGGAGGCACAGACCAGAAATAGGAAGTGGCAGGATTGGAAAGTAGGGGCCCTTGGGGGCCATCAGAGACTTTGGAAGTGGTTGGATGTGTGTGTGTGTGTGTGTGTGTGTGTGTGTGTGTGTGTGTGTGTGTGTGAGGGAGGGAGGGAGGTTACCGCTGTTATATCCTCTGGCTGTCCTACTAAACTGAGTGTGTTTTTAGTGTTGATCACACTCAGTTGTTGGAAAGCCAAACACAGTCTGTGCACCCAGATGTTGACAGATGTGCCATGAAAAACCTTACTCCCTCTTCTTCTGTGTGTGTGTGTGTGTGTGTGTGTGTGTGTGTGTGTGTGTGTTAGTTATGGGCTTACCGCTGTTATATCCTCTGGCTGTACTTAAACTATGTGTGTTTTTGGTGTTGATCGCACCCAATTGTTGGAAAGCGAAATACAGTTTGTGCACCCAGATGTTGACAGATGTGCCATGAACAACCTTACTTCCTCCTTCCTTCCATAGCCTTTCTGTATCCTCTCTGGAGACAGTCTTTCTGGCTTGCTTGAGATATTCAACAATTACCACAATATTTCGTAAAACCAACTTCAGCACTGCTGCGCTGTTCCAGATGTTCTTTAAATTACTAAAACACACAGAATTTTCCTCATCCAGATGTGTTTACTTCATGAGCCCCAGTCTCAGATAAATACAAGAGCGAGAAAGACAGGCAGGCCAACAGCTGGAGCCCTCAGTAGAACTATAACTAATGCGGCTCTCCCTAGTGGCCTGGAGTGGTTCTTGCACACAGGCAGCTGTGCACATGCAGTGAAGAAGTGGGAGACCGAGGTGGTTTGGAGTGGTGGGACATTTACTTGTCATCTGTCATAGGTCCAGCTGGTACTGATGTTGTTTTTTTCATCCTATCTTCGTCTATCCTGTTGTCTGGTCCAATCCTGTTTTGCCCTGTTCCCTTTTGGCCTATATCTGTCCCATCCTACCATATTTTCCTTATCCTGCCCTGTCCTATACAATCCTGCTTTGCTTTCCTATCCTACCCATTGGTCTTGTCCTATCTTTTCCTGTCCTTCCCCATCATGTCCTTCCCTATCCAATCCTTTTCACATCCCATCCCATACTGTACTTTCCTAACCTATCCTGTCCCGTCCTGTTGGATCCAATGTCTTGTACGGTGACTTCTTTGTTCCCACTAATGTTGTGCATGAAAATAAATCATACAACAGTCAATATTTATGACTAAATATTAAACAAAGTTAAAGTTTCCACACTTTTTGGAAACGTGTGGTTTAATCAGATTTGATTGCCAGTGGCCGGGCTATGCAAGAAAACAACTACGCAACTGTCATCAAATTTTGATTTCAATATTACTAAATACTGATTGGTGCATGAATGTATGTACTTTTTGCCAATGAGCTCTACCTATTTCAAAATAGAGGAGAGAAACTTAAATCCAAAAAAGATACAGATTGAAGCTTTGGTAAAAAACAAACGTGCACTGCTTACATACATATTTAACATATATTTCATTTTCCACAGCCTATACAAACAGATCACATCTTGTCAATGCAGCTTGAGAGAATATCTTTTTTCTAAAGTAATCCATTTGTGTTCAGCCACATGTCAAGGTCACACCTTGGCAATGGCAGCAGCCCTCCTCTGGAACAAAAACAGATCAAAGTTCTCCCTGTCCTCTCTCGCTGTCATCCTCCCACTGCTTCATTGACTCAACCACTGAGCAGAATCTACTCTGATGGCACCCAGTGGAACTCCAGCATGCATCAGGAAGAGCAGTGAGAGAGAGAGAAAGAGAGATTGAGAGAGCGAGAGAGAGAGGGAGTGTGTGTGTGTGTGTATGTGTGTGTGTGTGTGTGTGTGTGTGTGTGTGTGAGGAGGATTCATATGCATGTTTAAGTCACACAGTCCAGCTTGGAGATGTTAATGTCGGTTGGAGGTTTCTGGCTGCACCCACTGCCTCATGTAGGTAACATCTGTCTTCAAACACTGAGACCCTCACAAAATTATTCACTCACAACAATTCTCACATGATAATAAAACAATGAAATGTAACAAAGTGGACAAGCCACCTAAACTGACCCCTCTCAGTTTGCCCAGACAGCCTGTAAACAAATTTAACCTTAGCCTACAAACTCTCATTCTTCCCGTCACTGCTAGCTTATGATGCAAGGAAATGTCAAGCAAACCTAAGCAGTAAATCCAGATCCTCTGCTTTGTGACTCAGCGCTCTCCCTTTTTGTAACCATGGTGCAAAATGACTCCTACATAACTGGTGCAGCTTCCACTAAGCAGCGGTCAATCACATAATTGCTTTTACCCTCTCTCGTAAATAATCTTGCCGTCACTTTGGAAATACAACTTCCCGTCAACGTCTACGATATTAGGTGCTTGGGCCACTGGGGCTTTCAGAAATAATTTTTATACAGGCTAGATGTTTCCAAGATGAGAGTTTTAAACTCTGAACGCTTTATCATAAACATTTTATCATCATTTTTTGTCATAAAAAATACTTTTAACTTTCAACTTTATCATAAGAATTAACAACGTTTTCAAACAATACTTCCCAGTATATTTCTTTGAGTCTGGAGCAATTTAATTCAGTGTTTTCATAATTAGTAAGCTAAACCGGATAATAGCAGCTTTAAATTAGCATACGTAGGCAGAGATACATTTTACCAATTTACTGCTTCTATGTACAGTAACTGCCAGCAAATACCATAGTGATTCAACCTAACGGTGGAAAATCTTGTTACAGTTTTACAGCAAAATATCTGTGAAAAAGAATAGATGTGCCTTCCAAAGTTGTTAAGTACTACCAAGAAAACGGATGACAAGAGATGTTGATGTGACAACATATGATGCCTGAAGACAAACTGCAATCTGTATTTCAAATAAAGCTGGAACAGAGCTTACAATCACGTGCAAGTTTCAAATATACTGTATGCTAGTTTTTGAAAGACTGGTTCGTTATTTGGGACTCAAACACAATCAAATTAAAAGCTAATATCAATAATCTGTTTTTATCTTTGTTTAAAAGTACAGTACAGAACATTGGTCTAATGCTACATACCACTGCCTTTTGGCAATATACACTAATTTTGAGTTTTTGTAGATTGCAGATGATCACTTTAATGAAAAGTTTATTGCAGTATTATTGCTACTCTTGTAAAGTTAATCAAAATCAGTTTTCAGTCCTCTGGCCTCGAGCCCTTCAATTTAGGACAAAAGCAGCCGCACACTCCGGAGCAACTTGAGAAACCAGACCGCTCCAATCTTTGGGTACAGAGATGTGTGTGAGGTAGGGTTGGGCACAGAAGACAATATAAGTGTGTGTGTGTGTGTGTGTGTGTGTGTGTGTGTGTGTGTGTGTGTGTGTGTGTGTGTGTGTGTGTGTGTGTGTGTGTGTGTGTGCGTGATGCAGGGTCAGGGGACAGGGTGTTTTTGGGGAGAGTGCAACCTGTCTGCACGAGAGCAGAAGGTATCCACATACACACAGGTGCACATGCACGCTGCATATGTGACTATGTGTGGACATGTGTGACTATGTGTGACATATGCATGGATACAAGCACATAAATAGGCTGGCAAATAAACACATGTAGGCACAGACAAACACTGCAACACACATCACTCACTCACATCAAGGTCTTAAAACTAATTTTCTCGCTTTCCCACGGTGATATGTTTTTTAAAACTAAACTATCATCGTCACATAATGGGACCAACTGACATGAACACTTTACAGTGTGGTGTAATCGAATAAAATAGTCCTGCAAAAACACTAATAATGATGTAAATAGTGATGGTTTCAGGCAATGAAAAGATGTCACCCTATCATTGAGATTTAGCATGATCTTGCTTTACTTTAATACATTTGTGATGTGAGTAATTGCATGACAGCCAAATACTAAGTTTCTATGGTAAAATAAATTAAACTGTGTTGTATTCTACACTCTCTTGATACATCAACATGATGAACATGAAATTTAACATAACAATAACATAAAACAGCAACTTTTTAATAGTTTATAGGTTGGAGGCAGCTTTGTATATATATATATATATATATATATATATATATATATATATATATATGTACTGTATATCTGGTGATCTGTTACTGCAAAATAGGTGACCCAGAACTGAGCCATGCTGGACCATACTGGCTCCCAAGCTGTCCTGCTGTACAGCACACCTTCAACACCGTGGCTGCAGCTGCTCTGTCCTGTCTCGTGTGTGCATTTGCATTTGTGTATTGCGTGTGTGCCTGTTCTTGTGTGCACGTATCCCCTGCACAGGGTCTGTCTGGCCGCAGCTGTCTCTACCTCTATGCGGGTCTCCGGGGCGAAGCTGACCTCTCTCTCCTGAAGCCACTTCAAAGAGACCAGGGATGGGCTGTAGGGGTAAGGGGTGCCTGGCCGTCCAGCACGGCTGCTGCATTCCTGGGCTTTGGGAGCTGGGGCTGGAGTTAAGGTAGGGGGTGGAGGGGGGTTGGGTGTGTTGCAGGAGGTGAAGGGAGTCACAAACATGGGGTGGGGGAGTAATATGGGGTTTGTGTGTGGCAGGAGGGCAGAGAGAGGAGGCATGGGAATGGGGGTAGGGATATTATAGTCAAAAGCTTGAAGTTTAGCTTTCTGTGTGTGTGTGTGTGTGTGTGTGTGTGAGATTCACTCTGCAGCGCACCATCTCACCCACAGGGAGTCAGGAGTCCAGCTTGGTGATAGCTGATGGCAGATTGGCCCTGAGGGCCACGGTTAAATGGGGGTCCCAATGGAAAAAAAAAGATTACTGGCCAAACACACCCATAAAGAAGTAAGGATAGAGCCCTGAAAATATATGCATTTCTGAAGTCCCATAAAATGAATAAGGAATTAAAGGAAAACAATGGAAGGAAAGAAATATGCACACTGCCACAGATTTCTAGTACAAACTATTTAGAGCTTTTCATCCCCTCTCTTACATACATACATATACATACTTAACATGCCTGAAGTTCACAAACATGCTGCATACCATGTGTGGCACTTGTGGGTAAGATCACGCACTAATAAGCAGAACATACCTGGAGGATCCCACCTTAAAATTTTGTTGTTCTACAGCTGATCTGACTGGACAAACTCACTCTTCCACTGCATAATGATGCCTCAAGGGAACCCAGAAAATAGACCAGTGCACCTATTATAAGATCACTGTTAATCCAAGTCCCTATGAAATAGAGATAATGTAGAGACTAACATCAGGGTTGATACACTGAAATTAACTCAAGTATTTTATTTGTATTGGTTCACACAGCACACATCCTATTTAATATGTATGTATCGTTTAAGCTCTCCACATTTTCTACATTTGTCTTCTTTTTTTTTTAAATACTTGTTGTGGAAAATAGTACTTTAATTAACATTCTGACACATTTAATTCATTTTTTACAGCCAACAGACATTCAAACATGCCATGAGGCATCTCAGGGTTACGCTGTCAGCACAAACTTATTTTTTTAAATGTTACACAGACATTTATTATGCCTATATGATCAAACCTCATGCTTTTGGTAAACCTCTGACTTTTCCTCTAGTGCCACCAGCAGGTCATCTTTCACTTATCCTGTGAAATATCTCAACATCTATTTGATTGGCACACAATTTAAAACAGACGCTCATGTTTTCCAGACAATTTATTCTAATGGCTTTAATGAGCCCCTGCTTTTTCCTGTAGAGCCACTTTAAGACTGACATTTTAAGTGAAAAGTTTATTGAAATTTGGTGCAGTCATGCATCCCCCTCATATATACAGTATAATACTTTGGTTTATGACAAATGCCTGCAGAACTAATTACATTCCAATTATCCCATCATTGTAACATTGCAGGACTAACATTTTATAGGTAAGCCCAAGTTGACTCTAAGTTGTTTGTACTGGGTTGTATGGGACACGTCTGGCCACAGTAATAGCAACAGAAGGGCTCCCCTGTGTTACATTTTTCATTTTCAAGCTGTCTCTTTACCCCAACCCCCACACACACACACACACACACACACACACACCTTGCCTGGCTGCTGGTTTTTACCCATGCTCCCCCCTCTGCACACAGAGCAAAAGGCCAGCTGATGGCAATATGTGTGTGTGTTAAAAGCTGCCAGAACAGTACACACATATTATCTGACACACTAGGTCCACCTGTGTCTGCACTCTGTGCCCTGCCATGGCCCCATACCTACACCCTCTGCCACTGCTTCCCAGCTCCACACTCCACACCATATGGGGAGACAGGCAGGGGGAGAGAGGAGATAGATGAGAGAGCAGATGAGGCAGGACGTCATTGTGAAGAATGTCAACATTTTTTAAATTTACATCAATATATCATTCTCAAATTTAAAATCTTAGCATATTACTGTAATCACATTGTATATGGTACTTTAATAAGTAAAATGGGTGAGGTAAAAGGATAGAAGAGATTTAGTGGGATGGAAGAACAGGAGGATGCACCCTTAAGTTTCACCCTTGACATCTTTAAAGTAGTATAGTAGGGCAGATAATGCCGCTGGCCTAACAACCTGTACAGGAATTCCAAAAATGCACTGTATCAACAAACTGAGTCCAAATGTCCCCTGAACATTTTGGTTTACATTAGACAGATCAGCCATTGAGAAAAGGTTTTTGTCATATGCTATGCAGCCGTTTGATCCTTATAGCTATAATTTAAGATACTGCAAATCACTATTAAAAGGCTGTCCCTACTGACTTACAGTTACTGTAACTGTTCAGAAGCCACCATGTTTCTGTAAAACAATAGACTTAAACATATGTAAACAACTACACAAGGAACTAAAAAAAATGTATCTACTGCTTTGAATACATATACAATATTAAACAAAATTGTCAGAGTGCTGCATCATATCCAATTAACCAATTCATAAATGACTCCACTGATAGAAAATTATTTGATTCCATTTTTTTAAATGTGAAATGTACAGGTTTTTGGGCTATTGATCAGACTGGTTGAGCCATTTACTGTAGACACATGTTCTCTTTTAAAGGGGAACAACTTCTAACACTTTTGCAAATACCTTGGGCTGTGGCTGGACAACAAACTGGACTGGGCAACACACACCAGCCACCTATACAGGAAGACACAGAGCAGGCTGCATTTCCTGAGGAGACTGCGGTCCTTTAACATCTGCAGCAAACTGCTGTGGATGTTTTACCAGTCTGTGGTCACCAGTGTCCTCTTCTACACTGTGGTGTGCTGGGGGGGCAGCATATCGAAGAAGGACACCCACAGGCTGGATAAACTGATCAGGCGGGCCGGCTCTGTGATTGGCATGAAGCTGGACTCACTGGTGACGGTGGCAGAGAGGAGGACACTGGACAAACTGCTGGACATTACTGACAATGCCAGCCACCCCCTGCACACCGTCATCAGCACCCAGAGGAGCCAGTTCAGTGGAAGGCTGCGCCCTCCCAAGTGTCGGACCAACAGGCTCAAGGACTCTTTGTCCCTCATGCCATCAGACTCTCCAACTCCTCACTCCTCCTCAGGAGGAAATAGGGCGGAGAGGACAATACATACATACATACATACATACATACATACATACATACATACATACATACATACATACATACATACATACATACATACATACATACAGTACATTTACATACATACATACATACATACAGTACATATACATACATACAGACATACATACACACACACCTAGACTTACATTAATACCTGGTCACTTTATCACTTTAACACTGACACTTTGATAATAATTTATGGTATTTTTTGTCTTTATTTGACAAATGTTCTTATTGTTTTTAGTGTTATTATTACTGTTATTTTGTTGTCTTTATACTGTCTTTTTTATCTATTTTTTTTTCTTGCTAAAATTGCTGCTGGAATTTTCAATTTCCGTTTGGGATGACTCCCGCAAGGATCAATAAAAAGAAGTCTAAGTCTAAGGCACAGTATCTGTGTCACATTCTTATTAGGGGCTGAGCCCCCTAAAGGTCTGATCCTAGAATTGCCCTTGGTAAGTAATCAATAGGTTTAAGGTTCCTGATACTGTGCATACCGGCTCACTGTCACACAGTCATAGATAACTGGTAGGCTTCACTTGAATACACCATCTTGCCATAAAAATATTAGTGACACCTGTGCTTGATCAAAATAGTTGCTAATTAAATTTTCGTGAATCGACTAATTGTTTCAACTGTAACTTGTATATACTGTTGGGTAACTTAATTGATAACATAACATCAGATTTTATAAGCTATGTTTTGTAAACAAAAATCTGTTGTAGCTACTGTCTGGGTGTCTGGGACCACGGATGTATTAAGAGAACCAGAACCAGTCCGTCTGGCTCAGATAAACAGCTTTAGCACAAGCTGATTCTCGCGATGGTTGACTTATTAGACGGTCTATAGACACGGGATGTTGGATGGGATGATGAGAGAGGAGAATCACACGCCGAGCTGAATCCGTTAGTACCGAAAACGGGAGGACGAGGCGAGACGGTAGGAAGTGTGTGTGTGTGTGTGTGTGTGTGTGTGTGTGTGTGTGCGCGCGCGGCTGTGCATGAGAGAATAGGGGGTTGCCGTTTCTCCAGGTGACGTCACGAGTTTTCCTGAAAGTCAACATCCGTTGGCTGCGGTTAACGGTAGCTTTCATTGCTTTTTTGGAAAATTCTTGTGATGTGTAGTTTAATTATTTCTGCCCGGCTCGTAACGGTGACAAAGGACGCTTGACTTGCTAGCACTTTGACGGTTTACTTGGCAGTTCCATTACTCATTAAGAAGGGATGAAAAAGAAATAACCCCTGCGGTTTATGAACAGCAGGTGCACGGGAATACCACAGCACCTGCCGTCGCTACAGGTAATTAATGCTGTTAGCGAGCCTCTCTTTTATGACCGTGAACATAACAGAAATCCCGCTAAAGATAGCTTGACAATGTGTGTTTATGTCGTGATCACATTTGCAAGGTGGGGGCGTTACCATTTGACGGAGACGTAGCTAGTAATGATGCTTGTGCTAGAATTTACGGTTGAAGAGTTGCACAGTCTGCGTCCGTTCATGTCTCGAAAAAAAGGTAACGTCAGTTTTGTTGACCGGAAGTTGTTTTTTTTGTTACACAGACTATATTATATGCTTTATATACAGCCCATCGCTATATGCAACATGCATCAGTTTGACAGCCATCTATAATACCAACCATGACGTATGATGCAGATGGTCTAACGTTACTCAGTAGCAGGGTATCGGTTTAATGAACAACATTTACATCTTCACATGTGTCCCATCAGCTAAATAGACACACTAAAATGACATTCCTAATGTTTGAGGCAGCTGTATATCATGTTGATTTTAATAGCTGTAGTAAAGTAAGTTAGTATGGGATATGGGACTGCACAAGTTGTCAAATGTTTCGTCGATTTCTTAACCTTACTTGTAATTTGTACATATATTTAACATTTTTAAAATGGAAGAGGATTTGTACAAAAAAACCCCACTAATGCATCTAAGTAAAGTATCAAAAGACTTCAAATGATACCCAGCCATACATAATGTTTCACATTATGACATTGTTATTATTATGACATTATAACAAAAATTGTTTGCCAAGTAACCTCCCGAAGACATATTTTGCTCACATCTGTTATATTTTTCTATTTTGTCTAAAGTACACATAGGGCTGTGATTAACAATTATTTTCAATATTAATTAATCTGTTGATTATTTTCCCAGTGGATTGTTTAGTCTATAAAATGTTAGAAAATTGAGAACTAGAGACCATCTTGCAATGGGATCATACCAGCTACGATGGCAAATTGGGCCAGGGGCATAAATGGGGGGCCAGTGTCCCCTATGTTTTACTTCTTATCCCCTTACTTCTGGTGTCCTTGGTTGGACCATACCCATCTTCAAACTCTGCGTTTATTTTGATCTCAACTATACATCTGTACACTTTTGTGACTTCATCTTGTACGGTTGTGAAGATATCACAAATTGTTTCAGCTCTACTATACGTATTGAAAGCAGCATTTCAGCAACAGCGATAGCTTCTGTCCTCCATCAGTAGGCTATGAATGCTTTCAGCAGCTGTAGAGTGGTCACCTGCCTTAAGCCAGCACTCCCAGCCCAAAACTCAGTCACTGTATTTATTTATATGCATAAGACTGCAGAAAATAGACTTGAATCCTAAGTGTCTGAAGTTCTTGTAAAACACAAGCTCTTACCTGTGCTGTCGGCTATATTGAATACAATACAAGTGTTTGATCCATCAGACATGTGTTAGATGAACAGTTAAAAAACATGATGAATGGCTGACACATCCTGTGTTAGCAGAATGTAAGATTTGAGGTCCTGCCAAAATGATTGGGGTAAGGTGAGCTGATGATGTGTTCATGGCCTGAAAGGGGGGTGGGAGGAAGGAAACCGGACCTGTTATGAATATCATACTGTAATGTCCTCCTCTCTGTGCAATATTTGTAACAAAGAGCCACACTCAACATTTTGCATGATTTTAGCCCATTTTATATAGTGTGTCCTTCCACTTTCCAAAGCATACCATATGTTTATGGTTTCAGTTAATGGCAGTGGAACTGTATACAAATCTAGCCTACATGCAGAGACCACCACAATCAACCTTGCATTGGAGAATGGTTGAAAGTTGTTGAGATTTAAAACATGTGAACCTCTGGTGTGGTCTTAAAAGGTCCCATGGCATGTACATTTCACTTTAGGAGTTTTTTTTTAACATTAATATGGATTTCCCCAGCCTGCCTATGGTCCCCCAGTGGTGATAGAAATGACGATAGGTGTAAACTGAGCCCTGGGTATTCTGCTCTGCCTTTGAGAAAATGAAAGCTCAGATGGGCCGATCTGAATCTTCCCCTTATGACATCATAATGGGCAAGGTTACCTCCCCCTTTCTCTGCTTTGCCTGCTCAGAGAATTTGGCCCACCCATGAGAAAGACCCCACCCTCCACCTTGCCCCCCCTCTCCTCCTCAATAGCATTTACAGCTACAGACACAGGAATGGCACATACTAAGGAAAGTTCATTGTGGGACTGGCTCTAGTGGATGTAATTCTGCACTAAGGCTGAATTTTGGGAAAGAGACTTAGAAAGATACAGTATTAGGGGACCACTGAGGCCTATATGAAAGCATCCAAAAAAGCAGCATGTCATAGGACCTTTAAGGATAAGGAAAATACCTTATAGTTTTAGCCATTAGGCTACTCAGTGTTTTGCTTCTTACTGTGATATTAGCAAAGACCAAGGGTGAGTGCAACAGTGTAACAATGTAAATATAAACAGCGACGTTTTGGTCATGCTTAATGTGTCAGAGCTGTGTTTTGATAGTTTTAGTTTTTTCTATTTCCCTTATTGCCTCGTGCTGTTGCTTCATACATCCAGATTGATTAACGGTGCGGTAGAATACTGTCTGGTCCCTGCCTTCTGTTTCTGTCCCTATTTCTTGTGATTCTGAGTTTGTTTTCTCACTATTTCCTTTCCTTGTCATTTTGTTTTGTTCCTGTTGTTGCCTCTGGAATGAAATATCATGAAATAAATGTTGTCTGGCAGGTGCTTCCCCTGGCATAGTTGGTTCATCATGGCAGTGCATATCTCCATAGCAACAGCTGCCCTGGTGACAAGGGGTTGCCACTGTCTGGACATTCTGCTCCTCTCTTCTTGTTTCCTCTTGTCTCTTCTCCTCCTGCCATGCTTGTCCAGATTAAGGTTAAAGCTAACTGAAGCTTCATTGAATTACACTGTAGTCTTAAAGCTTAATGCAGAACTGTACAGTGTCTAAAAAGGATTCAATCCCCTTGGATCTAATTACTAGGGCGTTGTATCATTTGAAAGTCAATGCTAGTAAGTTATGGTATCAATAGAGCAACAATCCTTTTTTACCTTATACAACACTGTTTTCTTCATTTAACAAAAAGGTTTGCATGTATTAACTTGGGTCAAAACACAAGCAGCTGTAGAAAAATAGTCTAAAAGTCTTTATAACTTTTATTTAAATCTAGAACTCTGAATAAGCAATATTAAGAGTCTGATGGGAGCTTAGGATACTTTTAGATATCGACACGATAAGTACTGGTTTAGATATTTCAGATATATTTTGGTCAGTACAAAAAATGTAGTCTAAAATGTCATTATACAAATGCTCATAACAATTTCCCAAAGCCCAAGATGTCTTCATATAAATCGGTGTTTTAAATCAAAACTTAAAACTTATTTATTTAGAATGGCTTTTAATACGCAGTAGTGGTGCAACAACTCTTCTTCTGATGATTATAGGCAACTTTATCTGTTTTACTGTTTTCTATGCTTCATGTGTTTTTTGTTTTTTTTCTTGTCTTTTATTGAATGTTGTGTTTGTTTATTCTTGGTTGATGTAAAGCACTTTGGACACCTGTTGGTTGCTGTAAAGTGCTATATAACTAAATGTCGATTGATTGGTTGTTGGTTGTGTCCAACCAACAACCAATTCTAGCATCGGCGTAGACTTGAACTTAACTGAAATCAAATTATTTTCAGTGACAATTTGTTGGCAGTTCGTGCTTATCTCGTCATTTTCAGAGGGATGAAACTTGATTAACATCTCTTTAATTTGGGCCTACTTAAACCTTTGCACCAGGGCTAGGATGGGAGGACTCCACCCTTCTACTTCTTAATAATTCTGAGTAATCAAGCCCATCCTTTTGGCAACCAAGCAATATGAAAAAGGGACAGAAATTTGAGGAAACTGATATCATACTGTAAAAGGTTACACTAAATGAAAGCATTGTAGCAGTGTAGTGCATGCGTTCGTCTGGTTTTAGATTGGTCAATATACTGCTGCCTCAACATTTAAAAAAAAGCTCTGTGTCACCTACTCGGGTGTGAGAGTGTGCGTCTCTTGAGCCTTCATTTCTTATGACGCTGCAGTCCCCCCAAGTGTCTACAGCAGTGTAGACACTAGCTGATATGAATACTGATTGCCAGCTAGATGGCTATGACCGTTAGCCTAGCCATCGTAGTGCTGGTATTCATTCGGGCTGAGCAGTGTAGTTGTTGCGCGTTGTGTAATACAGTGTATTATGGTGCATTTGAGGTGAACGTGGCCGCTATGCAGACAGAGACAGAGACAGAGAGAGAGGAGGGAGAATGGAAGTGTGACAACAGAGAGGTGCAGAGATTTGGGCAGAGAGAAAAAGAGTGTGAGAGCATCCCTAACTGCCGTTGTTGCTATTTATAGCCAAGCCCTACTCCACAGTCCTGAGATGCTCTCCCACCTCCCACATATAGACAAACCAGCCTACACAAGCACACAAAATAATTTGACGCTCAGAAAAGTAGATTGGCTTTTGCACACAGCACACCCTGCTCACAAAAATATCTATGAATGAATGAGAGGCAGAGCTCAGGAGCATTTGTTTGGCAATTAAGGTCAGTTATTGCTTCATCAAAAGTTCTGCAATAATTCATCCTGTTTATCAGGGAGAGTTTTAGTGATAGAAAGAGGAACTGAGTGTATGATTGGGTGGGGAAGAGTGGAGGAAGCATTTGTCCTCGCAATACTTGTTTCTCTTGTCAGATTGTATGAAAGGGTTTTGGAGGGAAAGAGGGGAGAGACGGAGCAGCAGAGGAAGAGAAAAATAAATCCATGCCTTCTTTTTTCTTTATTTTTTTTCTCCTTTCACTTCCTTCCAGGCTGAGTCACTGCTGGTAAGGAGGAAGGTCTGGAGAGGGAACAAGAGAGGAGGAGGTGGAGGAGGAGGGGGAGAAGAAGAAGAAGAAGAAGAAGAAGAAGAAGGGAGGGAGGCAGGGAGATAAGCCACAACAGGAAGCAAAACGACACGCGTACACACACACACTCTGAGAGGGAGATTGCGCGAACGAGAGGGTGAACGGGAAAGGAAGGGAGGGAGAGTGACGCGGAGGCTGGGAGAGCCGGCCCCCCCTCCTCCTCTTCTCCTCTCCTCCTCTCCCTCTCCTCTCCTTCTCTCCTCCCCTCCTCCCTCTCTCTCTCTGTGGAGCAGGCGTGTAGCGGCATCAGACTCGGCGTGAAGGAACCATGAGCGATGTCACCATCGTTAGAGAGGGATGGCTTCAGAAACGGGGTAAGTACATCTAGTACCTCTCTTCTTCTACTCCCCTCCCCTCTACCTCTGTTTTCTCTTCTCTTCTTCTCTGCCTCTTGTCTAGACTGAGGGCCTGGCCGCATGTCCACATGTGCCGGTGGGAGGATGTGAGTGTTGGCGATTGAATGTGATGCATGGATGTCTGATTGTGTAGTGTACTAGTGTATATATGTGTGCGTGTTTTCCCCCCACAGGGATGTGTCTCTTTATTATAAGCTTGGCTGGCTGTTTGTTTATTAAGCCTCTATGTGCTGTAATCAGGTTGTTTCTGAAAAAGAGTGTGTGCATGGGTATGTGCATGTATTTGTATGCACAAGTGTGTGTGCAGTTAATAACATCTACTAGGCCCGTAGTTACACTGCTGATGCAGTGTTCTGTCAGGCCAGCGTGTCTACTACTCTGTAAAATCAAGTTAGTTCTGTCTCTCTGAGGTATTATAGTTGTTTTTTAAGCTCTGAATGGTGACACTGAGAGTCATATGACATGGGGTTGAGGGGTTTGTTGGGGTGGAGTTGAGGGGGGCACTGACAGCATATCCTGTTTACAACCAATTAAATGGGAAATGGTTAAATAAAAAAGTTGTAAAAGTTGAAGAACATGTAGCAAAGATAGTACTTTCCTGTTCTCAGAAACTCACACTGCTTAATGTTCAGTGAGTGGTTGCTGCAACAGGTGACAAGTAATTTGTAGTAGGGTCAAACTGAACCAGAAACAGTGGAAAACTGATATAAAGTACCTCTGTGATGACTGTAAAACCAGAATTGTACTGTCCGCAGCATAAGCGGAGTTTGACATTTGAGCCGGGGGGGGGGGGGTGGGCAAAAGAAAACTCATTGTAGCAGCTGAGACCTGTCCTACAACTTGGGGAACACAGCACAAGCACTTGTGGACAAAACAATCATGCTAAATAAACATACATGTTTATTTTAAAGTAGATTTTAAATTACATTAACAATTTATGAAACAATTCGCTCTTATGAAATTCAATAGTGGCACGGCTGTCTTGGAACGCAATAGATAGATGGTGCCGGGATACCCTGGCACTTAAATTCAACTCAAATGTAACAGTGAACAATAATTGTTTCACTAACAGTCTGTTGAGATGCCTCTCCAAATGCAGAACCGAAGCGCAATCGCACCATAAACGTTCCGACACCTTTCGTATTTTGCTGTAATCCAATGACATAAAACAAAAGGTTATCCACAGTGATTAGTAGATACACAAAAAGGGTCCCGGTGTATCCAGCGAGGCTTACGTGTGTCACATTCACCAGCCAGCTCCAAACGTGAGTGAGGCCTCTCCATTTCGCCATTTAAACAAAGTGGAATAAAACACATACAAGTCCAAATTTACACAAAACGAGCCATCAGTTAGTAAGTTGACAACAAATGTATATACATGGCATTTAGGCAACCTTTATAGCATCGTTGGCACAACAAGATGTCCAGACTAGTGCAACAGTAATTTTCGTTTTTTGCGTTCTGCATATGCGTCGACAATGGCCAAACAGCCACTCAAGTGGTAGCGTAGTGATATACTGCACATGTGTGGAATGTATGCTTCTTCAAAGTGAATGGTACAAACAGAACTACTATGCGTTCATAGTCTCAGCAAACTTTGTAATTTTTTTCTGACAAACTAAACATTGGCCCCAAAACCACAATTTAATGGGGTCTTGTGTCTGCTGGTGCTGATTCCTCCAGGCACAAATGTATGGGAATGTGGATGTGTGTTTTAGTGAGAGAGTCTCTGGGATAGAACAAGGGGGATTTCCAGACTTTTAGGCCAATGAGCATCACCCCCCTGACTATGTGATGGTGTCTAGGAATGTGTAACACAAACTGTTGAACAGGAAGGGACATGGATAAATACAGAGAGCAGGCTTCTGGGTAATGTAGGCTCTAAAACTCTGGAAAAGCAAAAGAACACGTTGGACAACAGAGTAATCCTTACTACATTGAGTGGATGCTCTCTCCTATTGTGTGTTTCACACACACACACACACATACGAATACAGCACACACTCTGTATGGCTAAAGTAGAGGGGAGGATCTTTGCCTATGTGTGCCAGCATGCCAGTGTGATCCTCAGACAGTCGTCTATGCATATTAAGAGGAACACATCGCCCCCAGTCACGACGCAGCGCTACCAGTGTTTGTCAGTGTGTGAGAGAGGTAGAGATAGGGAAGGGGGGTGTTTGTTTGTGTCAGGAATATGAATGTTTGTCTACATCATATGCAAAATCTTTTGTCTGTGTATTTGTGTGTGGAGAAGAGCAGGGTCGGGGTGCTGACTCACTGCCCAGGTTGTGATACAGCGTGATACTGCAGTCTTATTCCTGAGGCAGCTTTTTACTGAAATTAAAGGGCAACCTTTTGTTGAAAAATATTACATTTAGTTCTGTTTTGACTTTCCAGAAGGCCCTGTACTTTCTAACTCTTCCACCAAATGATGCACATTGTTTTGTGTTGAATTGAGCAACACAAAGATGGTGACACTAAAAGACTGAATGAGTGTAAGCTTAAAGACAACAGACAAAAATAATGTAAGCAGGATGTTCATGTTCTTCTTAGATGCGTCTCAGGCTTTTAATTAAAGCAATGATAAAACACTTTTATAAAACCAGTGTCAGAAGAGTAAAAACTGCTGAGTCTGTGTGTATTGTTTGCCTATTAAACCATGCAGGTTAGATATGTAGTAATATATCTAACTCTTTTCATGTTATTAATGGGGTAAGTCAGGGTAATATACTGTATATTTTCCATCCTTTTTTGTGTATGCAGGCAAATGCTTGGTAAAATAGGTTTGGCTTTTGGTAATCTCATATGCTTCCAAAATTACGCAATTTTGGTGCTTGAAAAAGAGAGTAATTTAATGATTTAATTAGTTTTAAAGATGATTGTATGTTCCCAGTCCTACTTATGCAGAGGTTTTTCTTAAAGTAAGTAAGTCAGGTGAAATATCGTGGTCATTATGCTATAGACAACTTTATGCACCACAGAGATTTATATCAACATTGTCGTAAATTTCATTCTCAGGGCAACATACTTGTACCGTACATAAATTTAACATGGGCTCTACCGATGGTAATGGTCTGGCTGTTCAGGATTTACGGTTTGCCCAAGATACAGCCCAGGCATGGTTTAGGTGGAAAAGAGCTGTATGCAGAGACTTAAGTTTGCACATCATGCAAACACCACCATTGAAAAGAGATTGTATAGTGATAGGAAGCGATAAGAAATCCTGTGTGTAAATGTATGTGTGTAGATTTGATAATCGAAACATTAGTTAGTGAGCCCTACCAATGCACAGTTGTGTGGGAGTTTATTTTACCATAATTTGACCAGCATGGGTAATTGATAGTGATAATGGTTGTTTTTCAGTGTTTGTAAATGTCTTTTTTATTGATTGATTGATTGATTGAAAGAAAGTGTTTCCCCATTCATAGCACAAAGTATCTCTCCGCATGTTTTATGCCACTAACCATTAGAGTAATTTGTCAAACATGACATGGGTACAGAAAAATGTAACACACTGTGGACTCACTGACTAATTTACACGTCAGTTGATGCTGATCACTGGCTATGGTATGTGCATTGTTTTCGATAAGCCAGCAGCATCAGGATTTTGTAAGACTGTCATTAGGAAACATTACACAGAATGGATAGAATGAAGGCTTTCCCCACGATCAATCAATTTAACTTTTAAGATACAAAGTGTTTCACGTGTTATAAAAAACTGATAAGAGATGAGACAATAAACCATCAAAGATTATACAAAAACAAGTAAGCATAAAAGAGCAGCCACAAGCCAATCATCATCTTGCAAAAAAGAGAGACAAACCTCAAGAACCTCTTTTCAAAGTACGGTATGTCCTCCCATGACCAAGCCTTTCAGTAGTCACTTGGTCACTACCATGGCAATAATTTCCTTCCTCCTTTCATAAAATCAGAGTGGAGAGTGCATTCGGCTACATCATTTCTTTAACTTTGGAAATAATGAAAGGTGGATATAAACATGTACTAGAATCTGTCACAGATTATGGTATAAAGGCAACAGACTTGTAAAGACTGATAAATATTTTAGATACTTTGACTGGCAGATGCTAGAAAATCTGATGGATAGATGTTAGCTTCAGGTGTAGCCTTAGACGGACATTGTCTTGTGTTAAATATTGTGTTTGGGGGTGAAAATCCGATGTTGCTCTCAGAAGTTACAAGGCTGTAACATTCCGCCTTTTAAAAATTTGAATGTGAAGTGTACTCCACTCCATTTCTGCCCAGGCCAGGAGTTTACCTACTGTCAGCCCATGTGAGGCCACAGAGGTCACAGTAAGCCACTGTAGTTGAGGATACTGTTACCTCCACCAGCGTCAGCCCACACAGCAGTCAGCACAACAGATGGCCAGGAGGGAGGAAAGGTTGAGAAACACCGAAGGACAGAGACAGGGAGAACACCATCATATTTTCTTTGACATTTTCTGTTCTCCAGAAGTATTTCTCTGCTAAGCTACTAATCAGAAGAGGTGCATCTATATCAAAGTTGAGCAAGTCTGGTTACTGGCTGTGTGAAATAATCTAAGATCAATGATTCTTTGTCACCCAGGAGGGTTTAAGCAATCGCATATAAGATGAAGTCAAGGGAATGTTGCACATACTCTTCCTTACACAATTTAAAAGTTTTGAAATAAAATATTACTAAATTTATTTTAGTATATTATGCAGTGGAATTTATTGATATAGTAAGTGCAAGCATACCTATTTTATTTGCCCTTTTATAGAAATAAAGGTTTAAAAATGTTTGAGTTCTAAAACCCCTTTGCGCAGGACTATAATCAAATGTGAATCTGCCATGCCTCATACTCTGTAATATACTACATATTCAGCTACAAATAACGTACCATTTTTCATCAAACACAGTCAATTAATAATATGGTCATTTCAGTAACTGGGAGAGTTTCTCTTTTTTTCTGGCAGGAGACTCCAATGGAAATGATTGATTGCATTTTGGGTAAAAATTCAGGGGGCTCGAAGGTGCTGTTGCATCATTCATACTGACATGATTTTGTATTGGACATGATGCAGTATTAAATAACGTTGCTGCACCTATTGACTGAAATGTGCTGCATGTCTTGGTGTGGCTCTGTATCTTGTGCTTTTGCTCCTTATATCTTTACATTGTTTGTTTTCAAATCACATCCATAATATGCAGAATTCTGATCAAAGTGGGGGCTTTTCACTATGGAGACAGTTAGGATGTGGCTCCATTATGAAAAACCATGAATATGTCCCAGCCTGTCACTTAATGCATTTTGGCATGGTCGTATGATAGACATCAAGCTGAAATGCGAAGCAACACGGCCCTCTTTTACACTCTTTTCTCTGTACTCCCCATCCATGGGAACTGTATGGGCTATACTGTATACGTTAGACTGCTGCGGGGTTCATTGGGTGCAGTGCAGTGAGGCAGCCATCTTTGCTTAGTGAGTTCAGTGAGTTCAATGTTGCTGGAGGCTGGCTGGTTGGTTGGATCAGGTGGCAGTGCCAGATCCCTGATATCAATCACCAGCCGACACTAGTGCTACCGCCGCCACCACTGTCTGCTGTGTTGCCCTTCTACTCTCCTCCTCCTCCTCCTCCTCCTCCTCCTCCTCCTCTGTCCTACCTCTGCTGTAGAGCCTGTTAATAGGACTCACCCCTTTTTATAGCAATTTACAATCCTGTTTCCCTCTCTGTCTATCCATGTATCTGCCTGTACTTCTCTTTTTATCCCCTCTGTTTCTCAAACTAACATGTATATACAGGGCAATAGCAGACAGGCAGACAGTACAGGCTTTGTTATGAATGGCATCCTCTTGCACATCCGGAGGAAGTATACGCTCCAGTGTGGCTTTACAAACTGTCTCCATTGTCCTAAGAATGACTCACTCTACACTGCAGAGAATGGCAGTCAGCCAGACAATCAGACAGACTGACAGCACAGCGCAAACAGACAGTCTGCAGAGCCTACATACAAACAGCACTGGAAAGACAGGCAGATAGACAGATTGTTTGTGACAGATACAGTTAGAACAAAGGCAGACAACTTGCCAATACAGAAGAGACCTGCAACGTGCAGGTACAGAAAGTGTCACCTTTGTATTCAATCGGAATATGATATTGTTGTCATGCAAGTATCAAGTTATTGAGTAGAACATTTCTACAATAAAACTTGATTTCCAAATGAAAGCTGCATCAGGCAAGAATGATGAATACACTAACTGACCAATTTACAATACCAAATTTAGGTAGCGACGGAGAACAATGTCCCCTTCTGGTATGCTTTGCTCTATGCTTACTGGCAGCATATCTGGTCCATGCACTGAAGGAAGTGATTTATAAAAACTTAAGAGCACTGTACAAAACTTGAAAATAGAAGCTCAGATGGGTCGATCTGGACTCTTGCTCCTTATGAGGTAATAAGGGTTATGGTTACCTCCCTTTTCTCGGCTTTGCCCGCTCAGAGATTTTGGCCCACCCATGAGAGAGAGACATCATGGCTTTCAAACGAGCGAAGTAGCAGTTGGTCAAGGCCACACCCCAGCCCTCCCCCTTGCCCCCTCTCTCCTCCTCAATAGCTACAGACTCAGAAATGGCACATACTAAGGAAAGCTCATTGTGGGACTGGTGCTAGTAGCTGTAATTCTGCACCAAGTCTGAATTTTTGGAAAGAGACTTTGGACATGGTATTAGGGGACCACTAAGGTCTATATAAAAGCATCCAAAGAGCACCATGACATGGTACCTTTAAACTTATAGATAGATAAATGTGAAGCTGTATTACTCTGCACACTCAGTCAGTCAATAAGACCAGTGGTAAGTGCTACAGTAGGACGCATCCCTGTAAAGGCCATAGAAACCTAGAGATGGATTAATGAATGGGTGAGTGAATGAACTAATGTAGAGTGAGCCAGTTTTGGATAAATTAATGAATGAATGGATAAATTAATGAAGTGCTGATCACTGCAGAGGAAAAACTGGGATAGAGGAAGAGAGAACGGGTGAAGGAGAGTTTGAGTGATGGGGTTACTTTGTATCTCAGGAACATCAAATTGCTGACCTGATACATTTGATCACAGTGTGGATGGAATATACTATAAATCACCATTTAAACTAAGCTTATTAGACTCTTTGACTGCAAAAATGACAAATGATTAACTATGGATTATTATCTTATTTTCCCCAGTGTAGCCCACTTGTTGCTCATATATTGTTGCACATGTTAACACATTAATTTCTATTTCTGAATATGACATCATAGTCAAATGTTGTTACAACAAGGTTGTTTGAGGGCAGAGCCTCTATGAATCGTGGGTTTCTTGCCTTCCTCAATTTTCTCATCATCTGTTTCTATCCATAACCATTCCACAGCCAACTGTTAGGGGTTTTCTATTGTATTTCATGGCAATTCACTAGCTGCAGCAGCTCTGAAGTCAGATTCTATGTTTAAGTGTACTAACAGAGATTAGACCTAAGGGCCAGTGTGTAGTCTAACATCTTGAGCTATTGTGGGCTGTTTGGAGTAGGCTTTGGTCTGATTAGAGGAGGCAGGTTAGAGTGGGGGTTGGTTTGGCTGATTTAGGCCAACAGATTAGTGCCTAGTGGCTAACAGCTAGTATAGGTGTTAGGGGTGAGAATCACCAGACGCCTCCCGATACAATATCATCACGATACTTATGCCGCAAGACGATTTTATTGCAATTTTAAACATATTGCCATGTTCTGCAATATATTGCAATTTATTACCTTTTTTAGGAAGAATACGTTTTTGGCACAGGAAAAGTGGTTTGAAACGGGGGCAATCACACCACACTGGTGGTCAGTGGTCTACATCTAGTTGCCTAGGGCAACTGGACAACCATTGTTGGTCTAAAACATCAGTTACATCCTTGATATATCTTCACTCTGCTACTGAAGCACAAAGCTATGTGCTGCTTTATTAGTAAAACAGCATCTGTTCCAGAGAGCAACCTCACTTACAGAAGCTTATGGGGAGACCATGAGGGCAGCATCTGTTTGAGGTTACTGCAGGCACTTCTGAAATTATTACCCAGTCTGATTTTTTTCAAATAAGAGCCACTTACTCAAGTTTACAGTTGGCCCAGTCTTACCTTGCTCAACTGTTGAGCAGATATGACTTTCACAAGTGCAAAGCAATGCTGTATACCGGTTATAATTTCCCCATACAATGTGATTTTGCTTAATATTTTTACATATACTGCCACACCAGTCTGGAAGTGTTTTGGTTTAGTCAAACAATCTGACGAAATGTAACCGTTGTTGCCGTTCGTGCTAACTTTCACTTAGGCTGGGTACACTAACAAGGATTCATTTTTAAATCTGATTAAAAATCATGGTTTACCTTAACATAAAGAACAATTCAATTTAAAACTCTTTAAAAATCAGTTTAGTTTTACTGCTAAATCGGATTACATTTCATAAATTTATGTGATCCAGTATTAACTATAAATTTACAATAGGAGGTTTAAATTTTAAAATGGCTGCCTATTTGAGATGGATTCAGCAAAATAAGCTGAACAAAATATGTTAAAGTTGTTTATCTATTTATTTGTGCAGTACATTTTGCAACTATTCTATGCATTTTGTTCCCTTCATACAGTGGTGCTCATAAGTTTACATACCAATGCTTAAATTTACTAAAAAGAGGAATAAAAAAATCATCTTTTATAAATAGATCTTAATGCCTTAATTTTAAAAAAAAGGAAAAATCCAACCTTTTAAGAACACCAATTTTGTTTTGTGAATTAATAATGTATTGTAAATAAATAAATGTTCTGCATGGGTATGTAAACTTATGAGCACCACTGCATATTGTATAATTGTATGGGGCCAAGCACACCCTACATATATACTAATCAAAGTTTTCAGTATACATGATGACATTAAAATGATTTTATATTCTATGTAATCCTGACAGTAGAAGAAGCCACTATAAATCTACTGTGTATATAAAGGTCCAGTAATGCAAAAGAAAAAAAAGGACTGTGATATACAGTAAAACTGCCAGAATCTTAGAAAATACTCTGATACAAATTTTTGGTCATACCGCCCAGCCCACCAACCGTAAAGCTTGCAGGTGTAATTTCTTGTTTGTGAAGATAATAGTCATTAATATATCAAGGTAAACTGCACTGCTATGGCACCCAGATGGGATGTAAAGATACAGTGAAAGCTTGTTTTCTGTGACAACCTGTTGAAACATCTGGTCATTTTGATTATGTGGGTAAATATATAGGGATGCTTTGGTGGGTTTGTTTTGAGTTTGCTCCCGTTATGCCTGACTTAATAGTTGAGCTGCATGCTGATGTCACAGCGGCCAGGTTAAGGGGACAGTCAGTCTATTTATATCTTCCCACCTGTAATCTGTCTCTAACAGGATTAACTAAGCCACTGGCTTCACCCTGCTGTGCCACACAGACATACTGAAAAATGTGAAACATGAATATATGCATGCATTCACACAGATGTTCTGTGACAACAGTGTGTACAGAACATGCGGTCAATATTAGGATATTTTAGGAAAGGAAGGACAAATATACAGTGTCTGTTTCCTTATTTTCTACACAGCAGTGAATGAGGACCATTCTGCTAACCTAGCTCCCAAGGGATTTAAGCTTTTATTGTTATAACTTTGACAATATAACTGGTGACAACACATTGCTAGTTGTAATTGGTTTTGTCAAAAAATTCAAATTGTAATTGAATGGCTTATTGTAGTTTAAAGTTAAAGTTATTGTCTGAAGAAAACAAAAACAGAGTGTGATCAAGCTACATTATGCATACAATACATTGTATATAGAATGAGAACCTTTTGGTATAGGCTACTATGGAGCTATTATTTCTAATATAATTAATGTTCTATTTTCTCAGCTGGCACCGGGTTCCGTAGACACTCACTACTGTTTGGCTAAAAAAATAAAAAAATTCCGTTTGCTCCTGCGTTCATGTTCTGGCTTTTGTTTTTGTGTTGTGGCTGTCTCATTCGTGTTGTGTTTTTTTAATTTGTGTTGTAGTGTTTGCATTTGTGTTATAGCATTTGTGTTGAACCATCTCAGCTACCGTATGTCTCAGTTAGTTTGCCTGATTTAAAACAAAGAGGAAAAAGAGACCAAACAGTGACAGAATCTTTTCATCCTCCCTCAGCCTCCTCCATCTCTGGTTGCCAATCTCCAGTCATTAATTAGCTGCCCATGACAAAATTCCCAGTTCCCAATCTGACACTAGTGTAGAGCAGCGGACGGCAGTGGTAATCATGTCAGCAAGGCTTGGCTCAAAGTTCTGAGGGGCTAAATCTTCCCCATATGGTCCACTAGCTGGTGCCCGCACCTCAGCAAACTCTCATTAAACTAGTCCTTAATATACCACGTAAAAAGGGACACACACACACACACACACACACACACACACACACACACACACACACACACACACACACACACACACAAATGCATACACTCAGCTGTAAGAAACAAATCAAAACATCTGACAGGGGATTGGGCACAAAGATACTGGGGGACAAGGAGGTGGTGTTTGTTTCTGTGTTTGTGTGTGCATGTGATGTGTGTGTCTGTGTTTTGAGAGACTGATGCTATACAATTGTTGGCTTGCCATCTGTCATCAAGAAAAGAGTTCTACCTTTGTTTGTGTGTGTGTGTGTGTGTGTGTGTGTGTGTGTGTGTGTGTGTGTGTGCATACAGAGGAAAGATGAGATGGAAAAGAAACAGTGAGGTGCAGATGTCTCGCAGCATAGCGGCTGGAACATGAGGTTCAATGGCAGACTGCTGTATAAGAGGATTTGGAGGGGAAAACAGAGAAGAAAAGAGGATGAACATCTGCCATATTCAGATATTGCTCCGTGGTTTGAGTGTTTCTACACAATGTCTTGAGTTTGAATAGACCTGGGAAATGGCCCACTCATTAATTATCTTGCATGGCTAGGCATGCAGGTTCAGAGAGCACCAATATTACCGGGGGGTTCACATATATTGTTCAGTATATTTTACCTTTCAATGCAGAAGCTGGGTTTTATTTTGCATCTTATCATTAGGAATGTCCAAAGTTTAAAGTCATACATATTTATTATCACTATATTTAATGCATAAATTGAAGGAACATTCATGCAAAAGCATCCAGTGGAGTGGCAGACAGCAGGGGAAGAACATCTGTTTTGGTTCGCATTTTTCTTCCGTAAAGGAGTTCATGAGGTGTGGTGGAATTGCTGCATGTGGTGTTGCACGGTACACCTGAAGCCATTTCAGTACAGTCTCTTTCCATGGCAGTGACAGTTGGATTGCGGATTCAATGCAACTTCTGACGACACAATGGAATCTCTCAAAAGCTCTGTTAGCAGCTGGAGAGTAGACTAAAGTTCTGCTATGAGATATACCTCGGCCCTGAAGAAACGCTGCAAAATTTGCAGAAGTGAACTGTGCACCATTGTATGTGGCAACGTTCTCTGGGTTACCAAGACAACTGGAAACAAAGGTCAGGAACTGAATAACCTCTGCAGTAGTGGCAGTATGTAATGTAAAGGAAGATCAGGCCACTTGAAATAGTAGTCAGTCAGTGTAATGGCATACCTGCAGGCAGGAATGGCTGTGTCAAAGAGTCCACCAGTATCAGGCTAAGTTTCTTCTATGGTCCATCAGGCAGTGGGACAGGTTGCAGATGAATAGAGTGAGTACTGGTTTTATCATTATACTGGTAGAGTACACATGATGCAGGACTGTACTTCCATTTTTGGCCACCAGTACAGGTCACAAAGAAACGACTTTTGTGAACTTGGTGTGCAAATGTGATCAAAGTGTGTCGTAGGAAGAGTGGTGCAATGAGACCTGAGCCTCTCAGGATGTAGTTATCTGCCACTGAGAGTTAATCTCTGATCTTGTAGAATGGAGACAGTGTTTTACTAACTAACTTAATGGAGAAAGGCCAGCCACTTTCCATTTGTGAGCGCAAGGCTGACAGCTCAGGACGAGCAGAGCAGGCAGTGTCAAAGTCATCCACTGGGAAGGAGCTAAGGGTAGCAGAAACTTGTGCTACCATTTCACATTCTGCATCAAGGGTAGAGTCAGCAGGCGCATGTAAGGGGAGGTGTGAAAGGCAATCAGCTGTGTAGTTCTGAGAACCTGGTTGGTAGATGACATCATAGTCAAAATAGAGCAAGCATGCCGACCAGCGGGCAACACGCATTCCAGCCCGACGGATTCCTTTTGTGCTGAGTAGTGTTGTCAATGCCTGGTGGTCTGTGCGGAGAGTAAAGTGACGTCCACACATGTATGTTCTCCATTTTTTTTGCAGCCCACACACAGACAAGTGTTTCTTTTTCAACAGTAGAATATTTTCACTCTGTTGCAGTTAGTCTGCGGGAAGCAAAAGTCACAGGCTTCTCTGTGCAATTAGAGAGACTGTACTTGTGCAAAGACCATAAGCACTTGCGTCTGTGGATATTACAGGATATAGAAAATGGTCAAACAGAGCAAATGCAGGACTGCCCACCAGAAGAACTGCTTTGTGCTGAAGGAGTCCATGTAAAGGTGTCTTTGTCACTGGCACATGCACGCATAGGGGCCACAATTGTTGCAAAGTTAGACAGGAACTTTGAGTACCAGGATACTAGGCCCAAGAAGGAACACAAGGCAGACGTGAAGAACAGCATCGATGTGCTCAGGAAGAATGCCATCTACAGTGATGACATGGCCTATATGGATGATAGGCCATATAGGAAGATTTAAGATTTAATTTGTTTATTAGTCCCCAGTGGGGAAATTACAATTTACACTCTGCACACATTTTGTTAGTAAATCACACACAGGCCTGAAATACACACACGCTCAGGGAGTGGGCTGCCAGCTGAACCAGCACCATGAGCGGGTGGGGGGATATGGTGCCTTGCTCAAGAGCACCTGGCAGTGCCCAGGAGGTGAAGTGGCATCTCTCCAGCCACCAATCCACACTCCGTATTTTTTGGTCCATATAGGGACTTGAACCAGTAACCCTCCGGTTCCCAACCCAACTTCCTACGGACTGAGCTACTGCCACCCCCATAGGAAGCATAGAGAGGTCTTACTGAAGTGACATTTGTGGTCATTAAGCAGTATTCCAGCCTCTTTAAGTTTTTGGAGGACAATGTTGAGGTTCTGGTCATGTTTAGCAGGATTGTTGCCGTAAATAATGAGGTCATCCAAATAATTCTGGTCACCTGGGAGGCCTTTGAGGATGTCAGCCATCGTTTTCTGGAAGGTTGAAGGGGCAGATGCACAGCCATAGGGAACCTTCCCCAATCTGAAAAGACCCTCATGTGTGATGGATACTGTGAGGTCTTGGCTATCTTCATGGAGAAGCAGCTGGTAATATGCATTAGCCAGATAATTGTAGAGAACACCTTGTAGGTTTGCAAACAGTTCATCCACATGAGGCAGGGGGTAGCAGTCTGTAACTACAGTTTTGTTAGGTTCACAGAGGTCTGTGCACATTCTTGTTCCACCAGTTTTCCATCCTGTGACTACGATAGGTGACATACTCTGTTAACGTTACCGATACACTACCAAACGTGACAAAGGAAAAAGAGGTGTTCAATGGCCGACCAGGGCTATGCCATTTGGGGAGGGCGTTCCCAGGACAGGTTGGAGATACAGTATAATCCCTCCACCTAGCCCTGGGTCTTCCCCGAGACTTCCGCCCAGGAGGCATCCTTTCACATCTTTCGACGTGAAGGAGCAGCGGCTCTACTCCAAGCTCCTCACGGATGACTGAGCTTCTCACCCTATCTCTAAGGGAGACGCCAGCCACCCTCCTGAGGAAACCCATTTGGGCCGCTTGTACCCTTGATCTTGTTCTTTCGGTCATGGTTCCTTAATGACTATAGCTGAGGTTTGGAATGAAAACTGACCAGTAAATCGAGAGCTTTGCCTTCTGGCTCAACGGTGCGATAAATTTAATGTAATACCACACCAGCTGCGCCAATTCTCCAACCTCCTTCACTTGGGGTAAGGACTCATTCCCTACCTGAAGAAGGCACTCCATTGGTTTCCTGCTAAGAACCATGGCCTCAGATTTAGAGGTGCTGATCCTCATCCCAGCCGCTTCACACTCTGCTGCAAACCGATCCAGTGAGTGCTGAAGGTCACAGGCTGATGATGCCATCAAAAAAAGCAGCGATGAGATCCCCAGCCCACAGAACTGCAACCCCTCCCCATCCTAACTATGCTTTGATATTCTGTCCATAAATACTACAAACAGGATTGGAGACAAAGCACAGCCCTGGCGGAGGCCGACCCTCACCTGAAACGAGTCCGACTTACTGCCAAGAACTCGGACACAGCTCTCGCTTTGGTTATACAGAGATTGGATGGCCCTGAGAAGGGACCCCCTCACCCCATACTGCCACAGCACTTCCCACACTATCTCCTGGGGAACCCGGTCATACACCTTCTCCAGATCCACAAAACACATGTAGATCGGTTAGGCATACTCCCATGCTCCCTCCAGGATCCTTGCGAAAATGAAGATCTGATAATTTGTTCCACGACATAATCTGCATTGTTTCTCTTCAACCCGAGGTTTGACAATCGGCCAAACCTCCTTTCCTGCACCCTGGAGTAGACTTTACCAGGGAGGCTGAGAAGTGTGATACCCCTGTAATTGGCACACACCATCTGGTCCCCCTTTTTGAAGAGGGGAACCCCCACCCCGGTCTGCCACTCCCTATGCACCGTCCCAGACCTCCATGCAATGTTGAAGAGGCGTGTCAACCAAGACATCCCCTACACACCCAGAGCTTTCAGCATTTCTGCACGGATCAATCCCTGGGGCATTGCCACTGTGAAGTTGTTTAACTACCTCAGCAACTTCCACCAGGGAAATTGACGACAATCCCCCATCATCCTCCTGCTCTGCCTCTACCATAGAGGGCATGTTAGCTGGATTTAGGAGTTCCTCAAAGTGTTCCTTCCACAGCCCTATTACCTCCTCAGTTGAGGTTAACAGCATCCCATCCTTACACCTTACTCCTTTACGCGCACCACCCGTTTGGGCTTACCAGGTCTGTCCAGAGTCTTTCCCCATCCCCTGACCAAACTCACCACCAGATGGTGATCATTTGACAGCTCCGCACCTCTCTTCACCCGAGTGTCCAAAACATACGGCTTCAGATTAGATGAAACGAATATAAAATCGATCATTGACCTTTGGCCTAGGGTGCTCTGGTACCACGTACACTTATGAGTAGTATCCCTATGTTTGAACATGGTGTTTGTTATAGACAATCCATGACTAGCACAGAAGTCCAACAGTCCTCGCTGGCGAGCCCTCCGTCTGGGCCTGGCTCCAGACGGGGCCCTCGGGCTTCCTCCGGGCAGAGTCACTCTCTCACTGCCTCGGTCCCTCATAGAGGTTTTTGAACCATTTTTTGTCTGACCCCTCACCTGAGACCACTTTGCCATGGGAGACCCTACCAGGAGCACACAGCTCCAGACAACCCAGCCCTCAGGTTCATAGGGACACACAAACCTCTCCACCACAATAAGGTGATGGTTCCCGGAGAAGTTTATTAAATATGATTGTTTTCACATGTGTGTGTTTTTTTGTCTAATACTGATTTACATAGTCATCTTTGTTTCTTTTGAATTGTCTCAGAGCCAGCCTGAGAGTAAGTGCCTAAAGCCAGCCAGCTGAGGTGGACATGTTGTCAAAAACAGCCTCATTGACAAACAGACGTTACAACATGACAAACACCAGCTCTCAGGGAAGGTGAGAGAAGTTTTTGTCTGAGATAGACTGTTCTATAGAGCTGTCACCTCAGAGTGATAGACAGGCAAGCAGTCACTAATTGCAAGCACACTGTGATTTGACTGTGATTGTCAGTCTCTACAGTAGTTCATGAAGTTACAGTGCCTAATCACAAGCAGACAGCATCTTGTAAACAAAAGTCACATGGGCTTACAAGTAGCTTTTTTATTGGACAGTGTTTTATGAAACTGTCTTCGTGAAACATTAGGGATTTTTAGCAGCAGATGAGCCAAAACAAATATGATTCCAGTCTTTTGTAACTTAGGCATTTCAGTTACGCACGATGGAGCATGACTGATTGTGAGAGAATCGGATGGGGCTATGTTTTGCCCTTGCTTCATTTTGTAATTTTGTGCTTTACAAGCATGATTAACTGCAGCCTATCACATGTCTCCTCATGTATATTCATAAACTGTGATTTAACCGGATATAACCATGTGTTGTACCTCTATTTCCTCCACTAGCAAACCTTATGCTTTGATTCATAATCAAGAACAGATAGAGGCGTCAAACTCTGCTTACTTGTTGTCATTGCTCTTACCTGTCCACACAAACAAAAGTTAAAGGCCCAGTGTGAATTCTTCCTGATGGACATATGGGTATACACTCGGGCAGGTGGACAGACAGAAGGACAGACAGACAGGTAGCAGGCAGGACAGAGGGGAGAGCAGAGAACAGCAGTTAGTGAGGTGGAGAGCACTTACTGTCGACCCTTCAGCACAACACATGAATGAAACCTTACAATGAGGCACGGCTGGTGTGTGTGTGTGTGTGTGTGTGTGTGTGTGTGTGTGTGTGTGTGTGTGTGTGTGTGTGTGTGTGTGTGTGTGTGTGTGTGTGTGTGTGTGTGTGTGTGTGTGTGTGTGTGTGTGTGTGTGTGTGTGTGTGTGTGCTGTGTGTGTGTGTGTGTGTTGGCTATTATTTGGGGCGGGGGGTGCACTTGACAGTAGTTGGGGGTGTACTACTTGATTGTTTACTCTTGCCTGCTGGGCTGAGTTATTGTGCTCTAGTGTGTGTGTATTTGTGTTGACAGAGTATACTGTGTGTGTGTGTGTGTGCGTGTGCGTGTGCGTGTGTGCATGTGGATACTGTACGTTTACAGGCAGACAGGGAGACATACAGCACAATGCCTCTCTGCTTTTCTGGGGGGTGGGCTTTACAAAAGACCAGAGAGGTCTTACGTTGTTCACACACACACGTACACGCACTCACACGCGCACGCACGCATATACACGTAACGCCAGCTGCCACCCACAGCCCCAGCCCAGCATTTCTGAATTAATAATACAGAGCCAACCACTCTGGAATAATTGTGATGTGCACACACACACACACACACACACACACACACACACACACACATATATACATGCACAAAGCTTTGCACCTGTTCACCACTGCTCAACTGGTCAGGGTTGGGCTGGTTAAGTTCCCCCATGCGCACACGCACACACACGCACACATATGCACACACATGCACAGACTCCTTGTTGCCTGTCTGTTGTAGGCAACAGTTAGACAGCTGTGCCTGTCTCCTGACCCTCCCTTTCTTGTTCTGATCACCAGCTATTCTCACTGACTGATTGGTCAAGCTGCCTTACTTTATTCCTCTGATTGGATGGTTTCTAATGATGCAAAGGAACAGAATAAGATTTTAAATTTAATTGATTTAAGTGGGGAACCTCAAAGAAACCCACTCCTCTATGCTAATATGAATGCATACTATAGATATAAGGATTGCTGATTGAAAAAAAGAGCCTAATGACTTGTTTGGTTATTTGAAGCATCATTATTATGATAGTCATGCCGGTAAACAGCACCATTCTTACAAACTGAAAAAGGTAGTTTTCAGTTGTTTTTTTTTTTTTTCAACATTTCACAAAATGTTTTGCTTAAAAGGACTTTAAAAGAGCAATAGATGTCCTTGGTTGAAAGTAATGACACTTTAACAGGTTCTGCTGATGTGTTGTGGATTTGAATGTAAATTTAACTAATAGTTATATTTAGAAAAGGATGCACAGTGTTTTGGAAATCAACTCTATTTAATGTGAACTTCAAGGATTTAAACTAAATGAAGAAATGAAATGATGCCATACACAATGCCGTCCAAAGGAGAGAACAGAGAGAGGCAATATACCAGCAATCAGTGCAATTTGATTAGCCTGCTTATTGGCTGTGTGTGCCTTTCCTAATCACATTGGATCCGCTGCATTCTGAACACAAGCAGCATGGCATTCCTAATGTTATTGGGTGTTGAATGCAAGGGCTTTTTGTACTGCTTAGCTCAGATTGTATTTTTACCGTCTTGTCATACTAGAATACATCCAAACAGATAAGTGTTTGTGTTGTCAATGGCATGTTATTCTTTGGTAGTTGTTTGTGTCTTTTTAGGTGTGTGTCGGTGGGTGGATGGATGTGTGTGGATCTAGGGGGAAGTAGACTATCCCCTGAGCTGTGTTTAATTTTCTTCATAGGGTTTACTATGCCATACCCATAAACCTGAGTTTGCCCCTGTCTAGTTAATAATAATAATACCGTTATATATTAGTGCTGTGCGAAAAAATGTATTCACATTTGTATTGCGATTCAAGCTCTATAGATTCAAAATCGATTCATAGAATGCCAAAAAATAATAGATAGATAGATAGATAGATAGATAGATAGATAGATAGATATAGAGAGAGTGAGAGAATTGTTTTTCAGTCAAATCTTGAGCCTCTAAATCGATATTGAATCGTGACATTGTCTGAATCGTGCACCCCATTATATATGCCTCCTACTGTATAGCTGCAGTATTTGCTTTACTCTTTGAATTGTGGCATATTACACATAATATAATGAATCTGATAGTCAGTCTCATTCTTTTTTCACTTTCTTAGCATAAAGGACTGGACCTTTTGTTACATTTTATTTTTGTATGTTTCTTTTCATACGTTTTTTGCTTTATTTTCTTGGGGTTGAAGCTGTCACAGCCCTGCTCCTAGACTGTGAATTAACATAATGCAAACCAATCAGTATAACAACTCTGCAGAGTTGTTATTGTGGTAAGTGGTTGAGTAGAAATGGTATTGGCAAAATCAAAAAGCAGAAGCCAGAGTTCTTACTAGACCAGAAGCTGCCCTGGGCTTATGTACTGTACAGAAGATCATACTGGGCCAGGTGTGTCTCCTGCAAATAATGGTCCTGCCTCACAAGATGGGCCTGCAAACAGAAGAGCACAGAGAAGGAAACCAACAAGCAGGGCAGAGGGGTCATAACAAAATCAGGAGGAGTACACTTTTTCAACAGCCTCCTTGGGTATTTTATACTTTCATTTCAGATGTCTATATATTTTTTTGGAATACAAAGAAAATGTGTTTGGTGTTAAAACTTGATAACCTGATAAAAATGTTTAGCTGTGAAAGGTGACAGTACATCTGTAGAGATGTACTGCTTTCTGACACCTTGTTCCAAAAAACTCCAAATGACTAATTTTAAAGCAAACCTTATCAAACAACACATACTGTATATGTACAGTAGTCAGAAGAGCAGCTTTAGATTGTACAGGTTGACCTGACTTCCCGGAGTGTAACAGTACAATGAAAAATAGAAATTCTAAAATGAAGTCGTTTAATCCTAATTTATGTGAGCATAGACCTCATCTCTGAACAATTTTATCTTTCTCATGGTAGTTGATGTGGTTTGGGAGACCTATGAGCTGATCCAAGATTGGTACTTTTGTTCTACTCATGTATGTATGACTGTATGTTATATCCACCTTCAATACTTCCTGGTGTGTTGTTATTCCGTGGACTCCGTATTTCCGTATAAATAGCTGTGTACCAGCATTTGTGATAGATTATTGTAATGACATATTATGCCGTTAAAGTGTAATTGGCCATCTCTCTCTTTACTTTAATGTCACAGAAACCACCAACTTGCTAGACTTTGACCTTAAATGTAATATGCTGAAAATAAGGTAAGGTAAATATATTATTTTAATGTGACAGAAAACAAAAATGAAGATAAAACAATTACCTTTGTTGTAGTAATACAGCACGTAAAGAGACAGATAAAGTAGTTACAGTAATGAATTAAGACGGTAAGCTTGGAGTCGCTGTAGCTAAGTGACCTTCACCCACCCTGTGTGTGTGTGTGTATGTGTGTGTGTGTGAGTGTGTGTGTGTGTGTGTGTGTGTGTGTGTGTGTGTGTGTGTGTGTGGGGGTTAGCTTGGCAGCCACAGCCTCCTGTCTGGCACAGGTGGTGTTGAGCAGCAGCCCTCCAGCTAAGATGCTAATATGCTAACACCGCACTAATCCTAGGGTGCTTTAGGAAGCAACGGACCCTGCCCCCCCCTCCAAAAAAAACAAAAAAATCACATGATCAAACTGCATATACCTATATATCTATGTGAACAAACACTCATGTATAACCACACACATTAAAGCTGACTGAAATACACACACTTATACCACACACACACACACATATATATATATATATATATGCGCACACACACACACACACACACCAGTGCAGTGAGGGGTATTAGGATGTGAGGCGTCTTGGCTGTGGCGAGTCTGTCAGTCACTCTCAAGCTCTGTGTCAGCATCACAGCGGTGGCCACCATGCTCCAGGGAGCCACCACCATCTACTGCACTGTAGTGGTACTGCAGGAGAGGAGGAAAATAAAAAAATAAAATAAAGACAGTAAAGAGAAGAGGCGATTTTTAAAGAGATTTAGTGCTAATTAGTTAGTATTCATTTTAAAGTTATAGTAGTGTTGCAGTAGTAGTACTGTAAAACTGCAATATGCTGCCAGTGTGTGTGTGTATAAGTGTTTGTATGTGCGTGTGCCTCCTTCTGTACCAGCTTGGGGAGCAGAGGGGCACCAGGGGGGTGTGTGTGTGTGCGCGCCTACCAAGAGGCGCTGGCTTGTGTGCAGCTGGCTGTGTGAAATCTCCTAGTGGCCCCAAGGGATGATCAAACTCCCATGGGTTTCCACAGAACCTAGCCACCCTGTGGCTGCCCTGCCCTCTCTCTCTGTCACTGTTATAGCTTTAACCACATACACTGAGACGCTTCTCGCTCTCTCGCTCTCTCGCTCTCTCGCTCTCTCTCTCTCTCTTTCTCTCTCTCTCGCTCGTTCAGACTGCTGCTGTCTCTTCCTCAGCACTACTCTTTTCATTCTTCCTTCACTTTAGCATCTTCTCATCTCTAGGCTGCTGTAGCCTTCATATAGTCTCCTTCCACAGACTGGGCCACATGTTTATACAATTACTCTAGCACTAAACCTTTAAACTCATCCGCAGCCCCAGCTTCAAACTGGATTTAATTTTTCTGAAGCTTTCTGAACTTTTACAGGTAGCACACAGCACCACTTTTAAGTCGTAAGTGATGGCGGTGGCTGGATTTAAAGCACTCATGCACACACTCCAACACGCTAACACCAGTCCAGCCCCAATGTGGTAATGAGACTAATGCACTGTAAGTAGATTGGCTTTAAAGAGCCTGGATTCGCCTTAAGATGTCTGAGCACACTGGAGTTAGAACTGCTGGGGTAGGGGTCACGCACACAGCCGTATCCACGTAAACACACACGCACAATGAAATAGTGCTAGTTTTTTGTTAGTCTTTAATTATTTCATTTTCTTGACACTCTTTTACACCAGTAAGAGTAAGTATCGTGTGCAGCTCTGCAACATGCTTGCTTGCTTGCTCACTAGCGCTGATGAACTGTCGCTCAGACAGATATCTTCATCAAGCGTCTTAAGTAGAGGTGCTACTTTCATACCACCCAGTGTCCACTCTGCTCCACACAGTCACCTCCCTCTTTCCCTCTCTCCATTACCCATTAGGAACTTGTGTCATCTTTAGCCAATCTCTCTTTTTCCTTCTCCTCCTTCCTGTGGAATACTGCTTTTACTCAAGTATTAACCGCTAATACTCACATACACAAACACATGAAACCCCTCACCACACTGTTGTGTCTGGAGGTGTTTTGACCTTCGCCTGTAAGGAGATCAGCTCAAGCAGTCGGCCAATCATCCTAGCTCAAAAGCACCCATCAGTTTGACTTCAGACTACTGTTGTTCTATGGTGAAACCTCCATACTGCTACGCTGTACAGTAGATATTTGCTTTTCATTGAACTTTGATACTTGCAGACTTCTTACATAAATTATATTGTACACTATATACAACAAAGTTGAGATACTTTTGTACTTTAATGCAGTTGAAAGACAATTTTTTTTTATCATTCATTATTTTGTTAACAATCTGATCTATAAAATGTCAGAGAAGATTGAAGAAGTTCCCAGAGCCAAAGGTGACATCTTCATATAGCTTGTATCTGACTAACACCCAAAGATATTCAATTTACTAGGATATTAAAAAGAGAAATGCAGGACATTGTTAGATTTTAGAAGCCAAAACCAGCAAAGTTTGGCATTTTTGCTTTCTAAATCACTTAAATGATTAATCGATCATCAAAACGGTCTAATCAGTTAATTGAATAATTTAAGCACTAAAACAACCTGCCAATCAGGTTGGAAAAAGTCAACCTCAGGGTGAGCCACGTCGTCTGTTATCTTTTCCTTTGGTCAGACAGATTATCAGTCAAGCGACCAACCAGCTGACTACTTAGTCACTCAGTTAGTAAACTTGTTATTTATTTTGTCCCATTACAGCCAAACACTCTGTGTTAATCCGCTGAACTGTGTGTGTGTGTGTGTGTGTGTGTGTGTGTGTGTGTGTGTGTGTGTGTGTGTGTGTGTGTGTGTGTGTGTGTGTGTGTGTGTGTGTGTGTGTGTGTGTGTGTGTGTGTGTGTGTGTGTGTGTGTGATATGTGGCCAGACGACACATTCCTCTCCCTGCTGGTGAGCTGCTGTGTATGTGCTGGAACGTGGCAGAACCTCCCCTCCACCCTCTCCATCCGTTATATACCACCACCCCTCCAGCTCCCAGAGCGCCAGTCACACAGCACCGTCTCTGCGCCATCTGCATATCAGCTCCAGCCTCGGCCAAAGCATTAAATTAAATCCCTGTTTGGGTTGATTAACAAATGGCTGGTGAGCTCGCATAGTTATGGAGTTATTTATTTAATTGTCATCAAGGTTTTGCCTGCGTTTCGTCTGTCTCGTTGTCTGCTGAAGCATGGCATCTGGCAAAGCAGGAGCAGAGGTGTGCTGGTGTCCTGAAGGAGTGAGTGTGAGACAGACAGGCTGGAAAGTTTGTGCAAGTTTGTGTGTCTCATTTCTGTTTTGCTGGCTGACGTTCAGCCTTAGCATTTGTACCTGTCTCCTATTTTTCCCCTTTGCCTTTCTTTCTCTCATTCTCTCTCCTTTCCCCCTCTGTCCTGAAATGAATAGTTAATCAGTCCGCTAAATGAGTGACAGTTAGTCAGTGCGTTGTTGTAATTGTCCAATCAGAAAGCTTGGAACGGGCACAGTCACAGCTGATTCATCTCTTCCTCTTACTGCTAAATCCACAAGCTGCAAATGAAAGATGTGCCAACAAGATTTATTTCTCCTAGAGATTCCAAAATAACTTTTAAATACTCTAGTTCTTAATGCTTAGTTTGTGGCTCATACCAAAAAAGCGGAAAACAAAAGGTCTTAAGGGGTAGAACCTAACGGTGGAAAGTCGGTCGCTTTTACTCATTCTGTTCAAGTCCCTTCTTAGCCAAACACTTAACTACGGCAAATTACAGCAGATGTGGTTGTTTGTATTTTTAAATCTTTAATTATTTTTTACCTTTATGAATTGTTCACAATGTTACTTAATACTTCCCTAACAATAAAAAAAAGGAACAGGAAGAGTTTAGAAAAGTACGAGTATGCATCCAATTAAAACATAAAATTAGAAGGAAGAGAGTGGTTTAGAACTGCTGTACAAGACAACCTTTTGTCTGTGTTTTGAACAAATTTAACCCAGAATTTAAATACACTTCAAAGTGATTCATCTTATCCTCCTAAATATCCTTTCTTCCTGAGATCTTTCAGATCCCCCACATTGTCGTGTATTACTGATATCCTGCCGTTCTCACAAGAAACAACAAGACAGTCCTGTTGTCTTAAGCACTGTATAGTGAAGTGTTTACTAATTGGCCTTAAGGGAAAAGTAAAGTTGTACAGAAAACTAAATGAAACTGTAGAGAGGAGTCCGAGAGAGATGGTGTGGGAAGGAGACCGGCTGTTCCGTTTTCTCCAGCAGTCCAAACTAGAGACATGTGGCTCCCTAGACAAGCTGTCCAGAGTGGGAGAGCTCGCTGGACTCATTACAGGCAGGGCCAAGACGGGATAGCTTGACAGAACACCATTGGATCATTCGGAGGATTGGAACGGTCGAAACAGAATTGTGTGTTGGTTTGTGTGTGCGTGCGCGTGCCTCTGTTTGTTTGGAATGGCATGTGTGGACAACTGTCCATCTCTCCTTTCCGTCTGTGCCACCCCTGGCTGCCCCCAGTGGATGTATACACACTTACACAAACACGCACTCACTTACACACATCACACACACATACACACACGCACACGCGCGCTGTCTAGGCCCGGCCAGAAGGATTGCTTAAATGTTTTCAGTTGTACTGGACAGCTGAGCGATGAAGTGGCCAGCCACAGGCTTCCATTGGTTGGACACTTCATCAGGAAACTGACTCAGAGAAATGACTGCACTTGGACCAGCAAGCGAGTCATCACTGCCAGTTTATAATAGTTTTATCAGTTTAACTTTCCCTTTTATCCTCATCTATTTTGTCTATTTCTCCTATCCACTTTGAAGATAACCACAGTTGCTCTTTTTCAGGTGATCAGGGTTTTTTATCATTAGTTTTTCTAAGTTATATGTTTAATCTAAACTCAATACTGTACCAGATAGACCTGTATAATACTAAAAAATAAATCAAGTTCACCAACACCACAAATTAAATATTTCCATAAAGTTGAACCATGCTAGAATTTTAGCTCATTAGGCTTGCTGACATCAATTCTTTCTCCAGGGAAGCAAAACCCCACAATACACAATCAAAATCCTCAACAGATTACATGCAGCCCTGAGCTTTCTTCTTCTTCCTCTCCATCCCTTTTTTTTGCCTTTGCTTTTTATAAATTTTTTCCTTATGCCTCCCTCCATCCCTCCGCCCATTTAGCCCCTCTCGCAGCACTCTGTAGCAAGTGATCCAAAAGAAGATGCTTTGTTTCTTGAAGAACAGGAGAAGGAAATAGGAGAGGAGGGGAGAGTGGGTGGATTTGTGAAAAAGAGAAAAATAGAGACTGAGAAAGGAGAGAAGAGAGAGAGGTGTGATTGGTAATCCTGATGACTCACTGGCATCCAACAGCATTTTCTTATCTGTCTATCTGTGTCTCTCTCTGTCCCTGTGCGGTGGTCCAAATCAGCCGCTACCCCCTCCACACACACACACACACACACACACACACCTCCACGACAAGCAGCACCCAGAGGTACCGGCTGGCCCTGCAGTCGCATGGTCCCTTTGACGGAGCAGGTGTTTTTCTGCAACGTGTTAACGAGCACGGCCTGCTGTCATTTCCGCTTTAAATGGATGTCACAAATAGAAAACACACACATACACACACCGTCTATCCTACTCTCCCAGAGAATTAGCCTAAAAAAGGTGATCAGAGTGTGTCTGTTGTCAGTGTAAGTGTGCGCCTGCATGCACATTTGCATCTTTGTCTGTTAGTATGTCTTCACAAGGTGTGTAATTGTGTGTGCATGTGAAGGAATGGCTGGTTAATTAAAAGGGGTTGAGATGTAAGGAACATTTGTGTCCTCCTGTGGTTTTTATTTCTGTTGTTTGAAAAGAGAACGTGAAATGTTTACACAGCTCCCTGCTTTGGAAAGTGTTGAGATTGTCAATCACTTTCATCGGAGCTGTGCGTCTCAGTATTACTTCAGCCGCATACTCTACATATGTGCGCACAGTTTTCATCCCTGTATATCATTATACTCGTCCAATTATGTGTGAATCCAAACACGTGTGCACTTTACTCAATGTGTGTAACCATGCTGTTTCCAGTAAGTGTTATCTGTGGTGGTAGTGTTTGACACTCATGTAATCCTGCAGCGGGATCTGATAAAGCTGTGGTTCCACCTTAATGCCAGTCTGTGTCAGCCAGTTGGGTTATACTCTGCCACCAGCTGCTCAACAGATGTTGTTTTTTATTGCTGCTGTCTAAGACGGGTCATTCTCTATGTGTAATCTTATCTCATCTCATGTCATCTCTACTCATCTCATTTGATCTCATCCCTTTTCTTTTCCCTTTGCTGGCGACCAGTGGTTTGTGCGTGTATGTGTTTTAATTGTGAGTTCAAATTGTATGTGTGTGTGTGCCTGTTTGGTAGAGGGGTCATCACCTCGACACCTGCCCATGTATCAGGCAGATGATGTTTCTGGCATGGATAGTTTGCTTGTTGTGCTGGTAAACATGTTTTTGCCATTTTTTACATGATAATCCGATCTGAATCTGGCAAGCACTGTGAGAGTCATAGAGATATCGTGTGTGATATCCTTTGGACAGATGAGAGTTGAGCGGACAGGCTCTTATCCCTTGAGGGAATAAAATCTGTATTTAAAATCATCATCATTATTGCCATTAATACTTTCCATATATCATCATGGTCATCATAATCATCATTACCCCCGATTGCTCTATTGCGTTTAGCGTCATTATCGCTGTTGCCCTCATGATCTGAATTTGTGTTTAACATGGTTTAACATATTTAACTTAAATTTTCATTTTCATCCCTCTCTTTGTTGCCATCTTTTTCTGCAGGTGAATACATAAAGAACTGGCGGCCGCGTTACTTTCTGCTGAAGACAGACGGCTCCTTCATCGGCTACAAAGAGAAACCTCAAGACGCAGACCTGCCCTACCCTCTAAATAACTTCTCTGTAGCAAGTAGGTTGTCTACCACCGTCAACATAGCTTCTAGGCACTGTGCTCTAATTTACCTGTATCTTTACACTGTATATACTGTTCCTGGGTTAAGCTAACCTGAGCTCATGAAAAAAAAAACACTGCTTTTAAAGGCTAACCTAGCTTGTAACAATTACATTGTCTCTTCTCCCTGCGTATGAGAGTGAGACCTAAGCTGGCCTGGATGAGTATATATCTTGCCTACTTCTAAAGGGGTTTGTCCTGAGTTAATTGCTGCTGTTTCCGTTTGTTTTGTGTTCCGGAGCTGGGCCTGCTCATTGGTCATTGGGAGTGACAGCCTGCTCGCGTGCTCCGAGCAGCTCCAGTGTCTCCTGTTGACTTTTCCGGAAGCCCGCTCCCTGGTGTGTTAGTTCAGGTTTTAACGGTGCATTTACAAAAAGGTGTGTTGTGGGACAGCAAGAAATAATCTCTTCAATCAAACATGTGTGGCCTGTTGCGTCCCTCCTCTTTAGGCTCTCCACCTCTGCTTCCTGAGTCAATCCTCAATGAATCTTCCCCACACACCTGCAGTGCTGCATTAAATCAGCATCCACAAACACGTCCCCTCATTTGAGGTGTCAGTCTGACCCTGTCCGTCAGCTAACCACGCCCACTTCTCTAAAGACACTAGACTAAATTCATAACAATACTCTGAATAGCACCACAAAATAGGAAAACACTGTCCACATGCTTACAGATTCACATCTAAATTATGCAGCTTTTAGATACCTGATGCACTAATTTTGAGGGTCTTTTTGTTTTTGGTTATGTCAACACACATTTTACTGCCTTTTGTTATAAATGCGGTAAATTGCTGTAAACTGTAAGCAGGTGTACAGAGAGAGTAGCAGTGCACAAGTACCTGCATCTTTTCTGTACATATGGCACCCATGTACACAGCATACTTCTCTGTAGGTTTATAATTAACAGTGCTGATTATACTGTAACACATGCTGTAATTAACCCCTCTATAGGCGTTGGGAAACATTGCCTTGCTCAAGGAGGCTTCAGTTGGGACATGAACGTCTTCAAGTTAAAGGACATTTATTAGCCTATATCCTAAATGCCAATGCATATCACCTCTGTCATGTAAATTGCAATGAGATTGTTCTTGAAATGCTCGTGTGGTTTCTTAACACAGATCCACAGTGATGCACACAGTTATTGCATCAGTTTACTCATGGTGTGACAAAACACGTTGGTGTGCTTTACAGAATTCACTGAGGGGTCTAATCAACCGTTTATCGGTACATCATCTGTCTGCATCTTGTTAACAAGCCCACAGTGTCTTTGACATGTGTAATTAACCAGCTAATGAGTTAACAACATTAATTTTAATGTCTCTCAGTCTCATTACCACCACCATCAACTCTCATTGTTCATACATTTAATGCAGTTTGGCAGTAAAACTTTGTGTCTGCTTTCCAGGCATTCAGCCTTGGAATAAAAACTGTGGTCACTCTAACAATTGTGACAGGACTGACTTTCTACTACTTTATAGTACTCACCAAAATGTTTTTTGACATTTACGCTGACATATCGTTTACTTTTTAAGACACAACACATGTTTAATTTAATTAGGCTGGTCAAGCCTTGCTATTGGCAATTTAGAACTGATTTGTAGATAAGATTCGTTAATAAGTTTGTTAATTCGTAGATAAGTTTTCTTTTCATTCCCTCCAGACTCTGCTGCTATACTGTAGTTATCACTCTAGTGAGTATTACACACAAGATTCACTGTAAACAGCACACATATTCAAATTAGATACATCTGTAAAAATGGTGGTTCTAGAAGACCCCAAAGTGGACTCATTTAAACTTATTTGAACATTATGGTAATACTGTCAGTTGGCAAAACCTATCAATCAGATAATAACTTTCTTCAACAAATAAACATATTGTATACCATACAGCATATGTCCCCCTAATGAATAAATGGTTGCATGATGTGTAGTTGTTTACCCTATAACATACATGGATATAATCTTGCATAATAATAAAGGTACCAAGCTTGTTTTCCACTTCTTGGCCCGTGATCTGTTACAGATGCCACTATATCTAATGGATTTACTAAATTTGGACATGGCAGCCATCATTTTCTTTAAATTAATGTATAATCATTATAAAAATATTTTAGTTTAATGGCTTTAGAAGAGTGCTTTGTGGAAATATCTGCAGAACAGTCAGGGACAGTGAGGATCGCTGATGGAGAGGACGATAGAAGAGGAAAATGATGACGAATGGTAGAATACAAACTGATACCTCCGAGAAAACGATAAAGAATGGTACATCAAAGGATGGAGGAGGAGAAAGAAATATAGGAGTCTAGAAGGGAGGACAAGCATGGGGAATGAGCGATGGGAGTCAATCGGAGGGGGCAGAGGAAGAGAGAATTGGAGACTTGGGGAGGAGAAAGGAAGAAAAGAGAGGACAGAGATGGAGGAATGATTAGGGTAGGGAGCAACGGATGGGAAATGGAGAGAGGGATGGAGGAATTGGAGAGTGAGGCTTTTGTGGATGAAATATGGGGGAGAGAAAGGGAGGATGAGAGAAGGAGAGGAGGATCATCAGTGCTGAACAGACAGGGAGGAGGAGACGAAGACAGGATTGGGGAACGAGGAAAAAAGGGAGAGGAAAAGAGTTTGTGAGGAGGACAAGCCAGGCCATACATCCGGCCCCGGCTGCTTGGCACAGCACTAGCATTGCCACATCTGTTGCCCAAAGCTGGGTGGCCAGGTGGCATGTGTACGTGTTTCTTTTTTTGTGTGTGTGTGTGTGTGTGTGTGTGTGTGTGTGTGTGTGTGTGTGTGTGTGTGTGTGTGTGTGTGTGTGTGTGTGTGTGTGTGTGTGTGTGTGTGTGTGTGTGTGTGTGTGTGTGTGTGTGTGTGTGTGACAATACACACACACACTGTAACAACAGAAGTGGTCAGATGGAACAGAGATGGTACAGGCCTGTTCCCTGCAGAGGGACTCATACATACAAGCCTGTCGCTCACACACACGCACATGCTCACACACACTAATGCATGCACTCACATACACCCACAAAACTGCTACACAGATTTCACAATTGCCTACTGTGGCAAACAACCCAATTTCAGCTAACATTCAAACTTCAATATCACTTTAACGTACGTACGTGTGTGTGTGTGTGTGTGTGTGTGTGTGTGTGTGTGTGTGTGTGTGTGTGTGTGTGTGTGTATTTTGGCATCAACCATAGCATGACCTTGTTTCCTGGCAGCACAGTAGGCCATGTTCACGAGTCAGGTAGTAACTTGTGTGTGTGTGTGTGTGAGAGAATTAACATCGAAACTCTGCCATGTGTTCAACCTGAATGGTGTTGTCATTAACCTTCCTGTCTATATTTAGGTTGAGCTATAACGTGCTGTGCTGTGCCACACTTAAACAGAAAGTAATTGAAAGAAGGGAGAGGAGAAGAGAAAGGGTGACGAGAGATTGACAGTAGACATGAGGAGAACAGAGGGAAATTTAGAGTGATATATGTAGAACAAAGAAGAAGTGGTAGAGATGAGAGGACAAAAGATGGATCATTATGCTCTTTTACATCAGCTCTTGTCCCCAATAACCAGAGAGACTGCTGAGGGACAATGAAGATGCATTCCTTCCCACAGCGAGCTCACAGCCCCATCTGGCTATGTGTGCGTACGTTTCTGCGTTTGTGTACTGTATTATGCATGTGTGTAATAAAGGCCTACTGTATTGCACATTTTCACAGAAATGTGTCTCTTCGGATCTTCGCCAGATGCGTATGTGCTGCAACACATAATATCCCTTGGCACAGGAAAGCACCATTATTTGAATCATCTGTTGCTGAAGTTATTGCATATTTTTAAACTAACAAATTTAAAACCAAGCTGCGTTTATTTCTTAATTGTACATGCCTACATTATTTCACTATAGGTTTTTATCACAGCAGGGCACAGTAGCAGGGCACAGTAACCAAAACCTTAGCAATGGCTCTGTTTTATTCAAGTGTCCAAAGTAAGCTATAACGGTGTAACAGTGAGCCAGCATGCATAATACACGGACCCTAAAACTCAAGCCGCTACATTTTTATTTATTTACACCTGTGCTCTTCTCTGTCTGACAAAATGTCTTCCATTAAAAGACCTAAAAACTTTATTTTGTTTAGATTCTTTTAAACCGACTTTAATTGTTGCTTAAGACAATTTTAATTTTATTTATTTAAGTTAATTTAATGAACATTCCATTAATATACGTACAAGATATGAATATGATAATTGCAACAATAACTGAATCAAAGAAGAGAAAAAAACCCAACCAACATAAAAGACATACAAGTAAAACCCCTCATGTACATTGTAACTTCTCATGGGTCTGAGCAAACAGAAAGGTTTACCTTTAACATGTTGTGATTGATATTAGCTCTTTAGTGCAGGATAAAACTAAACTCACTAAATGCACCCTTGCCACACCTGAATCATATTTTAGGTTCAGTTAGTAGATCCTAGCTCTTCATGTTCCATTTTCTTTCTCCCTCTTTGCGCTATTCGTTGCAGAAATGTTGTAATTGTACTGAAAGACAGCACTGTCCCTCTGGCTGCCTGTTTCAGAATGTCAGCTGATGAAGACGGAGAGGCCGAAGCCAAACACCTTCATCATACGATGCCTCCAGTGGACCACCGTCATCGAGAGGACCTTCCATGTGGACTCGCCTGATGAGAGGTCAGTTCAAGACTTTCAGAGTTCTTAGAGCATCCTCCAGTCATTGTTGGTCAGTGAACAACAAGGATGTTTTCATTTATGGAAACAGTGTCCCCCTAAATCTGTCTAAAAAGAGCTCTAATCTCATATATCAGGCCAGTAGTCTTGATTGAAATTTTAGATGCTAAGAGTATACTGTATAAACATATTTAGCCAGAGCTTTCTTTAACAGGTTCGAGCTAAGATGCCTTTATTATTGAATGTATACTGCCTATATTACCGAGTACCGTCTTATATTCATCATATAGCAGAAGTTTGGATAAAAGACTGACATATAAGCTAGTTAACACCTATGTTTATTCCTCAACGCAAAAGGTCCAGAGTTCAAGTCCGACCTGTGATGGTTTCGTGCATGTCTCCGCCCCTCTCTCCCCACTTTCATATCTGAGCTGTCCTGTCCATTAAAGGCAGAAATGCCCAATAGTGTTTCAAAAGTCATTTACACGAGGAAGCACTTAAAAACTTTACATAATAATGTTTCTTGCATATACACAGTTTTTAACAATAAAGAGATTATGTACAATATCTGTTCAAGTAAAGAAAAATAAACATGCCAAACTTGAACTTCAATAATCATGACATTTGACTAAATGTAGATATACATTAAATACAAATCATGCAGGTAAAAGTATCATCAAGGGCAGAGGTATATGAGGTTTGTACTCTAGATGTTTAAGGTGTGTGTGTGTGTGAGGGGAAAGAGACAGAGTGGGAAGGAGACCTTTCAAGTAGCGTTGGCATAAATTCTCCAGCTGCTCAGTTCCTTTCTGAGGAGCTGAGGTGTTTATCTCCAGAAAATGAACAGCTTTGCCCAGAAGACCACAGATGCTTCTGTGCATCCTTTTGAGTTTGTGTGTGTTTTAATGTGTTTGTGTGTGTTTGTTGCAACTGTCTGTTCAACTTTGTCTGTGTTATATGTTGCTTTATAATAATTTTGCCTGCAGATAATCCAAAAAGCATTTCACAGTTAATCAAGTATTTTTTTAAGTCAAGTGTATACAATATGCAACAACTGCAAGATCCAGATGTGTGCATGTTTGGTTGTGGAAGTGTGTGTGCAAAAGATGTCTGCATTATAAAAGTTCAAGTGGGTTGGAAAGAAGTGTGTGTGTGTGTGTGTGTGTGTGTGTGTGTGCGCGCACTACTGTATTTGTTATACTGTACCATTCCTGGCAGGGCTCCAACTACCACAGCCCCAGCGTGAGCAGAGAGGGTGGCACGTGTTGGCATGGTGCCCGACTGTAGGCAGGCCCATTATCTCTCATTAGCAAAAAAAAAAAAAACTCATTATACAAAAAACACTCTAACCAAGAGAGAGAGCATTTATCTGCTGCCTGACCTTGAGTGAGTTCCCATTGCTTTTCATGTTGCGACACGCACACACACATCATGGGTGCCACAATTTCAGTGCTCCATTGTTGTAAATAGACTGTAACTTGAGTTTGCCCTTGTTTTGGAGTGTGTAGGGTAAGCTCAGAAGTCTTTGCAGTAGAAAGGGATTCAGATCTCAAAAACACTCTGCTCTGTTTAAGTTCAGATAGATGTTCTTTCAGATCCCTCAAGGAAACATATGGGCATCTAACTCCAAACAAAACAAAAGACACAGGGGTGATCGTTTGGGAGGCAAACAGGTTTCCTTATTATGATCTCCTCACGGCTTACACTGGGTAAGTTTATTTGAAAGTGCACACTCGTAAATCCCAACTTGCTTCTCTGGAGTGCTGAGGATTTCTAAATATTTGAATATCATCTTTGGTTCACCTTAGTTCAAGCTCTTTAGTGTGTGCCTGCTAACATGTTACTCTTGCACATACAGTAGCACAGGATTAACACTGTTTGAGTGAAGATCAGTGGGAGGAATTCTAAAGAGAGTTCAGAGAACCCAGTGCAGTTTTGAGTAAAACATATTCAGCATTTTCATTTTATGTTTAAAATCAGAAATATTACTGACAACAACATTATTCTCTTATGTGTAATTAACCAGATTTACTATTTCAGGAAACTGATGAACCTGAAGAGACTGAAATGGCTTTAAGTTCAGTTTTAGTCTCATTACCACTTCTCTTCTCAGAGGGATGCAAGGCCCTGTTTATAAACCATTATATTTATCATTGTTAAATCCAGTTAAACTGATGCATGGCTGGCCTTCTGCTATGATGATGGTCTCTCTCTCTCACACACACACACACACACATACACACACACACACACACACACACACACACACACACACACACACACACACACACACACACACACACACACACTCACTCTTTCTCTCAAGATGTTGAACAGCACCGCTAATGGAAAGTCAATGGGGAGGAACAATGTTAGCAAACAACAATGCATTGTCCCCTCTAATGCATGGGTGTGCATTTACATACACGCAGATACTTACACACACACACACACACACACACGCGCGCACAGACAGACACACACGCACAGACTGGTAGGCATTAGTTCTGCTCCATGATCATTGCTCATTTGGTTGATTCTCTAGCTGACCATGTTTCCTCTCTGTTGAACAAATAGGTGTTTATGTTAATTGAATAGACCTTAGTGCCTTTAAAAACCTGGTTTAATAAGCACACTAGCCATCGTGTGTGTGTGTGTGTGTGTGTGTGTGTGTGTGTGTGCGTGTGCGTGTGCGTGTGCGTGTGCGTGTGCGAGACAGGGCATAGGGACAATAATAATATGAATGAAACGAATGATACCTTTGCTTCTAACCTTTGAATGTTCAATTTCTGCTGAAACTATCAGAATTATGTTATCCAAGTTAAAGGAACAACTTGAGTAAATAATAACTTTCTTAGTATAGTATATAATAAATAATAATAGTAAATAATAGTATTTTCTTGATTAACTCCTGTTAAAATTCCCCTGAGCACAAAGCAACACATTCATATTGCTTGTTTTATGTGACCTCCAGTCCAACCCGCATCGATATTCAGTTTATTATAATATCAAAACAATCAAAATAGTTTTGCATCAGTTTTCTGTGAAACTGGACCTTCCAAACATGGAAGAACACTGGGTTTGGTTGAAATTGAAATGTAAAGGATGATGCCTCGGTGATTTTTATCCAATTAAACAGCAATGTGGGCAGAAGCAGTGGATGGGATACAGTAGGTGTTGGTAACGGTTCTTCCCTAAAAATTGTGTTGTAAACTCAGAGATGAGTGGACAGAGGCTATCCAAATGGTGGCTGACAAGCTGCAGAGACAAGAGGAAGAAAGGATCCAGTGCAGCCCCACCTCCAACATTGACAACATGGTCGAGGAGGAGATGGACATCTCCACCACACACCACAAACGCAAGGTACACAAGAGTGCATTCCAGACGTACTGTATCATTGCTGTACATCGTCATGTAATGGGTTACAACCTGCAATTTCAAAAGTGGTCCAGGGAGTCACAATGTTTGTCAGTTAATGAAATGCTCCCCTGTAACAACAAGGGTGTGAATTGTTTTTTTCCACATTAAAGGCAAGTAAAAGCAGTCATGCAAAGCAGCTTTTGTAAATGCACTTAGTATCAAAGGCATAGGCTACACGTGAGTAAAATTTAAAATAGATGTATCAAGCAAACAGTCTAAAGTACAGCAAGAGGCCCCTACGGGCCCCACACCATATACATTTTTTTTGTTTTGTTTTTTTATTAAGTTTTTTGCTGCTTGTGTTTACATAGCATTTTAAATATGTTAAGAAAAATGTTGATTATATTTCTTGCAAGTTATCCAAAAAAAGAAGAAAAAAAAGTATTGGTACTCAAACTCAGGGATTTTCAAACGTTACTGGTGCCTTCATGAATTGATGACATTCTGCATTTTCCTCCCCAAGACAATGAGTGACTTTGACTACTTGAAGCTGCTGGGAAAGGGAACCTTTGGTAAAGTGATTCTTGTTCGAGAAAAGGCCAGCGGGAAATACTACGCCATGAAAATCCTTAAAAAAGAAGTCATCATAGCCAAGGTTAGTCTGGCCGACTGTTCATCTGCTGATCAAGCTTATCTTTTTTTTTTTTTTACTGTATTTTGAATGGACCACATAAAACTGGAGTTTAAAGCCTTTTTCCGACTACTTACTATTTTGATTACAGTGTCAGATGTCAGTATTTGATGTTTCAACTGCATTTCATTGGGTGATCTTTAACTGGTTTCTTATTTATTTGGTTGATTGAACATATTTTTTACCATATCTGTGCAGGATGAAGTGGCTCACACACTCACAGAGAGCAGAGTACTGAAAAACACCAGGCACCCCTTTCTCACTGTAAGTACCTCAAATGCACAAATGGTTCAGATTCAGACACATGTGCATATGCAAATGTATTAACATCTGTAATAGTACATGTCACATACGCATACAGTATATACCTGAGTCTTTTGAGGCTAATTAGGAGTTAGGCACTAAATTGTAGTACATTAACGGCCACATCTGTTAGCTTTACACACTGTCTTTGATGTACACTGACATAAGTCTCTGCTCATTTCTATCACACTCCCTGGAAACACATGAGAGCAATTACAGTTCACACTTGCAGCCACAAAGAGACTCAGACAAACTATTCTTTTGTTTAACAGCTTTCACTGTTGGAGGAAAACGCACTTATTTGCTTTTAATAAGCAAATACAGAAATAAACAGTTTGAAACTAGGAATGATCATGTTTTTCTGCTCGTGCTGTTTAAACTTTAATGGGACCACACTTCTCGCTGCGTGCAATGTCGCTCATTCACTTTACTGTGCTCTGTATATGGAGTGCATGCAAGAGAAAGCTATTGTGTCAGTAAATACATCATGATAAATAGCCCTGGATTAGTAACAATCACTTGTACACTACATTTCCCATTGCACTGGGGGATAATTGGAGTCCACTATTTAATGTAAGATTTAATACATCTGGCTACATGAGGGCAAAAAAACAAAACAAACAAAGCAACAGACACAATTAACGTTTGCAGACAAAACTGTTCCTTAAATGGTGTTCTGTTTGAGACACACACATGAATCAATTAAGTTAAATAAAGTGTGTGTGTGTGTGTGTGTGTGTGTGTGTGTGTGTGTGTGTGTGTGTGTGTGTGTGTGTGTGTGTGTGTGTGTGTGTGTGTGTGTGTGTGTGTGTGTGTGTGTGTGTGTGTGTGTGTGTGTGTGTGTGTGTGTCCTTTCAGTCATTGAAGTATTCCTTCCAGACTAAAGACCGCCTCTGTTTCGTCATGGAGTATGTAAACGGAGGAGAGGTAAGACGCACACACTTTCAGGATGGTTGTGCTGGATGTGGTTACCCGTCTTTGTATTACTGCTTTGAACAGCCAGTTAAACCACAACTCCACCACACCAACTGACAGAGATTAGGCACTCCACATATTCTACTGTAAACTCAAAGCGTGTGTTAAAAGTCAGACGAACTTAAACTAAGACAAGTGACTCTGTCTTAGCTCTTTTGTCTTAATTTTTTATGAGTAAATATTTGTTAAAATAGTTATATATTGGGGTTATTCGATAATATTGATTTTAAAAAGATTGTATTGAATTAAAAAGGATAAAATGATTTTATTAATTTAAAAAGGATTTTATCAATTTAAAAAGGATTTTATGGATTTAACAATGATTGTATCGCTTCCGCTAAAGAAAATGTTCTGTTCCGTCTCTACAGTTGGAACAAGGTGAATGGGACTTCTTTGGGAATATTTATTTTGACCTTTCTGTCCTCATTCATCTTGTTTCCTTCTTGTACAGGCGCTGTAGTTGACAAACTTGTATACACAAGGTTGCAATGTAACTAATTAACGTTATTGTCCCTACGGCGGAAGTTACTGCGTAGACCGTATGTAAAGATGTAGCAACAGGCGTTCACCAGATTTGCTGCCTTGTCTGAATTGATCTGACTGATCTAGCTCCACGTTCCCCCACTTTTTGCCATAGATGATAAATAACCCAAACTTCTTTTAGCAGATTGACGGCTTTCTTCCAGAGTGATCAGAACTGCATCCATGGCGATGCTCTGCTATGCATGGCAACGGCCTGTTATACTTAGCAACGGTCTGTTATAAAAGAATTAGCAGCATTAGAATTCCTCCAGAATGTATACCAAGTATACATTTGTTGTTTTACATATTATTTCAGATGATTTCCTAAACATTTGTTTGGGTTTATATACAGGTGCAAGTGGAGATGTGTGACTCTGCAACAGTAATGCAGCACAGGAATGTTAAGAGGGGCAAACGTTCAAGAAGTGCCGAAAGTTTGGCTGTTCAATTGCTTTCTAACACAGTTAATTTGTCAACCAACTGGCCTCTCGCTTGCCTTCTCATCTTTCTTTTCCGTTCCATCCCTCTCCTGCTTGTGTCTATTTATGAACACACCTATGGGGCAGATATAGCCAGAATGACAGTCGGAGACGAAATGAGTTTGGAATCCCCCACTTTTCCATTTCTCAGATTTTTAATCGGGCCGTTTTCGCAATCTTGGTTCATTCCCTCAGTGTAACTGTCACCTGCTCCCTTCCCAGTTAGTTAGGCAGTTCAGCCAGCGCCAGGCCTGAGCAAACACACACACACACACACACACACACACACACACACACACACACAGAAAACACCCGCAAACACACACATACTTAGACAAACACAGCACATTTTTACCTCAACGGACAAATTGTGACCACACACACACACACACACACACACACACACACACACACACACACACACACACACACACACCTATTACAAACCTGCCACAGTCACAGCTGCCAGTACACTGATGAAGGCCCACCTGTCGTGTTACCCTCTTTCACCGCACCCCTACCACCACACACACACACACACACACACACACACACACACACTGACACCATTTGCACAAGGTGGTCTGTGAGCATCACTCCAGCGGCCATATGCAAACCTCCCTGAACAATTAATGGGGAGATGTGCGCCCCTTGGCCTCGTGGGTAATTTGTACGACTTGACTGGTGTGCCGCAGCAGGCTGGTGTCATTTTGGTGCCACATGTGTAGCTGTTTGACAGTGACAACTTGACAGCTAGGGAGAGAGTAAGAGAGAGAGAGATGAACGGAATGTGAGGTGAGTGATAAAAAGGCAAGATGGAGGAGAAACGGCAGGTCACACCACCTGGGAAATAAAAACGAGTTGTGTACTCTTTAAAGTATGGAAATGAGCTTCTTGCCAAAAACATAGAAGGATGGGTTTGAGAATAGAGTAAATGAAGACAGAGGCTCAGGGGGCAAGGCCAGTTAGGCCACTAATGAGTGCTGCACTGGAGGCAGTTGAAATGGGAGAGTGGGGGGAGTGGGGGGAGTGTTTGGCGGCGGCGGCAGCAGCGGTCGGCCTGTCTTTAACTAGACTGGTGTATTGATTAAACCCTTGATTTGGCCCCTGTTGCCGAACTCCACGCCAGCACCATGCCAACCTAGCCCAGAGGGTAACATGGAAGAGGTGTGTGTGTGTGCGCGTGTTTGTGTGTGTGTGTGTGTATATGTGTGTGTGCCGAGGGGGGCTGCTAGATGAGGCGCCAGCTGCTGAGCGCTTCCACCCGCCCTCCTCCGAGACTCGCCCACCCCCCACCCTCCCACCCAGCCCCGCACCCCTCACACACACGCACACACACACATACACAAAAAAAACGAAAACACAAAAACACACACACCCCGCTCACCCTCCCCTCCGCTATCTATCATCTCAATATGGTGCGAGCAGCCAGTTTGTGTTGTGCTAATTTCCTCCAATAAATCAGTAATTATTGCTGTGCCGTCCCTGCTGTCTCTCCCCTCTCTCTCTCTCCCCTGCCTTCTCTCTGTCTCTCCCTCTCTCACCCTCACTCTTCTCCCGCAGCTGTTTTTCCATTTGTCCAGAGAGCGGGTGTTCTCCGAGGAGCGCACACGCTTCTACGGCGCCGAGATTGTCTCGGCTCTTGACTACCTGCACTCAGCCAAGATTGTGTACCGGGACCTCAAGGTAAACAGAAACAGAGAGGGAAGGCTAGTTGGCGGGCATGGATGAGAGTGATCAGATATTTGAGGGAAAACTTTTTTTAGCCCCCCATCCAGTTTTCATCCAGGAGGAGAGGAGTTGCTCATGATGTGTAGTAATTAAAGAAAGGGACAGGGACAAGCTGAAACAGACATAAAGCAGTAAATAAGTGTGGGAAGTGGAGGCAGGCAGGGACGGAGAGAGGAAGGGAGGGGGTGCTGATGCCACAGAGGTAGAGAGGTAGATGGCTGTGTCTGAGCTTCTGCCTGGCAGCCTTGGCCCCAGCCCTGCTCACAGCAGCCAAGAAAACAGAAAGGAGAAAAAGAGCGAGAAAAACACTTCAGCCATTAAAATTAAAAGGATTAGTGGCTCCACCACACGCCTGAAGTTTATTTCCCTACTCTGCTTGTTTGTGTATCTGAGTGTGTGTACTGCCACTATGTGGGGTAGAGCAATATGGTTCTCGTTACCTGTAAAAGCTTGACTCCACCTTACAGAAAAAGTATTTTAATCAATTAGAAAAGCAGGATTGTGTTGATTCTCAGTCACAAATGACGACAATAAAATATTATTCCATGCCTTTGCAATCAATTTCTGATGGTGAAAGTTGAATTGTGGGAATTTATATTTTTATGTATATTTTATTTTCCTTCCAGTTGGAAAACCTTATGCTGGATAAAGATGGCCATATCAAGATCACTGATTTCGGCCTCTGCAAGGAGGGCATCACAGACGCTGCTACCATGAAGACCTTCTGTGGCACGCCCGAGTACCTTGCACCTGAGGTAACCTTTTTCTTTTTTTCTTTTATGTTTTCTTTTTTTTCTCTGGTTTCCATTTGATTTCTTTCTCTCTCATTCATTTCCTATTATTTACTTTTATCTTCTAAGATGTTTCTTTCATGGATTGAAGTATTTTCTTTTATCTATACCACCATTTTACCCATGTGTTCACTACTGTATGTAGCCCTATAATTACAGTAAAGTATAAATTACAGTAGAATAATCATTCATTCCTTGGTGTCTAACAACCAAAAGTAAGATATGATGTACAGTATAAGGTAAAATAAAATGTCACGACATCTACTACTAATGGAAGTCCAAGGTGAAGTTCCTTTTTAATTTGGATTAAATACGAGCATCAAATCAAAAGGCACATATCTCAGAATCAATTCACATTATTTGTCACTGACTACTAGGGGTGGGGATACTATGCTTTAAAATCGACAAAGCATAGTATCGCAATATTTTCTGGATGCCAAGTATCCATCTATTATTACATATGTGTTGGTCAGTTTGTCTGCTTGACAATCCCATTTTGCAGCAATAAAATGTAAGTGAAATGAGCGAACAGAGACATTTATCTTTTAAAATTAACAGATGCTTTTGGGGACATAATTTGAAAGTGGGAAAAATTTGAAGATGGAAAAAGGTAATAAATTGCAGTCTATCACAGAACATTGCAATATGTTTAAAATCGCAATATATGGTATTGTGACATAAGTATCGTGATGATATTGTATCGTTTGAAACCTTACAGCATAGACATTTTAATGTGAAGATTTCACAGGCAAACACTTTCCGTAAAATCAGGGTGAACAGTAAATATGCCGCTTATTGTGTGAATGAGAGTGTTGGTTGAATTGGAAAAGGGCACAGCACAAACACACACATAACTACATTCTTGTAATAGTTTTTTGTAGCCATCCGCTGTCCAGCCATCAGCACTGCTTCACTAGAAGGCCAGCAGATCAACTGGCGAGAGCGTTGCAGGACTGTGGGTGGTGGAGACAGAGCGGTGTAGATGTGAAGATGAATGAGGAAGGGACAGGCATAGTGTATATTCCACTTAAAAAAGTATGGAGGACAATTTGGCGAGGCATTTTGTGCTTTTTTTTTTAGAGTCCCTTCCTTTGCGTGCCAAAAGCCGATTGGAAGCTGTTGGTTATTTTTCACAGGATGTGCGTCTGTGTGCATTTATGTGTGTGTGATTGCAGTAGAAAGTGCGGGCTAAAGCGAGGCAGATGGCGGCAGATGGGCGAGGTTGGAGGAAGGTGCTCGGAAAAAACCTGGAAATCTACACCACCGCCGCCGCCACTCACCCGCCCGCACGCTCTGCTCGCCCGCCCGCGTGTAAAAATAACACAGTTTGCTCGGAGCCAAGTTACAGAGATGCAAAGTAGCCGGGATTAAAAAGAGAGAGGGGGAGGTGGGGGTTGAAGACAGAGGAAGATGAGAAAGGAGAGAAAATATTTCAGGGTTACAGGAGTGAAATTCACATAGTTCCCATGTTTGCCATCAGTTAAAAGGGCAGATGAGAAGTGAATAAAGAAGGTTTATGTCTGCTGCGTGCCTGATGGAACTCGAATACTTCAAAACAACGCTATAAGTGAATAATTCTTCAGCCAAACATGCAAAGCATTAGATCGAATGTTATTTGTTTCAAGGATAGTCAAAAATGAAGATTAATGTGAGGATGAACAGTAAGCACTGTTAAGGTATGGAACAGAATCAATTTTTCAATCATATTTATTTTGTGTATGACACATTTCCTTGTGGCTTTTTTTATTAAGTGTTGAAAAGGATGGATTTGGGCCTTTTCCATTTATTTGTTTGTTTTATTTTGTTTGAATGTTGGATATGTCGGGCATTGTGACTTTTTCTTTTACTGTAAATGTTTCATAACATAGCATCACTGTCAGACATTAGTAAAACATTGTAAAATGTCAGAACAGTGTCAACATAAACCGATTTTCAAAACATGACACTTTGGAGATAGAAGGTATCTGTGTGAACTGGTTGTTCACTGTGCCCAGTATATGAGGTGTGTGTGTATGTTTGTGTTCCCTGTAGCCTGCTGGGTATTTGGGCTGCTACAGCCACAGGCTGTGTGTGCCCGTCCCGTCCCATCTAGTCCTGTCCAGGCTGCCAAAGCCCCCGCCCCGCAAGCAGCATCTAACTGCCACATGGCTGCCCCAGTAGGGACCAGGACAGGACAAGACCTTCTTTCTCATGGCTGCTTTTAATCAGCTTCTTCTTCTTCTTCTTCTTCTTCTTCTTCTTCTTCTTCTTCTTCTTCTTGTCTCCTGCTGATTTATCTAATGTGATAGTTCTATCATCTTGTCCTATTTATTTGTCCTGTCTGTTTCCAAAATATACACATAACCACACATACTGTACATATACTCACACACTCCCATGCCTTCATGCCTAAGGCTGTGGGACAGCATTCTGGCTCTGTGTGGATTAATCTGCTCCCTGCCTGCAACCGAGCTGCCACCACTTTCTTTGGTCCCACGACACACACACACACACACACACACACACACACACACACACACACACACACACAGTCTTTCACTGACATGCACATACATATACACGCCCAACTGGACTGCCTTTTGGATACATTTCTGTACCTTTTGTGCAAAGACACAACACACAGGCCTGTAGATCAGCATCAAAAACTGCCTTGTAAGCTGCTCTAAATATTATAAACTGATTTGATTCCTGATTTTGATGGACAAATGAGAGAGAGAGAGAGAGAGAGAGAGAGAGAGAGAGAGAGAGAGAGAGAGAGAGAGAGAGAGAGAGAGAGAGAGAGAAAATGGTACATCTGGAGCTGTCCGTGCGCTTCGTTCCCCCAGCTTTTCTCTGCACCTGCCAACAGAGTGAACAGTGCAATTCACACATACATGTGCGCACATACACACACACGCACATAAATAGCACTTATAGATATTATTCACTTCCACGCACATGTTGACTTGCCCAAACTGAAGCAGCCACCTGCATAATTAGCAGTGTAGTTTCAAGTGTGTGAGCTCAGTTAGTTAATGGCCAGCTTTCTGTGGCATTGAGCTGATGTGGAAACTCGCAGGCAGCTGTTTGGTATTTTCTCTCATTGCATAATGACATTCAACATTATTTATAGTTGGAGTTGTACACCTCATCTGCACCCCTATCTGACATGTATAAGGCAGAACTGCCAAGTAAAACAAAGAAAAATATTACTATTTTGATTATGACAACATAACATTAAATACTTATCACTAACTAAAATAATTTTTTTGCTCCTTACTGAGAATTGGTTCTCAAAGTGCCAATAAATCCATAGAAATTGTCTGTTATATATATGATAATATGACTTTTATATAAAATGATTTAGAAGTAGCATCACACAGATTAAAGTAATTTAGAAATACCATACTCGTGTATATTATCCACCATAAAACTGGTAGTATTTACAATGCTGAATATTTTAATCTCAAACCACCTTTTTCTCATCTTTTTGTCACAAATATTGAAATGTTCATATGCCTGAAATCTGAGGTTCAAAGCTTCCAAGCAGATGTCAGTGTGGAGCATAAATACTTAAATAATAGGTTAAATTTTAGTATGATTTTGCAATCAATCTAAGCTATATATACTGTATATCTGTGACATATGTACTATATGCATCTGCCACATATCTCACTTCTACTAACTGCAAATATTAGTTCAGTGTACAGTATTTTTTAAATCTTTTGATATAATGTGACATATGCTGTATAGTTTTATTATATAATTTTATATTATTAGGGTCATAAAACATGTTTTTGTCAATGTTTGACTTCATGTATTTTTGTCTGTTAGTGTTCACCCTTCCGGGACCATTATTAACAGTGAGTGAGATGTTATTATTGGCGAGATGTACAACATATGTTATTCTGGCTGCTCTCCAGCTCTGTCTGTCTGTCTTTCTGTCTGTCTGTTGCAGACACACACACACACACACACACACACACACACACACACACACACACACACACATTAACAATACAAGCATGCATACACATTCATCATGTTAATAAGCTTATTATGTTAATAATGGCCTTAACAGGAAATGAAATACCTCTCTTCTAGAGTCTGCCTTCCTTTGCTTCTTTGTCCTCCTTCTCGCTCTTCCAAAGGTGAGTGGGCTGGGCACATACGAACAGGAACAAGCGAGGGAAGACATGATTAGAGGCCAAAAGAGGCAGGATTAGACGGGATGGAGAAGACAGCGTAAGGAGAGTAGGCAGGGAATAAGAGCAGGAAGCCCAGACACAAGACTTTGATACAGCCGTGACTTCTTTCACAGGACCTCTTTTCCCATCACAAACAAACACACGTACGCACACAAGACACAACAGCTCACAGTACAGTACCTGTGCTAGCAGCCCTGAACCATGTTGCGGGCTGTTCCTGCCTTTTCCATCCAGGGACGTTCCTCTCTATCCCTGCCAAGAGAAGGATCAGTGTGCCAGGAAGAGCTGGCACGGACTATAGGGGGTATTTGGTGGGCCACAGCAGCAAACTGACTCCCTTACTGTTAACAGGGGCCTCTGAAGATCTGCCATCCCATGATGTTTGCCTCTGTATGTGTGTGTCTGTGTATTGAGAGACTTACACCTCAGTCCTTGTTATCTGTGCGACCACTTCTGTTTTCCCCAAACAACTATTACTGTTTTTTTAGTGCATCCCTCGAGCAAAATGGACTATTGGATTTCTTTACTTTTCTTTTCTTGGTCATCTGCCTCTTCATCGAATACCTCGGGCAGTCTATATTGTCCAATAAAATAAATGCAGAACTGCAGAAGAAAAGCAGATGTCCAATAAAACAAATGGACCTATTTAAAAAAGCAAACATGCTGTTTCTGTCTCTCTCGACTTTCTTTAGGTCCTGGAGGACAATGACTACGGCCGTGCAGTGGACTGGTGGGGTTTGGGTGTGGTGACATACGAGATGATGTGCGGCCGACTGCCGTTCTACAACCAGGACCACGAGAAGTTGTTTGAGCTCATCCTCATGGAGGACATCAAGTTCCCACGCACTCTCTCGTCGGACGCCAAGTCCCTGCTGTCGGGCCTGCTCATCAAAGACCCCAACAAACGGTGCGTGCGTGTGGTTTAGTGTATTTAACTGTGTGTATTTAAAATGTAGAGATGTGAACAAATCAGGAGATGCAGGAGTTTTTCTCACTTTTAAGTTTTTTTGCTAAATAAATACATCCTCATCACTTTTATAAGTTTGATTACTTTCTGTTTAGCTTGTTGGTTCAAATCATATGTTGCTTCTACTGATTTCAGTTTTATTTCAGTTTTATTTTAACATTCCTCTTCTATCCTGTAGGCTTGGTGGAGGACCAGATGACGCTAAAGAAATAATGAGACACAGTTTCTTCTCTGGCGTTGACTGGCAGGGTGTCTATGATAAAAAGGTATGAAGCAACATGATGGTAAAACTTTGAAAAACATTGAAAATTGGCTACAAATAATAATGCACATTAATAAGCATCCGACTTACTATGAACATTATTTACCAAAGCTTAATGTTAGAGCCACCAGCATATAACAAGAAACAATACTAAGAATTACATTAATTTGTCTGTAATAATTAACATAAATGTAACACATTGCTCAGTAACAAAAACTGAGAATAAGCCACATCTATTACAGCACATATCCATAACGGAGCAAACGGTGTAATACACCTTTTAATAGCTAAGCACGTGGCTCCACAGCGCTGGTCTGTTTACTGGCGTTTGCACCTTGCTACCTGAATATCAACACGTGGCTGCACAAGTGATATTAAGCAATCTGGACATCCATCAGCTCTGCAATAAGAAACACAGCAACAGCAGTATTATCAAGGCGATAATATAGATTATAACACTTGAAATATGAATAAATGTAAGTTAAACGTTTACACAGATAATGAGGCAGTAAAACCTATAACAGTTTAGCGAGCTACAGAATAGTTTTAACTTACGTTCTGGGCTACCTACATCATTTCAACAAGTGAAGTTTACAGCTGTTCTGTCCCCTTCTCCTGTCTGAGCGCGAGTGATTGGCAGGAGACCAAAGCGATGACTCTCGTCACTGATTGGTCAATCATCTCAGGGGAGAGAGAGCACGTGTTACTATGGCCTTTTTAACAAGGCTGATACATGTCCTGAGCGCTGTCATCTCCTCCTCACGCCATGATTCCAACTTCAAGAAACCCACTGTAGGCTAGGCAGTGCACCTGGGTGGCAACTTCAGGAGACTCCGATGAAGCTGGGACCACGCGGTATCAGCAGGGTCAGGGTTAACTCATGTAACACATGTGAGCAGACAAATATCACACAGACAGAAAAGCAGCCATATAAAGCACAAAGCATAATGGAGATGTGTGACCTTGTGTCCTAGAGGATTACCATGTGTTTAATCTTGTAACACTACCTAGTAAGAACCAGGTCCTGTGTGGCAACACCTATCATAACATGTTAGACAGGTGCTGAGCTTCCTCTCTTCACTTTTCTCTTTATTCCTCTTGTTCTCTCTACCACCTCTCCTGTTTTTCACTTCCTCCTCTTCTCTCTCCCTTCTTTCCCTCCTTTCCCCTATCCTCTCTCCGCCCTGCTTTCCTTTTGGTAAAACAACACACAAGTTTTAAGCATAAATGCAGAGAGACAACACATAGTCTAATCACACAAACACATATGACATTTTTGAAATATCGAGATGATGCAAGACTAGCTTGATGCTGCTGAAGGGTGGGAGCTGACTCAAGGCTTTCCATTTACAAAGGAGACCTGGAAACTATATTTTAAGTGTTGGTGAATCCATCAACAGATTTCTAAAGCTTCCTGGTGCATTTACATTCTGTCTCTCAGGAAGCGAGACAGCGGATTCTATTTAAATAATTCCTGCTCTCCTCAACATACACCCCTCTTTTCATATTGCTATTGTGCATGCTAGCACTAATGACATCATGTTGCTAACCTCCACAGTTAAAATGCGGAGGAGGAGGGTCCTAACCTGTTTCGCTTCCACTAGGACCAAGAGCTCTGAATGTTTTAGTCGGCCTTGCACTAATACACCAAAAATGATTTTAGCTGTTCCTCAGTCTTGCTTGGCTGCTTCTCCACTTTTGAGAGTCTTTGTTTTATTTAACAAAAATAAACTGCCCATTTTATGTGTTTTAATCAGCCAACCCCCTAAACTTGGTTCTGGTTTTACAGACCTTTTACAGTCATCATGTTACAATATGAGTTCTTATTCTCTGTAATTTTAATATCACATATCCATATCCCCTTCCTGCTTGTTTACTTTCAGTTTATATATATATACATATATATATATCTTATTTACCTCTATCTTTTATCGTAAAGCCTCTTGTAAAAGGTGCTATATAGATATATTATTATTCGGACTGGCAGTACAGAGATTGACTGGAAATGTGGAGAGAAAGAGAGTGGTATGTATGTTTTACACTACTGTGTTACTGTTTTGTCCTGCCCTGGTTGCACCAAATTGTTTTGGTTTGCAGAAGCGCAGAGAACTTTCTTTTCTGTCTGAATGTTGCAGTTATGTGGTAGGCTCCTTAACCATTTGTCCACCGTGTGCTGCAATTGCAGGTTTTTAGACATCCCGAGTTTGGTGTCCTTCAAGCAGCTTATCTGTATTTCAGAAAAGTTCTTGTACAATCAAGTCTTTCCTCTTTGTGTCCTCCTCACGTCTTTGCCCCAGATGGTCCCTCCCTTCAAGCCTCAGGTGACGTCAGAGACCGACACCAGATACTTTGACGAGGAGTTCACAGCCCAGACCATCACAATCACTCCACCAGAGAAATGTGAGTCTCTTCTGTCTCTCTCTCTTTCTAACACGTATACGTACAAACATATGCCCACATTAAAACTTGATGAACTATCACTTTCATTCTTTACCTAGCTGAAGATATTCTGAAGATATGTTTTGATTATAAATTGGAATAAATTGTTAAGCTCGGTCGGTTGCATTAGCACCTGATAGTGATCAAAGTCAGTTTTTTACTTTCATTTTGCATCTAACAATTTATCAGTATTCACGCTATTTCTTCAGATGAGGCAACTTGAATTAACTGGGGTAACACACACTCAAAATATGCCATTGTCTGTTTGTTCAAGTGTTTCTGCAATAGTCCTCAGGCCACATGCAGCTTTTCACAGGCCTTTGAAATAAAGATGCCGGTTTCAAAATGTTCAGCACTGAATTATGGATGAGTGGAACCGCTGTGTTCCTCTGTGCAAATATGAGGTTCCACTTGTTTTGTAGGTTGCACATTGGTAAGTTAGCAAGAGATTTGCACATCACAGACACACTTGTTAATCTTGTTCTGTTTAAATCTACAGTACAACAATGTAGCACAAATGTATTGATATGGTATACATTTCCTATTTGATTAAATGGATTTGTATTAACTGAAAATTAAAAACTGAAAATACCTCCAAATCCACGTTTCTTTAGTTGACGAGGACGGGATGGACTGTCTGGACAACGAGAGAAGGCCGCACTTCCCACAGTTCTCCTACTCTGCCAGTGGACGGGAATGAACTGTCCATCACGGTGACAACATTACAGCTGGTCTCTGAGGTCATCAGTGTGGGACAAAAGACCCCCAGCTTTGGACTGACCCAGAAAGACTTAAAGGAGTTTGCCCTTCTCCTCCTCCTCTCTTTTTCACCTCTGCAGTCTGCTTCTTATTATTTTTGTTTTTGTGAATTCCGTTTTAGACTTCCAAAATGTCAAAATTACTTTCTAATCCTGCACTGCAACCCTAGGTGATCCGAACTGTGATGTGATGAGTTACTATGTAATGTCCCTTTAATGACAGGAGCATCACCGGTGCCCTGCTGTGCTTTGACATGTGTCGGTCCTGCCAAACTCTAAAAGAACAAATACTTCTGATGAAGTTAGACAACAGCTGATGCATTTTTTTAAGGAGACATATTTGTGGCTTCTTATCTGTAAAATGAAGCTATAGCATTTTAAGTCATTCAAAGCTAAACTGCCATTACCGGTTCAATCTCAGGCTTTTGCAAACACAGATACTCTCAGACTCAGTGTCACTTGGGTCTGATTTCAAATCCTCACCTAAATAATTCTGGGATTGATTGAGGCTGCCTGGCATTGAGGGAGCAGTTGTCATCAGCGAGCAGAATTCAACAGTTGTCGAGCAGGATTTGACTCAGGTTGGCTCAGTGTAATTCATTATTGTTGTTGCTGCTATTTCAACTACTACAGGTTCTACTACTCTTACTACTACTATACTGCTACTACTAAAACCCGGTGCTACACTATTAGCTTAATGCTGCAGATCATTTAACAGGCGCCAGCAACACATCAATCAACTGCATTACCATCTCTGCTTGTACAGCTGCAGAACAGGTGTGCTAGTACTTCTAATGTAAAGCTATTGCACATCAACTATAGATTAAGACGAAAGGATGTTGTGTGTGTGTGTGTGTGTGTGTGTGTGTGTGTGGGTGTATGTGAGGTACTATTATGGGTTTGTGTTTAAGAACGCACTTCAAAGCACAGCAGTTCAGAAGGATGAAGCTCCCAAACCATGAGCTTTACTACGTTACCCACAATGCAGTGCAAGGTGGTTGATTATATCCATCACTGTGGAGGTGAAAATGAGAGGAAAACAGTTGGTTTGAATGTTTCCCCAAGTTTTTATTTATTTATATATTCTAAGTTTAATTATCTTCCCCAAAAGGGAAAACAAAAGCAAAACTGTACTTTGTGTCGATGATGAAGCTTTACCGTGACATGTTGTCGTCACAGCTTTGGGGACCACACAGCTGTACCTCTCTGTCTTTGTGCAGGAAAGAGAAACGGCAGCAGGAGCAGGTTCCCCACCGAGTGAAAAAAGAAGTCCAAGATGGCAGGTTGGGCATTGTTGATGAGGAGGGAGAGAAAGTACAGGTGAAAAGTTCCAAGAATGATGAAATCTTTAATGTGATAATTTATGATGTAATGATGAGTGAGGTAACAGCTGATTTCCGGTTTCCAGGGAGATTCTTATGAAGGATTGTTTTTAAAAGACCTTATGGTCGATGAGGAGGTACGCATCAACAGTTCAATCATAGCAATGACTATAATATATATATGTTTTATTTATTGTTCTACGCATCGGTTTTATATTTAACTTTTCTATTGTTATTACATGATTCTAGGGAAAAAAAAAAAAAACATTTCTTAGGGCTGAGAAAGAAAAATTGGCCCCTCAAGAATAAAAAGGCTGATGAATGTAGGAGGGAAAGCAGATAGCCTTCTTGCTCCATTGTTTATTTTAATGTTTTTTTGTGTTTTGTGACCAAAATGTGACAGCTGAAAGGTGACAGGACACATTAAAGACAGATGGGTTACTTATGAGTGTGAAGAAGGGAAAAAAACAAACAGAAATGGATTAATTGAATCACTTTTTCTTCATCTACTTTATCCTTCAGGTGTTTACTATGAGGGCTCATGTGACATAGTTATTGACAAAAATGCTTCCCATATTTAATCTGAAGGGTGAGAGACAGAAAATTCAGAGAGAAAGAAGTGAAAGTTGAGCAGAAAGAAGTGCAGCAAGGAAGTCTGAAAGATTCAATGTTGAACTGTAAGTGCTACTTTTTATGTGTCGAGACAGCATAGAGGAGGAGGAGGAATGATAGTGTTTGGATAGGAAATGTAAGTTTGTAAGGTCAGTCTGTTCTTTGGAGATGAGAAAGAGCAATATCCTACTTTTATTTTAAGATTTTACTTGTCATTAACGTGCGCTGTCACTTCTTGGGTCTGGACTTTGTTTGTTTGTGTCGTCATGTCTTCCAGTCTGACCAACAAGATTTAAAATCCCCTCAATTTCTCTGTCTTCAAACGCCAATAAGCCTTATGGTTTAGCTCAGAATAAGTCAAAAACGTTGACATCCTGCACTTCAGAGTAAAAAATCACCATTTGTGAGGAAATATATTTTTAAAAATTTGAAATGTCAACTGCATCTTTAAAAAAACAAAAAAAACATGGTATTATGTGGAAGACATTATCTGTATGACACATATTTAAAGAGAGCACCAGGGGATGTGCTCTCATTAAGCATAGAAAATTGTATTCCAATATTTATTTGAGTGTTTTTATTATCATTGAGGATAACTTGAATTTTCTTTTCTATTTAATTTATTTAATGTCATTTTGTTTTGAAGATCAGCAGTAAGGAGGTGTAGTTACTCTGCAGGTTGTCTTCAGAGATTTTGTTCTAAAAAAATAAATGCCTCCTTTTTTTCTTTACAGATATCTCTTATACAACACATTACCTGTTTTTCCGCTGCTTTAAAAGTCTGTATGCTTTACTCTTGCACATCCATTAAATTGCTATTAGCTGGCAACGGAGCTTGATGGCAGAAAGTAGAAATGGGTGGCGCTGGCCTGCATGCTGTAGTTCTCTGTCCACGCTACCAGTCCTGAGTCAAAGTGGCACTCTGAACTCTTATGAAAAATACTTCCCTGTGATCGATTGAGCCTGTCTGGCACAGCTGAAGCAGCCGAATAGTTCAAAATGAGTACAATTTCCACCCAGCTGGCACCCTCCACAGGCTCAAGCAAACACTCCCAAGTATTTGGAAGGATTTCAGCTTTGATTCGACCCAGGTCTGAGAGCGACTGAGGAGTTCTAGCTGTATGTGCACGCTTACCGCCAAATTCATTAGAAACCAGAGTTCATAAAATACCGCTTTCTAGCTTTGGTCACAGCACTTTCACATCCATCACTTTTAACATGATTTAGAGGAATCTGATTCAGCCCTGCTTTAAAGGAAGTTTATTTTTTTATTTTTAGCTTTTTCATGTTTTTAAGAAAATTAGGACTTTTAAAGTACATCTCCCCTCCCCATACAACCGATAGCTTTAATGTTGCTTTTGATGTCTAGCGATGGCAAGACCTTGGTCATTGTGTCCCACATGCCAGTAACGGGTCAGTCCTGCAGAATTACACTTAGCAGAAATGTTCAGTAAGTTGGTCAGTCTTCATGAACTAAAAATGTTTGGAAAAATCCATTGTCACTGACTGCCTCTCTTCTTCAGTTTTCCGTAGAGCCTTTAACTCTCGTCGTTTAAGGTTCTACATATATCCACGTTCATTTACTGGCAGCAACCATGCCAGATGCTGATTCTAAGGTCAGAGATCATATAAAAAACACATTATCCTCCAACTACTATTAAGTGGAGAAGGTGGAGATTAGATTTCTTCTTCATCAATGTGTGTTTTCCCCTAAAGACTGAATCAGTTGTGGGTACATCAGTAACTTCTTAAACTGGATGCTTAAATGCTCAAAGCTTTACTGGTGCCCTCAACTGGTGTGAATCGACAGTATGTGAGGTATCTGACACTGCATCGACAGTGTTCACTCTTAAAGCTGCTGCTGTTTGTACTGTACTCACACAACAGATCTGACTCCAATAGTATTTGAATATGTAAAATCCTTTCAAAGACCTCAGCTGCTCTGTATTGATCTCGTCCGTTGTTAATGAACCGACAGCGTCAGCCAAAAAAAAAAATCAAACTGCACTCCGCCCGGCGCTTAATGCAGATAATCAGTAAATGGTTCCAGTGTTGGAAGTATTTGACCTTGTGTCTGCGACAGAATTCCTCCCCTCTCTTCTTTCTTCAGTACTAGTCTACTATCATCATTATTAACATGAACAAGCATGAGATGCTTTTATTTATAAACGGCAAACAAAAAAAACGGGCAAACATGTACAAATATTTCAAAGTGTAATTGAGTTTTTATTTCATGTCCATGTCCGTCTACTGTAGCTTTACAGCTGTGTGAGACATCTTTGGACAGCTGCCAGCTGTTCTCAGAGTGGGCCATGTTTCTTTGAAGCACTGTAATACTGAAGTCAGCTCTGCTCTCTGACATGTCGGCGGAGCAGAGGCAATGTGATTCTGAGACAGTGTCAGAAAACACAACAGATCGATCAAACAGCCTTTTTCTGTCCCTCAAGCTGTCAGGATGCAGTGCTGCTGGCCGGTAAGGCCGCAAGGATGTGAAAACAACATATTACCATCAACATGAAGCTGTTTTTTACACTGTACATCCTTAGTATTTTTACACATAAAATGTATATGATAGGGATGCACATTATTTTCCTTCTTACAGACAGCTTCAATAAAGAACTATGTCAATCTGCTGCGGTAGTGTTGACTTATTTCTCACTGAAAATACTATTCATCTCAGTTAAAAATGGGAAAAAAGATAATTTAGCATGTCCCTAAAGCTCAGCGATTGTTCATTAAATCTGTAAAAAATAAATTAATGAATTTGGTTTAAAAAAAAAAACATCCAGTTTAACATGTCACAGTAACCGTGTTTTTCAAAATATAAAATGGAGACCTGACTTTCAGTTCTGATAAGAAAACATTTGTGAACATTAAGTGTAAACAGTGTACTTTAATACAAAAATAATGACGAACACAACTGCCTTCCTGGGTAAAAAAAAAAAAAAGCCCCAACTTAAATAACAGTGTGATATGTTCTTGTAAACAGGACATTTCTGACTTCATATCCAGTTCCAAACAGGAAGAACCGACTCATGTGGACAGAGTATTGACTCGTTTCTAGAAAGACACAAACACACAAAATTCAATGAAACACATAATCTCTCTGATAAAGACTCAGAATATAGACATGTTTTTCAGAACCAGACAGAAGCATCAGTCATGACCAGACAAACATCTTCTTACTCATTTTATTTTTAGTAAACTGACAACTATAACGTGCACCTGGAGAGAAAAGGCACCATCACATTGTGTGTGTGTGTGTGTGTGTGTGTGTGTGTACCTCTAAGTGTAGGCTCTGCATCTCCTTAGTGAGTGTGTTTCTCTCCTGCATCAGCTGGTTCTGTTTGGCCAGCAGCTCACACACCTGCTGGGCGCTGCTCTGACAGTGACGGTCCAACTGTTGCAGCCTGCAACACACACACACACACACACTATTGACTGAAACTGTAAGAGCAACGTACCCTCCTGGCTGATAAAAAACAACAAATCTTGTAAATATTGAAAGAGAGCTCGATCCACAAAAAGCTTTTTAAATATCCCTGGACTCCGTGTTGCTCACATAATTAACACTGTTCACATTCATGTGAACAGTGCATAAATAGAATGCAGACAAGGTGATTCTGGATCTGAAAAATAGTGAACTAAAATCGATATTGGACAATATTGACCCTAATGAATAGTTTGGATTAGGGATGCAGGTAATTACTTTCGATTAACCGTGAATAGTGGAAAATGTCATGTGACATTCAGTTTACTCAAAGTATGAGAAAGAAAATGGACCAAATCATCACATTTGAGAAGCTCAAACCAGCTAATGTTTGGCGTTTCTCTGAAGAAAAATGTTTAAAATGATTATTCGGTCATAAAAATAGTTCCTGATTCATTTTCTTCAGATTGGATACCAGCCAGATGTGACTGATCCACATACTGTTTCTTAGTGACTATCTACTACGGTATATTATCTTCTGTATACATTTTGACAAAGAACTGGTAGAATAATTCAACTTTATAAAAAGAACTGCATTGAATCAGTTTTAAATCCATTATGGGAGAGTGAGGTTGGTGTTTCTCTACTGAAAAGCATCTGTGAACAAATTTGTCACTGGCCTCAGATGTTTGGTTGGATTTTTGGAAAAATACTGATTGCCCCACAACCACTAACACAATCATGGGGGCAGTTCCACGATAATAGTATATATATTTATACACCAAAAAGGAAAGAATAAATACTTCATAAACTGAAATTAGTAAAAAAATTACAGGATGTAGAACTTTTTCTTTCTACCACTGGTGCCATTTTCATGTTTCAACTGACACCAAATTTAAAGCGATTTTAGTTCGTATCAGCAGTGGTGTTGGAAGAAGTACCCAGTGTGCCTGGACACTGGACCAAATGGCTCAATATTACATTATATCAACATGCCTGGGCGCCTCCCTAGGGAGGTGTTCCAGGCACTTCCAGCTGGGAGGAGGCCTCGGGGAAGACCCAGGACTAGGTGGAGAGATTATATCTCCAACCCGGCCTGGGAACGCCTCGGGATCCCCCAGTCGGAGCTGGTTGATGTGGCTCGTGAAAGGGAAGCTTGGGGTCCCCTGCTGGAGCTGCTGCCCCCGCGACCCAATACTGGATAAGAGGACGAAGATGGATGGAAAAGTGTTGATCATTACTGGGACGTCCCAATTAGTGTCTGCTCCTGCAGACAATGAACTCTTTCACTGCACACTGGGAGTAGACTGTGTGTGTGTGTGTGTGTGTGTGTGTGTGTGTGTGTTGGGAGGTGGTGTTTTCCAGCTGGGGTTTAGGGGTAAAGTATGTATGAATAGTGAATGTTTTGACTGTGTTTGGGGGTGGAGGTGGAATGTTAAGATATTTCCCACCAGCAGCCCATTATTTAATTCATCCATCCATTTAGTCACCCATCCTCTAGCGCAGTGCTAAACTTCACACACACACACACACACACACACACACACACACACACACACACACACACACACACACACACATTTTGCATTGTAGTATTAGACTTTACTTGAGTAAAGGATCTGAATAATAGAAGTCTGAGGAGTAAACAATAAAAGACTGAGGAGCAGTGAGAAGATAACTTAAGTTAAGAACAAGTCTTTATTTTTATGAACTACAGAAGAGTTTGACCTCTTTAGGCCTCAAAGAACCAACCAAACAAATCATTCTGAGAAGAAAACAACGCTCAGAGTTTGTATGCAGTCTGTGGGGAAGAATTGCAAGTCAGAGTTCTTTAGATATAAAATGTCACAAGCCAAAAAAGCTTTGAAAACCACTGCACTTGACATGAGATTCCTCCTCTTTAACTTGATCCATCACTGTTAAAACGGGTTTAGAAGATGACAAGTAAGGCACAAATGATGCGTGTAATAAAGAAGAGGAGGATGAAGAGAGTTGTGTTTCGGGGCAAAGACAGACAGACAGAGGTAGCTGGGGGGGAGACAGATGCCCCTGCCCTGCTGGTCATGTTGGCAGTGGCAGGGCTGCCTGTGTGTGACAGACGGGGGAGGCGAACATCCCAACTCTCCTCCGCAATCTGCTCACCCCCCACATTGTCCTCACTTTGCACTGCTCGGTCTCCTTTTCCACCACAGGGTTTAATCCTGCTTCTGCCTGTCCCTCTTTGTAAGGAACTCACCTCCATCATCTATCAACCTTTTCAGCCTCCTTTTACAACACCATTAGTCCTCAGCTTCTATAACCTGCCCTCCTCCTTTCCCTTTCCTTCTCCTCCATCCCTCTGAGCGCTTAATCTCAGACCTGGAGGCTCTGTCCAGTCCTGGAGGCTGAGGGCAATGACTCCCCTCCGTGCCTGGTGTTCCTACAGCCGGCTGCCAAGCTGTCCTGACCAGCCACCCCCACTCTCTCCCTCCTCCCACTCTCCCGCCTACGCTGTCACACAGCACGACACAGCAGGGCATCGCCACGTCACACAGTAACACACAGAGCGCCGCTGTGGTGTGCCAAGGCACAAGATACAGACAAAACCGATGTGCGCCACACGCACACACACACACACACACACACACACACGGACCTAAAGGTCAGAAACAGAGCCTGTTGTTCTGAAGCTGTAAATTTTTGATGAGAAAGCGTTGAGAGAACGTGTTGACTGAAAGCCTTTAGCTCCACACCACCAATGCTGAGAAAATGCCAATCCTTATCCAATCACAATCTTTGATCTTGGTACATGTAGATACATCTCTTTTAGAGATTTTGTGCTAATGAGTAGCCAGTTTTGAAATCCACTCCAGGTTTGTAAAGCAGGTGACACGTCAACAATCAATTGCCTCCACATGGCTTCTACAGGCCGTTCCCCAAAACGTGAAACACCTACGTTTTGCATGCGCCGCCGGCCCAGCTATCAAAACAGAGGACAGAGAAGCTTAGATTACAGTACAACACACAGAGGGAGTGCGAGTTCATTCTCTGCTCAGGATGCCATTACTCCATTTTTTCTTGACATAGCAAATATGTGTTTGCCACTATATTAAAGTTCTGAATATCGAGTATAGCCCCTTTAATGAGCCTTTAATCAACATTATATAATAATGTAGTCATCATCCTGACTTTTAGTCCTATGTGTCAAGATAAAAAAAACATTTAAAAAATGAAATAAAATACTGTATGCTACGTTTCCCATAATGTAAAGGCTTAGACTTTTCCTGCCTGCTAAACATCCATCCACATGCCCAAGTTTTTAATGCAGGCCTCCTGTTAACACTGTCCTCACTCCAGGTCTGAGAGAAAACAAGTCCTTAGGTGTCTTTAGGTGTTAGGTGAAACTGAGGCACTATGCAGTAAAACATACACAAAATACTCTTATTTCGGAGAAATGGCACCAACTGGACAGACACTGCTGCAAAAAGCCAGCAGGCTTTTACACATAGTCTGAGAGTAAGTGAGCTGAACATGCAGCCAGTGAATCAGTTGGTCAGGTCGTGAACTGAGATGTAGGTTGTAGCTGCAGGTTGTAAGCTGAAGGTTTATGTAATGCAGTAAGAAAAGCTTTAACCTTGGCACAAATATAAACAACCACACACACTCAGTTTGTCTGGCCAGAGAGCCACCAACCTCTGGCCTTCTTATACATCTCTCTCTCTCTCTCTCTCTCTAATCCACCCCTTGTCTCACCTTGTACACCCTGCCTCAGAGGGGGATGTGTGTATGAATGTGTGTGTGTGTGATTAAGGCAGCGCTCCTTCCAGCAGCTAAAGCAGCAAATCCAATAACTGGCCTGTATCGACTGGCACACTCATTAATTAGGGCTTAATACGGCTTAATGCTAGGGCACTGCCCCCACCCCCACACACACCCACACACAGCAGGCTAGCTTGCCTCTGCCTGGAACCGGTGAAGAAGCAAGGAAGCTTGGATGGATTCCTAGATGGACTGATGGGCAGACAGATAAATTGATGTGTAGATGAAGAGGATCTAAGAGAAGGAGAGCCTCCCCACTGACCTGGTGAAAGGACACCACCTGCTGGATCCTACGCTTTACTGACACACATGCACAACACCTGCACTGAAACAATTCCTCCATTATCCTCCAAAAAATACCTGAAACAGCTTCCAGAGCAGCCGTAGCAGTAAGCGTGTATTTTGCTCTCCAGCAGACATAATAAAAGCAAGTTTTGCTAAGAGGCAGTTTGCAGTAATTTCCCCAGACAGCATGATAATCAAACTCTGCTCACAATCTGCACCTCAAACCGCCGCACTCTCTATTGACTGCTGCTACTAAGGAGATTAATTACAACACAGACACAGTTACCTCTCTGTGGTATACATCAGTCGTAGCCCACAGCTAGTGTCTAAACTCTGCTGTGTGTTTGCATATTTATTTACAGGTGGGAGCATATGTCCTAAAGGCTCGGTCCAAAGGGAAAGTGCTAACGTCATGTTAGAGAAACAGAGAGACAGTAATAGAAAAAGAAGATCTGGAGGCAGCGTTCAGGTCTGTCATTCAACAGCCCCAAATGAATGTGTGCATTTTTTTTTTTTTTTTTTAAATTTCCAAACAAATTAGCTAGTGGAGCGTGTCACTTGAAGAAAATATTTATTGCATTATATTACATTATCAAAACAACTTGAAAACAAGCCACCAAGTAAACGAACGTCTCACTGCATATGCTGTATTTCCAGAAATAACCAGTCAGCATGGATTTCACTGAGAGACATTATGAGATGAAGAATGGAGATTGTTTTCTTCTTGTTTTGCCAAAAAAAAAAAAATAAAAAAAGAGTGTGACAATGAATGTGGGCTGTAATTAAAGAGCAAATTTTAACTGTTCTCCTGTATCTGAACACAATGACATACGTGTGAATATTAGGAAAATTAAATAGAACTCAGCTACAGCTATAAGATAGTGAACATCTCAACTTAACACACACTAACAATTGACTAACTGAACTTGCATGCACCTTGTTGTGTGTGTGTGTGTATGTGTGTGTATGCAAGTGTGTGGCAGGCAGGGGGCCCAGGGGGTGAAGAATGCAGGCAGACGGCTTTGGCTTGCCTGGTTACAACAACACCACCAGGGGCATGAAGACTGCAGCTGCCACACAAACACACACACAAAACCATATTTCGCCCAATCCCAGGCCCAGGCCCACCATCACCACCCTAACACCCTAGCGCTCTAGCTAAATCTTGGCTAGCACACAACTGCACTCAAGAATGTGTGTGCCTGAAGGCCATGCCCCTCTGCCATCCACCAACCTGTCATGCCAGTTGTTGCTCTTGCTAACATGCACATTTGACATGGGAACGTGTTCGGTGACACACTGTGTTGTGATCAGGATGAGACTATTTTATCTCTGTGATTTTTCTTGTGCTGTCCATTAATTACTGTAAACAGTGATTTCCAAAAATTGTACTGACTGGCCTCTATACTTCAACATGTCGGCATCATGCTTGAAAAGGACCCTAAGCCATTTTTATGTAAGTCTTCCCCGCAGCCCAGGGAGTTACACTAACAGATAAAACACACACAAGATCAGCATCTAAATGTCAGAATACACTGGTATATACTAATTGAGTGTTTTGTGCTGAACTCCGTAATAAATAGCACATTTAGTTATAATTTCTAACGCACAAGATAAAAATCCATTGTATTTTGAGTATTTAAAAAAAAGTGTTTGAGATTTTTCTTATGACGTACAGTAGAACTTAAAGTCATTCACGCCAATTGCTTTTATGACAAAAATCCAGTAAAACAATAACATGTGAGCAGATAATGAATCAAATCAGAGTCAAACATGCATGTTTTTAACTAGAGAGGTTTGGTTCATATCTAATAAATGAGATAAATCTAATAAATTATGTAATTCAAAATAACACTAGTGCTTAGACAAATGTAGGGTTAATGAAGGGATCCCCTGTGAGAGAACTTTTTTTCCTTCATTGCTTTCCAACTCATGGCTGTTCCCCAGCAGTGCTGAACACAGTAACGAGAAGGTAAAAGGGTTTTAGATGTTGTAATGGTTGTGTGCTCATCTTCAACAGTCATGTTTGAACAGAGTCAACGTTTACCTTTTCTATAATGGTGAGGTGTGTGTGAAAGTCAAAACGCTTGCAGATGCAATCTACAATACACAATCTACAACTGCAGTTATTACCTATGAGGCAACCACATAGTGAAGCCCCCGAGTACATTTCTGAATTGTTGTGGCCATAATTGTAACTTAAAGTCTCTCATGTCGGCTCCCTGAGTTCAGCTTAAAATGAATAAATGACACCTGGCTGTTTCTGTGCTTTAAATTTAAAATAATTTCTTCTAAATATCTGATCTTTAATTTAGCTGTCATTTAAAATAACAAAAAACATCACAAGTCTGACATCTATTCCTTTGCTTCTCTTAAATTATATTTAGTTTTTTATTGTTGTTATTTCTGTCTTATCAATTATATTTGGATTTGTTTGTTGCTAACCTGTTTGATATTTGGTGCTAAATGCATTTATTGTGAAGCACTTTGTAAGTTTTGTTTTGAAAAGTGCTATACAGTATAAATACATCTTACTAAGTTACTACCACTGATTAAAATGAAGGTATTTTAATTTGTTTTGTAAGAAATCATTCGTGGAACACATCTTTTTATCCTTTTTATAATGTACATATTTCAAAGATCATGCTAGTGTTTGCTAATGTTTTTAGCCATTTACTCCAAATCTCATGTTCTTATATATATATATATATATATATATATATATATATATATATATATATATATATATATATATATATATATATATATATATATATATATATATATATATATATATATTGTGGCATTTAACATTTTCTAATAGACAATTTGAATTTAAATTTTACTGACTGCATGTTGATTTTAATGGTATCCTTTTAAACAATGTTAAGTATTGTTATAGGATTAATTATAAAAATGCTTAGAACCAAAACCCTGGTTCTGGGCCCTTACCTCTCAGTTATTTCATATTTGTTTCACAGCACAATATTATGTACAATATAATATCATGCAAATAAATAATGTGTGCCAATTCTGAGGTACAAATTCATAACATTAGGAAACATACGGTAATTTATTGGCTTGTAAGGCTGTATATTATCATCCTCTCTTTTTTATTTCAAATAATTACTACCTGGTCACAATTATAACTACATTCAAACAAAAGTAAGAGACTGGCTTTGAACGATAGCGCTACATGTAGATTTTCTGCTGCGTAAATAAAGAATACAGACATTAAAGGTGAGAGGAATTAAGAAATAAAAATGAAAGGTGTGAAAGCTGTTAAAGGGTGTACAATGAGGTCAAAGTTGGTCTTTGAGCAGACAAGACCCAGTGTTAATTTACTTTAATGATTGTCAGTGTGGAGAAAGTTGAAGCTCAAACTGAACTCCTACAACTCTCAAAGTAAATCATCCTTAGCAATGAGTTAAACCGGATTTGGAAATTGTGTAAAAGGGACGTCAGAAAAATATATTCATAGACTTTAAACAGCTGTGGATGAACACAGAAGCTGTCTCTGCTTTCATTTCAGCACTGTATTAACAGAGGTTTTGGTGCTGCTGCAGGCTGTTATATCATCTATTCCATGTCATAGTGTTTGCTGCTGTGAGGCCTGCTGACTCTTTTTAAGTTGTGCGTTTGAGGGTTAGCTTTCCCGGCATTAAAGTGTTTTTGCTGTTGTTACTTTTAACATTTTTCTAAAGAAGGGACAGGTGTTTCTATTCTAGCTTTCTAGCTGTAGTTTTATGAAGTAGTGTTAGCGAGTGACACTGACAGGGGCTTGAGATGTGACACTTTGCACAGTTAACGCTCCAGCTTGCAAGCCTCGGGCTATAGCCCGACATCTGAGCTGCAAATCTGCGTGTGTGTGTGTGTGTGTGTGTGTGTGTGTGTGTGAGAGATAGAGCTGTAAAGCCACCGTTTGACAATGCTCTTTCAGCAGGCTGCCCTGCGGTTGCTCCTGGCTACAGAAGCCAGATGGGCAATGCAGAGATGGAAACGATGAGAAGAGAAGGCGAGGAAGATGAAGGAGAAGGGAGAGCGACTGATCAGCGCCATCCAGGGGTAAGAACACGAGTGTGAGACTAAATTGTTCCTCTTGGTCTTAATATGGTTAAGATTTCCCCACATTCTCACTCAATCAGTAGTTCAAATCAGAAACGTTTATACATTTTAAATATAGCGACTAAATTTTATATTTTTTTATTTTTTATTTTAGTGCTCAGAAAATCTCTGCCTAGATCATATCGTACCTGAACCTCTTTTTCTGCTATTTCTGTAACACACTCAACTTTTCTTAAAAAAACAAAACAAAAAAAACAACTCAATTATGTGAAGGGGCTGCTGTTTTGCGAAAAATTAAGAGGTCCAATTTTAAAACAAATCAGACAGACAGCAGCAATGATGTTAATATTTACATGAAGGTAAGGCTTAAAGATTGTGTGTGTAAACTCTGGACCTTCATTGCCTTTATCCTTGTTTTCTACACATCTCACTCTTATCATCCCTCTCTCAGACACACACAGTTGCAACTCATCTCTCACACACACACACACACACACACACACACACACACACACACACACACACACACACACAGATGAGACAAATGAAAGCTGTCCTGTTTCTTCTGCCCAGCTTCTGCCAACTTAATTTGCAAATGAAAAGTTTTTGCGAGGAGCATCCTTTCGCTTCTGGGGCATGGCAGCACACTGTGTGTGTGTGTGTGTGTGTGTGTGTGTGCAGGAGCCCAGATGAAGCAGCCCTCGCCCGGGGCTCGTTGTCCGCCTGCGGTAGCAGCAAGCCTGTTCCTTCTTCCCCGGCCCGCCGCGACCATTTGTTCCATTAACCGATCTCCTGGAGCCTCTGTCTGTCTCTCACAGACACACACACACACACACACTTCAACAACTGCTTGCACAGCTCATACCACACATGGCCCTCCATCCTTAGCTCCATCCTTCCCTCCCTCCCTCCCCTCCTCCTCCAGACGCACGCACCATCTTTCTTCGTGGAGGCCATATGGCCCAGTGAAGCCTGTGGATCTACAGGCACATCTGCGTATATGTTGCTGCTCTCCTTAAAGGGCTGTACAGTGTGTGCTCACATAAACACAATACATGCACACACACACCAAGGTCTGACAAACACACTCTTCTGTCACTACAGTATGTGTGGTTAAGCAAACGTTGGTGTTATGTTGGTCTGCTGTGTATGTGTGTGTCTGTGTATGTGACCTCAGTGTGTACATGCATAGTGATAATTGGTGAAACAGCCTGCGAACAGCTGTGGGGTGAGAAAAGGTTGCGTGGTGTTGCAGAAGGGAGGAGGAGAAAGAGGAGAGGAGTAAAGTTGGAGAATAAGATAAGAGGAAAGTGAAAAGAGATACAACGAAGAGGGTGGGGTACGAAGAGAAAGTTTAAACGCTTATCAGCAGGAAATATTTTTACCGCCGTATTAACATTCATAAGCAAATAATTATTTCTTAGTTCTTACTAGATCATACATATTTCTCTATTCATTGATTGGCACTAAGTGTTTTGCATTTGAGATGACAAATTACCTAAAGGAATCACATTTCTATTCAAATCCATTTGAAAGAACAGATTGTTAGTCATTCTATTAGATCTCTGTATTCACCTTTAATAAACTGTAAAATACCATAAATCCATACCCTGGATTGTTTTTCTACTTTCATGTGTAATTTGGTTGGGCAGTGATTATATATATTCTGAGCTGTCTCACAAACATACCTACCCTCACTGAGAAACAGGCGATCATCATTTCAATCAAGTTAAAAGAGATGTATTATTTTGTTTCTATTTCCTCAGAATAAGCACCAGGAAATTGCATACAGTAATACAAATGTGAATAAAGATGTAGATGGCTTGAAAAGTTAATACAAATAAAAAAACTGCTACAAACATTGCCAGTTGTACTCACTCATGTAAAATATACATTTACTTTAAGGTTATTTCTTGAACCGGACTGCTCACAGAAACACATATAACTTGAATTATATTTAGCTGGCTTTGCATCTTTCCACCCTCCATTCTATCCCTTTATTTCAAGGCAAAAAAATGCAACACCACAGACATAGTGAAATAAATAATTAAGTGGTGCAGCAAAACATTGTGTGCTAAAAACCCCTGTGTAGTTTGGCAATCAGCTTGCCCATGTAAAAATAAATCAAGCTGATTTTCCAAATGTTTTGTGCGTGGTGCGCTGTTGCCGCTCTTCGCAGCACAGATTGCAGGCCGATGGAGAGGCTGTGGGGAGGGGCGGGGCGCTGGATATTAAACCCACTTGCACCAGCTTGTTAACACATACACCTTAACCTCCGAGCGGCGCGGCAGGGCGCCCACCGAGTGTTCAGGGCCTGCAGGGACCAACTAACATATACCCAATGTATGGATGACTGACACACACACACACACACACACACACACACACACACACACACACACACACACACACACACACACTTTAGTAAGAGAACAGAACCATATGTAGAGAGCCCGATGTACACGCTCATACACGAATATGCACACAAACATAACTGCGCTCGCACACAGATTGCAGGCCGATGGAGAGGGGCGGAGCACTGAATATTAAACCCACTTGCACCAGCTTGTTAACACATACACCTTAACCCCCGAGCGGCGCGGCAGGGCGCCCACCGAGTGTTCAGGGCCTGCAGGGACCAACTAACATATACCCAATGTATGAATGACACACACACACACACACACACACACACACACACACACACACACACACACACACACACACACACACAGTATGAGAACAGAACCATATCTAGAGAGCCCGATGTACACGCTCATACACGAATATGCACACAAACATAACTGCGCTCGCACACAGAAAATAGAGATCTACACAAACTGCAAGGCATGACTGCAATAAAGCCCTGATAAATACTGTGTATCTCTCTATCTTTATTTGTTTAGGCTAAAATCAACGTAAGAATACATTTGAGGCAGATTTTCAAGTTTTGCCCCCAAAGCACATTCAGTACCAGAAATACAATACCATACTGAAAAACCATGTACCAGCTGCAGTGTGGATCATCATAAACTCATCATGAGTCATACCTCTCTCACCTCCCTTACATGTATCTCATACTATACCTCCTTATAATAGTTCACCTAAAACTTCATATATAAATGCCAAAAATGCATACGGGTATATTAACTGCTCTAATGCCATAAATGCATTCCCAAACACTTTTTACCAAAACAATTATCTCTGGAAAATAAAAACTACAAAAATGTGGTCAAGCGGCTTAACAGTCACTGCAAAAGTGACCTTATGTAGAACTGAACTCAAGAGATTTTTAAATATCAGGAGGATTCATCAACCAAGTAAGTGTCAAAGCAGAAAATAAAACTCACTAAATGCCAAGAGTGATTATCGTGGTTCAGTTGGGAGAAGAGAGAAGTTAGGTGCCAACTTCCCAGCCAATCCACTTTTGGCAGCCTGAATCCTACTCTGCTAAACCTCCTGAGAACATGCAATAGCAACACACACACACACACACACACACACACACACACACACACACACACACACACACACACACACACACACACACACACACACACACACACACACACACACACACACACACACACACACACACACACACACACACACACACACACACACACACACACACACACACACACACACACACACACACCAGGAGACAGCTGTGACTTGGTAAACTTAGTTTTTTTTTGGCAACGTCTGACTGTCGACAGGTTAACACCAGTGGGTGGTAGACAATATGTAGTGTCAGTGATGGAGCAGGAGAAAAGGGTGAGTGTGTTTGGTTTCATGTAAAAGGAAGGTGGAGTTGAGGGGGGGCATGGAGGTAGAGATCCTGCAGAGTGGGGCAACAACACCCACACCCTCACCCACACTGGCAGAGCCAGGCTGTATGCCAGGAAATTGGGGAGACACACACCAACTGGGCTCCACACTCATGGAGGAAGAGACCCAACGCATGTACAGATACTGTTGCATAAGCCGAAGATGGAGTCACTTTTACCTGCAGGTTTTACTAGCCAATGAAACATATTTACTTTTTGCATTTGTAATTGAGTTTCACAATTCTAAGGGTAGTGTAACTATACTATAGATTGCCCTCAAAATTGGAACGGAAAATGTGGTACCAATTGCAGAAAAAGCCACAATCACAACTTCAGTGAAATAGGGAGTGTTGTCTGACAGATAATTTATCAAGTTTGTCTACCTCCAAAAAAAAAATAAATAAACTCAGCTGTGCTCATGCTATTGTAGATTAAACTAAAAAGACTTAATGAGTATGACTGGTGCATCACTTTGAGTTCCGCTCAGCTTGCAGTTTACGATCCATTTCGTCATTTTATCATGGGCTGGATTATGGCGCAGTGGATAGGACACATGCCTTTGGTGTGGAAGAACTGGGTTTGACTCCCACTTCAACACAATACATCAACCAATGTGTCCCTGAGCAAGACACTTAACCCATAGTTGCTCCAGAGGCATGCAACCTCTAATATATAGCAATTGTAAATCGCTTTGGATAAAAGCGTCAGTTAAATGACATGTAAGGGTATCACGAATTACCTTGTTGTTAACTTCATAATTCATTCAGGCTGAAACTGTGTCAGCTAATGCATGTTATACATGCGGGGCCGTTAGTGTCCTTTGTGGATCTATAACAAGTTTATTGTTTCCAGTGTACCATATAAGAAAAAAGAGGTTTTTCAAACAGAGAAAAGTTTGATGAGCTGCCACGAAAACCACTGTGTCAACAAAAAAGAAAATATTTTTCACAAGGTGGACTGATTAGGGACAGATTGTAAAAAACTGCACTTATTTTTTCTTTTGTAAAGGCCTGCTGCCAGATTTTGCAAACGGAAAGGAATTAAAAGTTAAAAGCACTTTGGGAACATTTAACTCCAACAAGACATGTGTGCCAGTTTTTCATTGAAATAAGTGTAGTAGTTCTTGACTAACGAACTAACAAATCAAAGTTTTAAGTTAGGTTGTTGTGTGTATATAATGCATTATGCATATTTAGATACCTGTCTTTCATGCGCTGGTGCATGCGGCCGTGCTGGACACACTGTTCCTCCATGTCCGAGCAGCGAGCTCTCAGACTCTTTACTGTCTCTTCTAGGTGCTGCTTCTCCAGGGCCAGCTGCTCCAGCTCCCCTCTGCACACACAGGCAATGCTAGCTGAATAAAATATGAAATAGTGTTTTCCTAAAAATAATTTGTAGTAACACTTTCTAGATCAGACGTCACAAAGTGCTTCACAATACATGACAAACATGAAAGAAATGTTTTACATAAAAGAGAGTTAAGAATAAATAATTAAAACTCAAACAATGGGAAGTCTAAATAGGTGCGTCTTGAGTCCACAGTCTTCGCACATCTTGGGCTCTATTTTAACGATCTAAGCGCACGGCGTGAAGCACATGGCGCAAGTAGGTCGTGTTCAAATCTACTTTTGCTAGTTTGACGGTAAAAAAAGGGTCTGTGTGCATGGTTCAAAAGGGTTGTACTTTGTGTCTTCATTAATTCATAGGTGTGTTTTGGGCGTAACATGCAATAAGAGTGTTATCTCCCATTCCCTTCAAAAGCCAGGCATGTTTGTACCTTGGCACATTGCTATTATGATGACAGATTTGCACCGTAACATTTTTATTTGTAATCTTTTGCACGTGTGTGTGATGCTGTGCTTCCTTGTGTGTGTAACAAGCATAGTGTGTGCGCTGTGCAAGAGCCTAGGCGCATTTTACTAATGCATTTCATGTTAAAATTCAATGAAATGCTGTGTTACTGACTTCAGACCATGTTTTTGTTGGTCAATGGCGCAATCACTTTCTGCTGCCGCAAGATAGCAATACGCCAAGAATTCACCTGAACACACCTCCCTGTGAGACCAGCACGCCCATGGGCGCAGGTGCATTTGACGTGGGCGCTGGACAGGAAATTAACAACTGGGTCGGTCTTAAAATAGCAACACTTGCGTCGGGCTTTGGAGACAAGGTAGAGACCCTTAGGTCTAAAGATCTGGGGATTTTAGATCTGTAGTAATAACTTATTAACATACAATAAGTTTGTTTCGAAATATCCTAGTTATACTGTATAACAAAGGAAAAGTTTTTCTGAGGAAAAAGGTTGATCCTCACTTTGAATTGATAAGTGGCGTCATATACTGAGCAACCAATGACAAACTAACTACATTAACTCATTTCTCATTTATTTGAGAGTGACAGCAGAGATACAGGCAGGAAATATTTTACATTACATGTTAACACTGTTATAAATGTTTATTCACATAAAATTAAATGTACTGCTTGCAGAAATCTTAAATGTTGGATTATTTTAAAGCTCGTTCAGGCGCTGAGTCACACAGCCACACCGCCACCCCTGGTGATTGGATCACCTATCAGGGATCTCAAGTAACTACAATTGGATATGAAAATAGAAACTAACAACTCAACCTATAGCACATACAACAAAAAGGTCCCTGGCCGGATGTCGCAGTTACGTGAAATCCGTCTTAACCACAAATCCATCTGATGCCCTGAATGTCTTTGTCTGCTGCACAACATTACACTAGACAATCGGTTCACAAAAAAATTTCAAGACTTTTCTCATTTGTCTGCAACAGTCTCGGTGTAACCTCGCTTAGCCTGACTAAGGCCGTCCAGCAGGACTTTAACCGCTACACTGGGCTTGGACTCCAGGAGCTCAAACAGCCTGAGGCACAAAACACACCAATACCACACTGCTGCTAAACTACGTAACACACACATACAACAGATGTAGGCTATGTGCCTTCATGCCAGTGTGTCAGCATGTATGAGAGTTCCTACCAATGAAGAAAACACATTCAAGGTGGCAGTTATTACTGTGTACATATATTTGTATTTAGTATTGATATCCACCCATAAGAACACATAAGGTACTTTGGTGTGTGTATTGTGTGCACGTGTCCTGTGGCTGGTGAGGCCAGTGCAGTCTGGCAGGGCCAGATTGGGGGCTGTCATGTGACTAATGTGCAGCACAGCTCCAACAGCTGACAGGACACTGGGCCCAGGGTCACTCACACACACACACACTTACACACAGGCAGCCCAGATGGAGAGCTGTGTAGGCCTGCTGTGACTACTGTAGCATCAGGTTAACAAGAAAACAGGTCAGACTGGAAAGCAGTATGTAGTATGTTGACATACTCTGTCCAAACAGCCTGGATAGATGAGGCTTCATGAACTAATGACATGGGTGTCCAACAGATAGAGGGAATAAACAATGGAGGGAGGAAAATAACTGGAAAAGAGAGGCTTTGTGTGCCTACACAAGTAGATTTTAACTGACAACACAATTGAATTAATACAATCATAAATTATGATGAAAGAGAAAATACTGACCTGCTGTTTTCGGTCAGTGCCTCCAGTTTGACTCCCAGCATGCAGCACTCCTCCTTGAGCTTCCTGATCAGGGAATTCTGGGAACTCAGCAGACCGTCCAACTCTCCAACTGTAAATCGATCGTGGGAAAGTTGTTGGTTACTGTGAGGTTAACCACCGTGGGTGAGTTTGTGTGCACTTTGAGTAGCAGTCAGAAACTCTGGCAACACGGGCACTGATGGAGGTTTACTCAACGTATCACTTCTGTTAGACGCTTTTCAGCCCACATGCCCACACTAAAGTTCAGACGTTGTCAAACTCAAATGGCTGCCTAGAGGACCTTTTGTCACTGGACAACACCATCTCCCACCTTCCCTTCTGTCTAATAATAGACATGTGTGTGTATACAATACATATACTGTTAATTAACTAATAAAATATGTATTCAGTATCTCTCTTCTACTACTACAGGACACTTTCTTAACTGCTCCAAGTAAGAAAGACAACCTCAGTAAAAAAGAAAAGACAATGATATTGGTAAGACACTGATAGTGAGCTGTGTAATTTAAATAGGCAAAAAAATGATGGCATGGTTAGCAGTATCTCCGACTGTCACCCTAATGTAAAATATTAAATAAAAAAAAAGGTTTAAGCAAAAAAACAGAAGTGTTTCTTTGACAATTTGAATGCTTTTCATAGAGAAAAAAATAATAATGTAACAATGTATACTTTATTATTCCCACACAAGGGGAAATTACAATTTACACTCTTGCCATTACACCCAGGCCTGAATTACACACACATGCTCAGTACCTATACATGTTCTAATGGAGAGATGTCAGAGTGGTGGGGCTGCCCATGGAACAGCGCCCCGAGCAGTTGGGGGTTCGGTGCCTTGTTCTAGAGCACCTTGGCAGTGCCCAGGAGGTGAAATGGCACCTCTCCAGCTACCAGTCCACCACCATATTTTGGTCCGAACGGGGACTTAAACCAGTGACCCTCCGGCTCCCAACCAAACTTCCTAAGAACTGAACTACTGCCACCCAGTTGGCAGTTTTTATATTGTAATCAATCTTCATCTTTTCATATATTTCAGTGTTTTCTTTTTCATTTTTGGTTATCTCATTGACATTTTGGTCATGCTTTCATTTAAATTAAAGTTTTAATTTTGGAGAAAAAAAAGACATTGTAATAATGCTACTGTGTTATCTAAAATACTGTAAAAGTCTTAGAAAAAGAAGTTTAAACTCGACTTAGAAAGCATCATGGCTACTTTTATTAACACATACAGTACAATACATTACCAAATATGTGAGATAAACATCTATATATTATGGACAGAGCTGAACATTTACATTGATTGTAACTAAAACTGCAGCAAAAGTGCATATTTTTATAGATACATATGGTTCTTTGTATTCCCAAAAATCCTTTGGTCAACATTTACAACAATTGTTCAAACAGGTGGAGATGTACAGAGCATAAATATAAGCACAGAGAATAGAGGAAGTGCGAGAATGGTAAAACGAGATGGAAAAAGAGAGGGGGAATGTTGTTTGAAAGTACTTTCTCCTTTCCACCCTTCCTGCCACATCCTCGTCGGCTCATGGGGGCCTCTTTCTGAACAATCCAACATTGGGCTTTCATCATTCCTTTGAAATGATCCCCGTCCCGCTCTCCAACATATGTCTGCTCTTTCAAAATAACAATGGCTGTTGTTTGGATTGAGGGAATGATCCACCTGCTCGGGCATTCTGTTACAGTCAACCGAAACCAAAAACACCAAGGACTCCCAGTCTTTGAAAAGTAGCTCACACTCGTAAAGTTATTTATTTTGCATACAGTAGATATTGGGATGGAAAGAAAGAGATAGAGAAACATAGTACGGTAGAGGAAGAGCCATGGTGGTAGATGCCTATGCTATAATACCATTTACATGCAGGCTGAAATTTGACTCTACACTTGGAATATTTCCCTTCTTCTTTCTCTATCTGCTATATAAATATAAAAGGAGGACAGGGAGAGGTGTCAAGGCCAATGCCCAGTGATGTTTCACATAATATTAGTCACTGGCTGCAAATGTGTGTCCACTATGAGTTACCAATAACCTTTAATTTCACTCTATACAGCCTCTGTCCCCAGATCACTGCATGGAGGGCAGAAATGGAATGCTACAGAGCATGAAACTAAACTACACAAACTCACAGGCGTGCACACACATGTACACTAAACAAAGTTTGGTCAGTGCTGGAAAAGTTGCATAAAGAATGCTAATTAGCTGAACAGGCTTTGAATGCGTCTGGCCATGCGTAGGCCAAAAAGAACCCTGGGACACAGAAACACAGCAGAACTGGCACTGGAAACAAACAGAGAAAATGAGGGAGGGAGAGAGGGAGGGAGAGAGGGAGGGAGAGAGGGATGGAAACAAATATCTGATATCATCTAGAGGCTGCTCTGTACGCATTTACTCAAAAAGGAAACATGAAAAAAATAAATCTAAGGTGGGAAGGAGCAGAGAAGAAGAGAGAGGGGGGATGGATGGATGGACGGACAAACGGATGGACAGAGAGGCGGGATTTGGAGAGCAAGAAAGCTAATTATCCAGCTCGTCTGTTGGGTTGCACGGGGAGAGGAAGTGATGCGAGCTACTAAAGGACGTCCACCCCTCCATCCCCTCCCCATCCACAGTTTCCTGCTGTGCTCTGATGTCAGTTCTCTTTAGACAACATGTGTGCTGCAGACATGCGCCAGAAACAAACCCTTTGTTTCTCTCTCACACACACACACACACACACACACACACACACACACACACACACACACACACACACACACACACACACACACACACACACACACACACACACACACACACACACACACACACACACACACACACACACACACACACACACACACACACACACACACACACACACACACACACACACACCTCTCCCTCTGTACCCTCTATCTTTGTTCTGCATATCAGCAGGCTCCCTGGTTGTTGAAGGGAACCACAGGTAAATAAAAAGATAGGAGAAGGGAGGGAGGGAATGAGGGAGAGTCGTTGCGGGTGGGTGGTGGGTGTGAGGGGGGGGATCCAGATGGTGCAACAGATGTGCTAGCAGCAGCACCTCTGCTGTGCAGACAGACAGCGAGCTCTGAGCTGGGTCTCTGTGCGCTGCTCCCATCACCTTCCCTCTGCTCTGCCCTGCTAGTCTCTCGTCTCCTCTCAGGGCTTCTCTTCTGCTCTTTTGAGGTCACTTCAGCTCAAATGATTTGTGTTTCCGTCCGTCCCCTCCCACTCTGGCCATGTTGTGTTGGTGGGGATCAAGGTGGCACAGTAAGAAGGAAAGCCATCCTTTTAAAAGAAGTTGCAGGTTCAAGACCCTGTTTCAGCAAAGATCCACCCTGCTGAAGTGTCCTTGAGGAAGAGACTGAAACCCTCCCAGCTCCAGGGCCGCGACTCTGTAGCTGACCCTTATTAACTCTGCTTTTTGGCTCCTTGCAGTTCTGAATATTCTGACTCAGTGGGCTCCATCCTATTTAGATTTGCTTTGTTCAGCCCCCCCCCCCACATCACCCTCCCTCTGTGTTAGACAATTAATATGCCTGTGTACCATAATGACCTACAGTAAACCTACTAAAATAGCAAATTTGAAGACTTGCTGCTGTGTGACTGTGTAGAAATGTTCTCAGGTTTGTACAGATCTCTACTGAAAACACTTTAAAGCAGCCTTTTGGGGAGTCTGAACTCCTATGTCCAACTGATTTAGCTCCACTGCTGCTGCCAGCCACAATCTGCTGCCATTCTAGCTGATGGGCCTATGGCCACCAGACGCAGGAATGGAGCGTCTCTAAAGAGTAATATTCACTTATGAATGTGAAGAACTGAAATGCATGGATTGATATCTATTGTCGTATGAGATTAATTTAATATGTAATGATGCATTTCATTAGTTATTTGTTGTCAGCAAAACTACTTTTACTTATTATGTCTCATCTTCTCTAAAGTCTAGCATATGTATTGCAGGAGAATGAATGCCACAATACACACTATTTAAGAAATACAGATAAGATTAAGAAAAAGAGAAGATGGTGTGCTGCGTACAGTTATTAAAAAAGTTAGGTAAAAGCTCAGAGTTTCTGTTATCACACTGGCTAACCAAATGTAGCTGCTGACGGACAGACTTAAACTCCTCCAGTCAACATTTGAACAGGGACAGAGATGTGACAAAGCTGTGGCTCAACCAAAACTCGATGCAGCTGCATCCAGCATCCAGGATGAGGTTCCACTACACAAGACTTTAAATTACAGGTGCTCCTTTGATAAGAAAAACAAGGAGGGGAAAGAAAAGATGGGTTTTGACGAGCTGATATCCTTGAGTAATCAGATACTTAATTATCTTTGAAACTGGTCAGATATGTTTAATTAAGTCAGAGAGGTGGCAAGGAAATAGTGAGCTATGACACAGGTGGACGGTGTGTTTGGCCTGGACCACTGCTAGGCACAAATGCCATCGGTGGAAGCACTGACCTCTCTGCTGGTGTTGAGCCTCTGTTTGCTCCAGCAGCACAGCCAGCTCTCTCTCTCTTTCCTGCGCCGAAAGGGTTGCAGACGCCATTTCCTCCTCATGAGCCCGTTCTGAACTCTCTCTGTCCTGTCTGGGGGAAAGGACAGGGGTGTTAGAGAAACATTTAAACCTCAATCCTTTTACAATGACAATAAATGTATCCACATTTTCCAATATTAACAGCATTTTTTTAAAATACGACATTTCAAAATAGCATGGTGTTCATTGGATGCACAAATTCATCACATAACTTGGCTTAATACAGTGTGTGTAAAAACAGTGTTCATCCAAACAGAGAAGCCAAATATTAGTCTGTGCCTAAGATGATTGATTACTCATCTTCTCATATTCTCAACTGCATACAAGCAGCCCTGAAAACAGTACATTTAAGTATTGCTCTCATAAGGAGAAGTGTAAAATGAGAGTGACAAATGAGTGTGAAATGCCCCACATCATACTCGGAGAGTTTTACCAGTTACCAGTCAAAATACAGCAACCAGTTAATTTAAGTTAGGACAAGCAGCCGACTGATTGATGCGTTCCTAAAAAATTTCACCATACTTTTGTGTGCGAAGATCTATAAAAAGGCTGATAGATTAACACAGAGGTGAGAGAGAACGAAGGAGGAAAGCGCACCCTGTTCAAACTAGATGAAAGAAAAGACAGAAAGGAGAATGACAGAAAAGACTCAGGGGGTAGAAGAGTAAAAGCGTCAGGCCACTGTCGGCTTGAAGACCCCTAAGTCGTACTGCAGCTGTCTACAAAACAACACATGCACGCACACACACAGAGACACAGACACACGCTCTGTAATATTACTTTGCTCAAGGTGCTTGTCATCCTGTACATTTCCTGTACAATTTGTATCAACATGATTCAATTTCCTGCCACATTAATGCCAAAAACGACAACATCAGTTGATTAATCTTTTTTTTTTGTTATATAAAGGTCTACATATAAATAACTATGACTTCGTAGTTTTAATGGAAAGCTGATTAGCATGACAGATTTGGTTGTAATCAAATAGTTTTAATCTCCACTCCCTTTGTTCATCTCAATAACAAATAACTGGCATTGAACAACACTGCATTTTACTCCTGTTTGAATCAACTTTCTAACTCAGCTGAATGTACCCAAACAACAGAGGAACAGACAAAGAAGGAAAGAAAAGAAAAACTACAAAGACAGGAAAAAACGAACAAATAAACAGAACTCTTCCTGAAGTCCAAAGGCGCTAATGAAGAGAGAATTCTCCAGTTTAAGTGAAAACTTTTCTCCCCTACAGCGCTTGGCCTGCATCTCTAAAGTGACCGCGTCTGTCTGTTCCTTCGTGTGTGTGTGTGTGTGTTCTCCTGCTGTCCTGCTGTCTGGGGTGTGAAAGCGGGTGGCGGGTGTGCAGGGGACACAAGGAGACTGTGTGTGTGTCTGTCCTCGTGTTTGTGCGTGTGTGACTGTGTGTGAGAGTGAATGAACCCCCGCTGGGCTTGAACAGCAGCCTGAGCCACCAAAGCGCACACCAGGGCTCAGCGGGAGATGGCGGGCAGGCGTTGCCAGCCATTTGGTCCTGCAAGAGGTTCCAGGGGGCCGTGTGTATTTGCGTATATGTGTGTGTGTGTGTGATTTTTTTGGGGGAGGGGGACTCACACCAGACCTGTTTACCCACCAATTAGCATCAGACAGACCGCCAGAAAGTTCCAGCAGTCAGCAATAGAGTGGTGGTGGTGAGGACGAGGAGGTGATGAAAAACAGGAAAACAGGAGAAAATACAAAAGAAAAAACACAGCGAGCTATCACATATTTGGCATCTGTTTGGTTTTGCTGATCTACTGAACCAACATTTTAAGTACAGCCAAATAAAGTTGTGCAAAGCATTCAGGACCTTTATTTCTGAAAACAACCTTGAGGAGAGCTGCTGATTCTAAGTTCTGGTAAGCTGCGAGGGCTCAAATCCCCGTTACAAGGGCCTAAAAGCCTCATCGAGAACTAAATTTAAGCGAGAGAGAGAGAGAGAGAGCGTTATGAGGTCCCTTCCCCTGCGCCATTTTGTATCCCCAATATAATGACACGCGTTTACTTACAAAACACTGTCACAAAATGGCTGCTGGTGAGCACTGTCAAATTAAAGTATAAAACAGAAAAAGCATAGAAGAGATGTCAGTGGAGAGCCAAGCCTTGGAGCAAGAATTAAGGGCGACGGGTAGAGCAGAGGCTGAATATGTGGGGCTGGAGCTGGATAATTCTCCCTGGACAATAATCTGCCTTCCAGCTAATTGGTGAATGGGCTCTGGGTTGCTGCCTGTGGCAGGAACTCTTGTTTGGGCCTAGGAGGCAATAGACTGAATGTTCAGTTAGTAGATAGCTGGGCCTGTTTGTATATGGCTGGCCTGATGCACTGTAGGACAGCTTGATAAGTATGGCGAGAGCTGCATGGGCCAGGGGCCTAAGGTAGGCTGGAATAGCTCTGGGGCTGTGGCCAGGTACAGTGGCTGCTGGGCAAGTGGGAGGTGGCAGAGGCGGTGGCTGGCTGGCTAGCTGGCTGGAGCCTTGAGGAAGAAGAGGGGGCCCAGACTGCACTGCCTGCCTAAGTGGGCACTATTCAAGCTGTTGCCCATTAGATGTGGGGTGCCAGGGCCTGACCAAGCACGGAGTTTGCAGCACCCCATGGTGCAGCCGGCATCCCACGCCAGAACCACCAAATGCCGTGGTTTATCAGAGAATGAGCACAAATTGGAGTCAGACGGTGGACTTGGAGGAATTGGAGACAATTGCCAACGCCAGACACCACTGACCGCTGGGCTAAAGTAAAAGAGACTAAACTCTCCCCAAATAAACACATTATCACCCAGATACACATACACCCAAAGTGAGGTCATCCAGTGAACACACACAAATAGAAAGGGAAAATCTTTGTGTAAATGTAAATTACACAAAATATATGACTATATCTTGTTGTAATTTCAAATAACTATCAACATGATTGATGAAGCTTATGAAACTTGAGTTACTTCCAAGCATTATGTTACCAAAAGCAAGGTAAAGACAAATGTTGTATGAAAAAGATAAACAACAACATGAAACTAAAGGAAAACTAAAGAGAACAATCCCTTAAATCAATGCACATTCATATACAGGTACATTCCTGTGATGCAAAAATAACAGGTATGGAATTAACATACAGGTGAAGAGACTGTGCCTATAGCACAAATATGTAAACACACACGAGATTGGAAAGATTGGTTAAGGAGGAGATGGAGGATCAAGAGGAATATTAGATAGAATAATACTATTTCTGTCACGGAGGACCATTTGTACTAATTGCTATGGCAATTTGACATACCTATGAAATATGATCAAAACTTCCATATGAGTGTTTTAAATGTAATTTTTATAATCAGACAATGACCGATTTGTATATTACCTGTCCCTTCTTGACTCCTTATAACTAACAGCATCAACAAAAATAGAAAATGAAGGATTTCAGAATTATTTTTTAAGGTACCTTTGAAATTAAACTAATTTAACATTATAACTGGACTTGAAAATGATTTTCATTTCCAATCTAATTCATTATTTAAACTGATAACTATCTTGTGAGACAATATTGATTTACTGAAATGCGCTAATGCTGTACTATAAAAATACAACTGTTAACCATTTGCTCAACTGCTCAACATGGTGGCACTTGTGATGATTATTTTCTGTGGAGAAATTCCAGTGGATCCAAAGCTATTTATGATAGACTGCATCAATCAGACTGCATTAATATTCAACAGTTTGATACGGAGAACTACACAGATGATTACCGCTGCTGTGTGAGTGGGCTTGTTTATGTGTGACTGTGAGACAGAGGCCTTGTGTAGGCCTATCTAAAACAATACTGCCAACAAAGGATAAGAACAGCGCAGAGACAATAAAGTGACATATTGAACATTTGTTGCGCTGTCATTGATGCAGTGTACAATGAACACCTGAATTGTTTTCAGTAGCAGACAGTGTCACAGAATTTTCTATCACACACACATGTTTGAGGACATTTTATTAAACCTCAGGGTGATGTAAGTCAATCACTCTGCTCCCACCTTTTTCTTCTGAAACACATCAAACACAGTCAGCCTGATGCAGCCTCACCGCACCTTTACTCCGTGCCCAGCCCATCTTCCATCTATCTGTCCACCTATCTGTCCACAGCGTTCTCATCTCTGCTCCGATCCTTTTTTCTGCTGTTTCCATCTCTCCCTCCTCCCTCCTCTATTCCCTCCCACCCTTTTTTCCTGTAACTAAACTGGCTGTGTCTCTCTCCATCTGCTGATTCTTCCTTCAGCGGCCCTGCACCTGTTCACACCTCCTCTCCTGTTGGCCACCTCTCCTCTCTTCTCCCCTCTTACACCCCCTTTATCTCTTTCTCTCTCTCTCCCTCCCTCTTTGCTCAGTGCAATGCTGCCAGGCCCATTCCTGGCTCAGTTAGCCTCTCTGTCATTCAATCCATCTGTCGGCAAGTCAACTTTGTTTACAGCGGGCGGCCTAGGCCTCTTTTCTTCTTCAAGGAGCGCTAAATCCCCCCCACTGCCACCAAGGTCAGTGGCGAGCCAATCGTGCCCAAAAAACAAAAAAATGCAACTGTTAAATAAACAAAACAAAAAAAAAGTGCCCTACCCTTACAACACACATGGAAAATAACTCTCTTGAAATATGCACATCTCAATTATCTTAATCTCTTGTGCCTATGAATAAAGACATTCATGTACAAACAGACAGCTACAAATGCACGACCCTCACAGAAACAAACATTTGCTGTTACAACACAAATTCCCTCAGAGAGAAACCCAGCTCTAAATTCGGGTAATTAGCTGCTGACTGGCCTCTGTCATCATCTATCTCCTCTCAAAACAGAGTGAGAGAAGTTTAAAAGTCTTAATTGGCACACTTGACTGATGGTCTTAACACAGGAAAAGCAGACTGGCAGCGCAGGCATCTGTGATTTTTAAAAATAAAAACACACCATACGTACAATATGCTCCCACACTGACCTATTCCAGAAACCCAGTACTCTACGTGAGTGTCACATTTGTGCCCTACAGAAATAGTTGTGGGTAGCATATGTGGCAGGGCCGAGGGTCAAATCAATTTCAGTTGAGAAGGTAAATGATTGGCTAGAATTAATTATTTCAATCAGGATACCAGCTTTAAGTTACTTCTCAGACAGATAAAGTGAATAATACATGTTATATGGATTTTACAGTATGAATGTCAAATAAATTAACAAATGTAGAAAGGTAGGAAAAAAATAACCCCAAAAAAGGTTGTGTACATTTCTAATTGATGTTAAATATTAACATTATTCAATTTATTTTGCTGAGGTTGTAAGTCAAGGGAACTTTATTTCTACAGCACCTTTCAGCAACATGGCAATTCAAAGAGCTTTACATAAAACATTAAAGAGCAATTAAAAAACGGCCATGATGAAAACACAGGCTAGAAAATATATTTAAAAAAAGAATCAACGTTCTTTTATAGAGTATCTTTTTCATAATTATTTTGTAATTACAAAGGGAAAGTACCAAAAAAAGGTACTATTGGGTACTGGAACCAAATTTCAAGTACCGGTATTGGTACAGATATTGGTTCAGATGCAAAAGGTACCCAACCCTAAGGGTAGTAGCCTAAACAATGCATGTTTAATTTAGTTTAAATTCATTGTAATTGTAGACCCGAGACTAGAGCTGGTATATTTTTTAAATATTTGTACTGTCATGACAGTGATGGTGCTGTTGGTTTACCTACTATGAAGCATCTTCCAAAGTGCAAAATAAAATACTACACTCAATTTGAAACAGAACATTGTAATTTCTGCATCTATTATCAAAGTCTTAATTAGAAATACAGTGGAAATTAGTAAAAATGTGAATATTCGGTTAGCATGTTGATTTACGGTGTGTGACCCTAAATATTCTGGTTGCGCCCCTAAACTTTTTAGTTGGGGGCAACTTTGTCCTAGTGAAAAGAGTTAGTCTGGAGCTCTGACAAGATCTCTAACCTAACCTTTAGACCACCACTGCCTCCATAGAAAATGTGTATTGTATTTGGAGACACAATTTTTGTTGCCGTAATTCAGAATATTTTATAGTAAAAATACGTTTAAATTAATAATGAATGTGATGTTTCATTTAGCAAAATGACATTGTTTTGTTCTATCCTATCCAATATTTCTAAGCAGATTTTCTATGCTGTATTCTGATCAAATCCCCCAGGACCCCACTGACTGATTAGTGGTCCCCCCGCTGTTCCACCCCACTTAAAAAATCCTGGAATCGCCTCTGGAGAGAATGTTTCAAATGAGGAAAAATAAACAGTCAGAGAGAAAGGTGTGCAAACTAAAAGCTTGTGCCACATGGAGCATTCTCTTGTGAGCGCAATCCACCTGTGTTGGAATTCACTTCACTCCTGAGGCATACCTGATACCCTCACACCTCCTACCCGGTTATAAGGTTGGGGGTAACTGGCTGGAAGTAACATGTGCCTCTCTCTCTCTCTCTCTCTTATTACCCACCCAGGTAATCTTCAGTGAACTCCTCTTAACATTTTACTTCCTAACCCGTTTTCTTCTCCTACACAGAAACCCTCTCCTCTCCTCACTCCTGGGTCATTAGATCAGATGCCTAGTGAGGGAGAGGCAGCCATTGAGGTGGAAAACAAAGATAGGCTTTTTTTAAACTCAGTGGGGGGCTCCGCTAGGGCTGTAGATGGAACCGTAGGGGGGCTTGAGCCCATCCAGTGCCTGCCGTCATATACACACCATCGCCAGCCTCATGCTTTTCTCCTCTGCTCCGCTTTGCCTCCTCAATGCCATTGACCTACTCTACATTCAAAAATCCATCTGTATTCTCATAAACTCTATGAGATCTTTATCTTTATCTATCTTTATTTATCCAACCTCAATGTAATATGGGCCAATTGAGTAGCTTTACATTATTTCAAATAAAACATTATAATAACTGAAGGCAAGGTCTCAAATCCAGTGCCGGTGTTCCTGTTTAACGAGAGACCATGTTAATTGGCGACCGACAGCCAAAAGCGTCTGTCGTTGTTGTAGTGACGACAGCTGTTGAAAACGGGAACAGAATACGTAGCTGTCTGCGGGAATGCCTTTTTGTTAAGATGTCATTACAATGTTAAACATAACGACGCGTACGTTACCTCTCTGATTTGTCTTTGGAGTCTAGTTTGAGGAAACTTGTCAGTTGCGTTAGGAACGTGGCTTGCTGTTAAGGAAAACAGTAACACAACATTGCTCTTCCTGTTAATGTTTATAATACGTTTTACTGAATACACGTATTCGTCTTCAGAGCCTGTTTAAGTAAACACATGTCACGTAGAAAAGTATTTAGCCCTGTTAAAAGTAGGGAAAAAATGAACAACTTGGATTCAAACTCGTAGCTGCCTTTGTGAGAAAATATATGAGTCTCAGTAGTCTAACCCAGCACGCCACCACATTGAATCATGAAGTGCTGGGCATGGCTTGATATCAACTCAAACGTCACACAGAGTCTCTTAAAATGAAGAGGCAGCCAGATCAACTTGTGACCCCACAACACTGCATGCAAATAACTCACAAGTTGCTTTTGCTCAGAAATTGTCTTTATTTTGTTTGATTCCCACAAAATGCACGCCTTGTATGTTTGTCAACGGTAAGCACATTCAAATCAACCTGAAACTCAAACGTCCATCCGTGACAAAACAAATAAGTCTCAGCTATCTCATACATCATATATTTAAAACAGGAGGCAGTCAGATAAAGTTGTGTCCACTGTAGCTTTAAGCTACTAACATTAATATAAATTATATAGCCTATTCGTGTTAGTAGCTTCAACCTTGAGGTTATAGCCAAGGCTACTTAACACCACCTTTGGTCACCACTCCTTACAGTTCTCAGCTGCAAATGACTGAAATGAACTACAAAAAAACCTCTGAAATTCTAAACCTTTATGCCACTTACTGCCTTTACGTTAGACTACTGAGACTTATGTTTTCTCACAAAGGCAGCTAAGTTCGAATCAAAGTTATTTTCATTTTTTTCTACTTTTAACAGGGCTAAATACTTTTCTACGTGACATGTGTTTACTTAAACAGGCTCTGAAGATGAATATGTGTATTCAATAAAACATATTATAAACATTAACAGGAAGAGCAATGCTGTTACTGTTTTCCTTAACAGCAAGCCACGTTCCAAACCCAACTGACAAGTTTCCTCAAACCAGACTCCAAAGACAATTCAGAGAAGTAACGTACGCGTCATTATTTTTAACATTTCAATGACAACTTAACAAAAAGGCATTCACGCAGACAGCTACGTATTCTCTACCTGTTTTCAACAGCTGTCGTCACTACAACAACAGACGCTTTTGGCTGACGGTTGCCAGTTAACATGGTCTCTCGTTAAACAGGAACACCAGTTAGGAGTTTGAGGGCGCATCTTGCTGTCTTCTCCCATTATACAACTTCAACCATTATATAACCTTAACTTATCCCCACTCTCTTCTCTTCTAGTATTCCTCCTTTCATATCTCCTAGAATATCTCTACTCAGCTGCTACCTTGAACCTATCTAGTGTTCCTCCCTCCTGTCCGTGTGATCCTTTTGCGATAAAATCTGCTGATTGGGGGCCCTGCCCTACTACCTATGAGGCACTGCTGTCGCCACAAAGGGCGACAGAAAGAAAGGGATGGATTGAAGGCAAGGGGGGAAAAAAGAGAACAAAGAGCAGCTTTATGAATGATAAAAAAATGAAGAGGATGAAAAGATAAAATCAATAGATCAATCAGGTAAAAATGAGAAATGAGGGGAAAGAAAGAGCAGAGAGAGGTTCTGTCATGTCGGATGAAAGCTGTGCCTACTGGGCAGTGGGCAAGTGTAGAGTCACTGATGGTGCCACCCTCACACACACACACACACACACACACACACACACACACACACACACACACACACACACACACACACACACACACACACACACACACACACACACACACACACACACACACACACACACACACACACACACACACACACACACACACACACACACACACACACACACACACACACACACTTGTGTAAAGTGGTGGCTTTACACATGTACTCCACAAGACTCTAAAAAAGATGAGCCTAAGTGAGGTGAAGATTGGATAGTGGATGGCGGAGGGCTGGTGCTCTCCCTTTCGTTTTCTGTCCTCCAGCAGTAGTGTCTGTATGTAGGCCAGTGTCCCAGGGCTCACTTGGCTGGGGTGACAACAGTTGTAGCCGACAGATTTGCCTCCATCTTGCCTGAGGTCTCCCAGTCAGCGATCTGTCTATTTTATCCATTCCCAGCCCTGCAGGATGGACAGATTACCGCTCTGCTTAACAATTCTGGTACTTATCGGGTGTGATTTTCCACTGCTGAATTTATAGCATCTACTTTTTATCCTTTATGATATTTCTAGTGCAAATAAGTGCATCCAATTCCAGAGTTAGAGTTAGCGAGGCATGTTTACAGGGGCTCATGGTATCATTTATCTTCTGCAAGAAATAGAAGGATGATGGATGGAAGGAGCGGTGTGGAGATAAAGAAAACTTTTCTCCTAGCAGCTTTCTACTTTTACTACCTGGCCTGCCTGAGGGAATAGTAAAAGTAAAGAGACAGGGGGCAGAACCCTAGACACAATAACATCTGAGCACTATAAGTCTGTGGCTTTATTTAGTTGTCCACGTGTTCAATCAAACACACAACAGACCTACGTTACCAATGTCAACATGTGTGCAACATTAATGAGATAGAAGAAATGATCTTGCTCAAGAGGCCACTTTTTTTTCTCTTTTTCTTTATGGAAAAAAAAAAAAAAAAAAGTATAGTGCTGATTTCCCTAAACTGTATTAAAATGGTTTCCTTTTCCATTTGTTAGTATCCGGTTTGACAAAAATACACATTCTGTTTAAATTATTCTTCATTAACACAGATTAATTTACAATTAAAGAGAGAGAACTAAAGCAGAGCAAGACTGTAAGACAGTGTGACAGAAAGAAAAAAAGAGATGGAACAGAAACAAAGATAGATAAAAGACTAAGTAGGTCTCAACAGATTGAGCGAGAGAGACAGGGAGAGTGCAAGAGAGAGAGGTGAGAAGGCAGGATGGCAGAGAGGGCACTCCGACAGCGAGGAGAGAAGAACGCGGCAAGGTCTCGTCACCGGGCCAACGGGCCCACCACTGTCAACATCATGGCACTCTGTGGTACACACACACACACACACACACACACACACACACACACACACGTGCGCGCACACGCACACACAAACACACACACACACACACACACGCGCACGCACACACACACACGGCTGGCCAACGGCCCTCCCAGCTGCCCTATCCGTAACTGTCTGATTAGTTGTGCTAAGCAGCCCCTCCCCTGCCAACCATGGTGCCATCTGCTACCCAACAACATGGCTGCCGACCAGACAAGCACACACACACGCACAAACACACATGCAAATACACAAAAACACACCGCAAGCCTTATACCTGGAACTGCCCCACTGCTGTCACACACACACACACTAAACTTAACAGACACAGGTGTAGCCCAAAGGTATCAACACTTACCATTTGCACAAAAGCGCACGCAGACTCATCTAATCGCACGCTCACACACAAAACAATACTTCATGCATGTGTTCACGCACTCACAAAAAAGTCACACACACACAGTTGCTGTAGAGGTGGTTTGTGTGTGCATGTGTGTGGTGACAGTGGTTAGGCACTGTTAATGCCAGGTAGAAAGATGCTGTGCTCAAGTGTGTGTACTCGCTGGCAGCGCTTGAAGGTTCATTACAGCCCCCACCTCTCCTGAGCGACTACAGCCCGTGTGGCGCCCCGGCCCTTTTATTCCGGGCCGTGATTGGACAAGGGCCTCCCGCCGAGTTGGTTTGCAGCAGTTTTGTCGCGCCCAGATTTCACTCGCTGCTCAAAGCGAGCCTCTGGCGGGACGCGGCATCTGCTGCCTCACCTTCCTCATTTACACTTCTCCGCCCTCTCACACACACACACACACACACACACACACACACACACACACACACACACACACACACACACACACACACACACACACACACACACACACACACACACACACACACACACACACACACACACACACACACACACACACACACACACACACACACACACACACACACACACACACACACACACACACACACACACACACACACACACACACACACACACACACACACACACACACACACACACACACACACACACACACACACACACACACACACAGTTCACCGCCTTTCCAGACCTTGCTATCACGATCTAGGTAGAGAGAAAGCAGCAGCGTGACATGTTTAATAGAGTTTGGGGAACTTTGTGTATAAGAGTCACAGTGGTTGGTTTGGTGCTATTTATCTCTCTGACTCTCAGCATCCATCTTCTGATTTCAGGGTCACAGAAAGGAGTTATATGGCTTTCCGTCTCCCCTTCTAGCTCCATCTACCTGCTTACCTGTTTGTTTGTTTTCACCCACTGCATTAATCAGGATTGAGGAATATACATTCTCCCTTATCTCATTAAATTTTAAAACATTTTGCTCTGTACTGTGAAACCTAACACCTCAAACTTTTAAAGTCTTATCTGTGTGAAATAGTGTTTAAGACTACATATGACAATGCAGTGTGGGCATGGTCCCAGGGCAGGTGGGACATATAATCCCTCAAACATGTTGTAGATTTGCAATTTTGCACAGGGAGGCTTCTTGATCACATGCCTCTACTGATTCATCTGGCTTCTTTTATTTCAAAGGAGGTCTCCAAGCTCCTCATTTTTCCTTTCCAACATAAGCCCTTCAGGCTTTAAGACTACCTCAGTGATCTCTGCTAGAGAGATGGGCAAAGCTGTCTCTGAGTCTCCAGACTCCTCCATCCATGTAGGTTCCTCAAAGTGTTCTTCCACTGCAGCCACTCATGACCTTCTGTCAAGATGCATGATATGTTTACGAGATGTGGAAGTTAAGACTTTTATGACAAGACCCGCAGCCAAAAATTTACAGTTGACCATAACTGCAAGTTTCGTCATAGTGGGTCTGTCCAGCAGCCTCCCGGCCTCCTGATCCAATTCCCTACCAGGAGACTTTTAGCTGAAAACTGTGCTATTTTCTTCAACTAAGTGTTCATTACAAGCAGCTGCAGATGAAATTATATGAACAGTCATGTTCAAACATTTCCTGGCCCAGGAATCCATAGTTACAAGTTCTAGGAAAAGTAACAGTAAGTAAACTTATTCACTGAAGTAATTTCAGCTCCACGTCAAACCTACAGCTCTAAGCAAGCACCCTCATGAACATGGATGCTTGATTTCATGGGGATAACAAAACTAGGGGAAGATTTGGGGCCTCGGAAACGCTGACTCGTCTAAATCACAAAGCAGGCACACAGGTCTCAACTAACCATGGATACCCTAATGCATGCAAACACACACTTCAATTCATTCATGTCTATAGGCATGTATTGAAACAGAAGTTATGCTGGGCAATTTTCACTGTGGCCTCTGGGATCTGTGATCACAACACTGGGAGAGATAAGGCCGGATAGAGACAAGGAAAGAAGAAAAGAAAGAAAGTGAAGAAAGACAGGAGCAAACAAACAAAACAAACTTAGTAAAGCCCTCTGCTGGGCTGGGACTGACGTGTGTGTGTGTGTGTGTGTGGCGATGTGAACAGAGTGGCGGGGATTAGGACAGATCCTGGGCTGTCCAACTCACAGCTGGCTGATGATCCAATCCTGGAGCGCAGTGCACCGCACCAGCCGCCATGGGACCCCCGGATGCGTGCACGCATCTGTGTGTGTGAGAGTCTGTGTGTACAGGCATGTGGTTTCGACTGATGTGCGTTTCAGTGTGTACATTTGCACAATGTGTGTGTGTGTGTGTGTCTCTCACAAAGGAAGGTAGGGCTACCAGAAATCAAACAAAGGCTGTCTGTGCTTCATGTCCCCTGTTTGAAGACAGGCTGTGATCATTTGGGCCACAAGACGAGGACAGAATGAAAGAGTAGTGTGCAAGTTGCAGAGAGCGAATCAAAGAGCTGCCTTCCAAGGTTGGTCATAAAAATGCCTTCCAGCCATGCTACTGTGAATCTGACACACTTACTCTCACAAAAATCAACCCACTACAGCTACAAAGACTTGTGCATGGCTCTGCCGTGAACAACAAGAGAGGGCAAACAGAGGCATGACTACGAATGAACTACATGTAGTTCTGCATAACCCCAGAAGGCCCACGGACAGAAAGAGAGAAAAAGAGACAGAGGTAGAGGGAGGGGATGGAGACAACCGCTTGAGGTTTATTTGCTTAGTTTGGAACAGCAGGAGAAAAAAAACAATAGAGCACATAACAAGTGAGGAAAAAAAGAGGAAAAAACTAAAACGGAAGACACAAACTGATGACGGACAAAGGCTTTGACCATGTCTCAGGAGGCGTGTACGGGACACGTGTTTGATGCATGCACGTATCTCAAAGATACTTTACAACAGCATCTTAAAAAACTCTGATGTTATATCCACAGACATTGGGGGATCATTGGATGGATGGAAAGACTTTGAGCTTCTAAGAAAACACAAAGTTCGGGAACAAGCCTGCTGAACAGCTTAACTGTGAGTGGTGAGAATAGAAATTAAAATCCTCAGTGTGTCCTCAGTAGAGTTTTTGCTCCAGAGTTCTTATCGCCGTGATCACAATGCTAAGCGTAATGATGAGCATTACATCAAAGTGATACAGTCATGACCTGTAGCAACTCTAAGGCTAAAAAAGTAATTTGTATTTTATGTATCTGAAGGCATCAGTACGCTTCAACCAAGGTGCTTGTCAGATGGTTTAACATCATCTAAATTCCCCTCTGCCCACACCTTTGTCTGAATTGTGAAGCTGAATAGAGAATTTCTGTAACTTTCTGAAACCACCACTGGCTACCCTATACCAAGCCTTCCCGCATCGATGGGCCAGGTGTGTGGAGCAAAGACAGTAAGCTGGGTTGAAACTTCTCCGTCACACTGTTTGTAATTTCTGACACGTTGAAAGTGTACACAGTTATCCCCTTATTTAAATTATCATGTCTCACCCCTCTCTACAACAGTACGTGTGAATGTTCAGGATTACAAAAATACTACAATAGAGCATAGAAGTAGCATTTATGATGTGCCAGTTTGTCAAATATGATAAGCCACACCATTTTGGTTACAGTTTAGACAATTGGCAATACATTAAAATTGGTATGATGGGTTTGTATTACTAAATACAATCTTTTTTAAGGAGCTAATTCTGCTTGAAGCATGGACAGAATTAGCTCCTTAAAAAGGTAGACCTGCAGATTTGGGTGTTCTTTATCATGTTACAGTATTTTAGGCTATCACACAGACATGCAGGTCTTCATAAGCTGTTTATGGACAGTAAATGTTATTTAGCATTCTATTTTATCAGCACATTTATTTTTTTAAAGTTTATTTTTATTTTATGAGTGAGGGGTTTAATACAGTTTTAATGACTGTTATCCAACACCACTTTTTAAAAGCTTTGCTCTAAACATGACTTTAAATGTAATTGTGTAATACTGAATGTGGATATGCACTACTGGAAGAAAAGAAATATCCATATTAAATCAGTATCAGAAGTGGCTTTTACTGCTAATGACCCAAATTGAATTTGAATGGCTACATGCTCAGCCAAGTCAACAGCTGTCAAACATCTAGTATGCATCTGCGGATAGATAAAACTATAAACTCTCTCATGCACAAACACCCGCCACACATGGCAGTAAAATGTTTTAGTCCAGTGGCTACTCTAGTACAGGTCAAAGTTATCTTGTTGCCACATCAATATGCATGTCATTCTCCACAGCTGGGTGCAAAACACACACAGACACACGCTTCTTACCTCATCCCTTAAACACACGACTGCCCCCCATGCAGCCAGTGTGTCAGCGCTGGCCAGCTGACAGACAAACACACTTAAACACAGATCAAGCCGGGAGCTGCAGTGCACGTGCATGCACGGGCACACGTACGTGCATGAACGGGCACACGTGTGCACACACAGTTATAGATTACACACTTATAAACTACACAAATCTTATATCCCGCAGCCTCAAGCACCACAGGGCACCATCGTCACATCTGTGCCCATCTCAGACACCTCTGCTGTAGGCAGCGGGGGTGAGAGAGTGCCCTGAGCGGCTGGCATGGGCTGGCATGGCCTTGTCTGTGGATGGTGTGGAAGGGAACAGCAGCCAGCAGCTGACAGGAGGGAGAGAGGAATGGAGAAGGGAGGAATGCAGGAAGACAGGAGAGGACGAAAGAATATTGGGAAAAGAAGAGAGGATGATAGAGTAAAAAAACTAAACAAATTATTTAAAGTATGAAAAAGGGTAGCAAGGAACGACAACTTAGGACATGTATACAAAAAAAGCTGCAGTTAGAAAAGAAATGTTGATGACTGTATAGATGGGTAGGAAGAATGGAGAAAATAATAAAGGAAGTGTCATTGGGCACCAGGAAAAAGAATGGGATAAAAAGACACAGAAATAGATAGAAAGTGAGAAGATAGAGGTAAGAGGGGGGGAGCCGGTAGCGCCTGTTGTGAGAACGGGTGCAGGGCACTGACAGGTGGCACTGAGGCCAGGCTGTCCAGTGACCATCAGCCGCACTTTTCAGTGTGTGTGTGTGTGTGTGTGTGTGCCAGGGACAGAAGTAAAACTCAGGCGCCATTTTGGCTCTGCTGGAGCTGTTGCTGGGCACTGGCCTGGTGGCAAAGAGTGGGCAGTGTGTGTGTGTGTGTGTGTGTGTGTGTGTGTGCATTATGTTGTGGCATGCTTAACAGGATTAAAGGTGACCTGGTGAGGTCCAGTTGGTATTGGGACCATGGCACAGTGGCATGCATGTGTGTTTATGTGTGTGTGGTTTGTATAATAGGATTAGCTGTTACCTGGTGCGGTACAGTTGGTGTGCTGGTCTGAACTGGACTGGACTGAGCTGGGCAGGAGCTGGGCAGAGGGGAGCGCTGTGTGTGTGTGTGTGTGTGTGTGTGTGTGTGTGTGTGTGTGTGTGTGTGAGGCATGTATAATAGGATTAGGTACTACCTGGTGAGGTGCAGTTGGCGCTGGGCATTTGCCAGCTGTTCTGCTAGGCTCAGGGCTTCGGCCTGCCATTGGCTCCCGTCCTTTTGGACCGCCTCCAAATGCTGCCGACAGCCAACCAGCTCTGAGCTCAGCCTTTCCACTTCCTGTCCCGCAGAGATGGAAGGAGAGAGGGAAGAGGAGGTGAGAAAATCTTTCACAACAACCCACCTTATGTCCTCAGACAAACAAAACATATAAGGCTGATTACAACCTCAACCTAAAGGTTATTCAATCAAATCTTAGGTTATCCATCTAATATTCAAAACAGTAAAATTGTATTTTTCTATGAGGCATTCTATTTAAATAGCCCTGTGTCATTTAAAAGTGTAACCAGGACTTCTGCACTGCATACATTTATTTCCAGTTTGATAACTGATGCTTGTACAAATGATAATTAATACATTTGGAAGTATGGAAATAAATATGGTGGTTCTTGGCGGTTCTTCTTGGTTCTTGATTTTCCTTCTTACACCTAAGTACACCTTCCTCAAAAAATGGTGACTGCTTACTAAATTATCGACTAAACTAACTGGTCATTGGCGGACATAAAAACTACGTAAGTAATCTTGTTGATCTAATAAATAATAAATCTGAACTATTCAATGGGTTGAATTCAGACGTACCTGTGCAGCCTTTTCCATCTGTCTGCTGGTCTTGGTGTTGAGCTCCCGGAGCTCTCTCTCTGCCTCCTCTTTCTTCAGTTGGGCCTGACTAAGTTGATATCGCAGATCCAAACACACCTAGAGATGACACGTACTGATCAAATACAACTAATTCTTTAATTAGCAATTTTACTTCCTGTTCATCATTTGCCAATTTTTTGGCCAGTGTTTTTATTTTATCATCTTACCTTATCCTCATCAAGGAATCTAGGTCCTTCTTTTAAATCATAAGACCTTGTCCTGCAATAAGTCTTTTTTTTACAGGCTAAAGCTCACTGATCTATACATATACATAGCTAATAGTACATTATAATTATTATTCTGTTGGCTACGAGTTTTTACTTACAATCCCATCATAATATCAATCATAATATCAATCATTTATTACTAATACAACATCAGTGATCAAAAACACTTGTGTGACACTGGGGTGCCCGGTTAGCTCAGTTGGTAGAGCGAGTGCCCATATATAGAGGCTTACTCCTCGATGCAGCAGGCTCAGGTTAGACTCCGAACTACCCCCTCTCCCCTTTCATATTCTTCAGCTGTCCTGTCAACAAAAGGCCTAAAAATGCCCAAAAAATTAATCTTAAAAAAAAAAAAAAAAAAAAGAATGTGACACTGAAAATGTTCTCTCATTTGCCCTAACCCAGCACAGCCAAAGCTAAGAGTCATTGATACCACAGAAGCTAGTATTGGTATGAACACTGAATATTTGCTGACATACAATGCTTGAACCCAAGTCTTCCAGTTTCACCTTGCAGCCCACTAGGCATTTGCATGCATATATACCCATAATTTTTGCAATATAACATGATGAAAACATGAACTACCGTAAGCATCTTTAAATATAACTTTGTTATTTACCTTAAACTTATTTATTTATGCATGTGTGTTAAATTTACCTTTCCAGCTAACTAAATACTGAAATTAATAAACCTTTGCTGCCACCAAGTGGATTTACAAAAACATTACATGTAGACAGTACAGATCGCATCTGAGTATCAGGAGTGTTCTTTACCTCTCGGTTCCTTCAAAGCTAGAGACAACTTTTTTAAGTGCTGGTCCAGCAGCAGTGCAACTATAAGTAACAATACATATACAGTATGTTGCATTCATAGTGTACCTTGGTATTGTCTTGTTCCTGACTGGCAAGTTTGCAAAGAGCATCTTCCAGTTGATTGGTCAATGAGTTCTTGTCTCTGTGAGTTCTGTCTAGCTGTCCTTCCAACTCAGCAACATGCTGAGAGAGGCTGGACACCTGAAACAAACACACACATTTTCCATTGGCATTTTCTACTGAACAATATAAATGTCTTTACAGCAACTTTAAGAACTTAAATAAGAGTGAAAGTGAAAAAGTATGATTTACTGTATGTGCCAGCTCCTCTCTCTGTTTGCGGGCCTCAGCCCGGCCCTCCTCTCTGGCATCAGACAGTCTCTCCTGTGAGCCCTGTGCTTCTCGTTCTAGTTGCTCCCTCTGTCGAGCCAGCTCCCTGGACAACTGCTCACACTGCACCTCCACCTGCATGCAAAGGAGGAAACACAATTTTAGAGGACAAGGAACCTTTTGGCTAAGTGAAAGCGCTTTACCACTCAAAAATCAAATTTTAAATAACTCAGATGGAAACGTGAGTGCATATATTTCTCTGACCCTAGCTTTGTCTAGATTTGCTTCTTCCGCCATCTCCACAGCCTGTTTGACTTGGAGACAAGCTGACAACTCCCTCTGTTGTGCCTCCTGCTGACTAGCCCGCACAGCACGCAGAGCCACTAGTAACTCATCACGCTCCCTAAAAAAAACAAAAAAAACCCAATAAGACTAGAAAATACACAGCCAGCGTAAATAAAACACATGGGGGAATTTATTTATACGTTATTTTCTTTGAATATATTGTTTCTTTTTTTTGCCACTACTAACAAAAACATGAGCAATCAGAAAATCTCTTACCGACACATAGTTAAGACATTAACAGGTAGGATAAGGTACTGTATATTAATCATATACTTAAACTACGCGAGTATGAAAAGCTGATAAACTGTGGCTAACTTGTAACGGATTATGGTAGCAGAATGTATTGAACACTGACTTTGTGAGCCTGTCAATAGCCTGGACATGAAGATTTGTGTGAGTCCCCGCCAACACAGCTTCTTGCTGTGCACACTTCAGACACAATCCTGCCACACGGGGAGCTCCATCAGCCCTCAGTGCATCTGCAGCCTGTTTCTCCCTGTGTCTCAGACGCACCTTCACCTCCTCACATTCCTTCTGACTGACAGACAGATCTTTCCTGAAGATGGAAGCAAAAGATGAGATATGCACACAGAGTGAGAAAAGGGGCAGGAAAGGAGATCAATAATGCCCTTCTAAGTCTTAAACAATAAAAAAAAACAAGAAAAGGTCATATTAACTGGCTGCACTGGCTTCACAGCTAGAGTGTACTGACCTGAGGGAGATGACCTGAGCTTCCAAGCTTTGAATCTGGGCCTGGTAAATCACTTTCAATTGTTCCTAAAGAAAGACAACACTTCTCAGAACAGACTATTTAATGTATGTACCTTGGATAATTCCATTCACTGAATTAATTAAACATGGGATGAGATTATTATTTGCCACATTTTCTTTCCATAACAACTGAACTGTTTGTTTGAGCACTTGAAATATATATTCAGTGGGGACCAATTACAAATGAATGCACAAAACAAGTTAGAAATACAGTTTGGAGCCAAATACTGTTTATTTGTGAAACAAATAAAACAATTGTAAGATTATTGGATATTTTTACATCCCCAGAGAAATTATTTATTTTCTACACAAACTACTGTGATACTGCAGAAATACCATGACATGCTGAAGACCATGTGGGTTGGAGATGGAAAATAAGGACTAAACAGTAACTGGAGAAGAGTAGAGCGCAGATCCATCATCCCTACCAGCTCATTTTTCCATGTGGTGTGTTCTGCTCTCTGCAGCATGCTGTGGCTGTTGGCTGCCATACTCTCATTCACCTGAAGAACACATCAAGACAGATGATGAGCCACTCTTCCCAAGGTGAACATTAATTTGAAAAATGTCAGTGTCATCCTGTCCTTAAGTCTGTATAGCGTAGTTCACATGTCCTTTAATTGTTTAGCAATTCAACAACCCAACAACCCGTTTTTCCTGAAGATAGCTCTAATATCTACAACTATACTGCAGGGTAATTTAAAAGGACAGACTTCTCATTCTTGATTTGACCTATGACGATGTATATGGCCTTGTAAATATGCTCAGAATGTAAATATATTTCACATAATATCCATAACACAAAAATCACATGATTTTCACAAGCACACACACAGTACCGTGGAGTTTCGGAATGTGTCTTTCAGAGATTTATCTACAGCTTTGGCTTGGAGGTCTGAATGCAGCTTCTCATTCTCCACCACCACCACTCTGATCCGCTGTTTCATGCCCTGCAGCTCCTCCTGATTTCACACACCCAGAGAAATTAAATCAAAACATATCCAAATCAGCACAATAGTAAAAAGGACTGCAAATTTAAACACACATATACATTTGTGCACATACCTTGCACAATTTGACCTCAGCTTCCAGGTGTTGAATGTACTCTGACTGGTTGTGAATCATTGGGACCAAATCTTGATAGGTAGGCAAGTTGGACCTTTCCTCCTGCTGTACTCTCTAAAAGAGAAAATAATTAGGCATAACACAGCAGAATGGCAGGCAACATTAATATGATGGAAAAGCCTGAATGATTTACTACATTTGACGATGGAGAATGTATCCAATCCTGACAGATAATTCTGTAAGTGGCATTCTTTATGTTTAATGCATTCAAACGTTTAGCCACAAAAAGCTGCATACTCTACCTTGACTGGAGACTGTTTCTTTGAAGGAGAGAGAGGAGAAGGAATTTCTCTGCACTGTTTTAGTAGAAGGCTCTTTAGCTGATTAACTACAATGCCGAGAGAGAGAGAGAAACAAAATTGTATTATAATGTTGTGCATTTTCTGTCGACAAGATTATGAACAGGGAAATCTGCAGGTGGTGCACAAAAATGTATTTGTCAGACAGTTGTCCCACAACTAATCACTGAGTCACCTGCTTCACTCTGTGTCTTTTGACTCCACGCAGTGTTGTCCTCTTCAACCAGGGCAGTGAAGAGGCTGCCACCACTGCCTCTGGGCTCCTCCGCCTCTTCTTCATCAGAGCTCTTCTGTTCCAGAGCACTGCTTAGTTGTTGTATGCTCTGGTTGGCCCGCTCTGAAACCAAGAATAGACACACATAGGTCTCATACTGTATATCTTTCTGTACCCTATGAGTTTAGTTTGTGTCTGTGTGAACACTTGCACTTTCAATACGCAATTAACCGAGCACCGAATGGGTGGAGACTTAGTTAAATAATGATGGCTGCATATTATTTAGCTGGTATTGTGCTGCCACACTACTGTCATGGGTTAGCCATTGTTATAGTAATAGTTTTTTGTTCTTTTCCTACATTGAAAAGCTTAGCTAAATGCCTGATGTGAAAAAAGTCTAACATATTCAGTGACAGTTCTCCAGTTTTGGCCAAATATAAAATATGTAGCATTTACCTTTAATGTCAACTTATGTTGCTATACCTTGGTCCTGGCAATTATTATATTTATAATAATTATAATTAATATTAGCAATCTTAAATTGGAGCATGACACATTAATGTTTGTTTTCTTGGAAAGTTAGATTTAGACAAGTGAATTCATTTTCTATCAGGATCTATGATCAGGAATCAGCAACAGGTGGCAGTGATACGACTTTAATCGCCCTCTCCTCTGCAACCGTAGTTTCAATGACATAAGTTTACGACTATAACCCAGGCATTTTAAGACACGTCAAGACCTCCAGCTGTCACACAGTTACTGTATGCTAGCTAGCTATATTAACTAAGCATTGAGCCTCTATATTTAACCTTTGCTAGCGTTAGCTGTTGACACATTTGACACCTAATTTGCATTTTTCTAACTTACGTCTCAGTTCCTTTTGGTAAGCACCCAGCTGTTCCGCTTCCTCCTCATCTGAGTCCAATGGTTTCATTGATGAATAACTGAAGTTAAATCACGTTATACAGTATAACTATATAGCTAAAGATGCTAGGCTCATGCAAGGCTATGTAGCTACAACAATTCGCTAGCTACAGGACCAACAATCATATCTCGCACGTAGTAACGGTAATCGATTCTCAACGATGTTGCGTTTGTTTTGAAACACCGGCGTGCCCCGAGCCGAGTGTCTCCTACAATCGCATCCAATAGGACCGCCACGGTGCGTGTATCGTGAATACCAAACGAGGCAATCATGGTTAACCATCCTTCTACTTCCGTAAACTCAGACAGATGCCGGGAGTTGTAGTCATTGTTTGTAGTCACAATTGGTTGTTTCACGTCTGCCATCCTGTGATCGATACGGTGTATTGCAACTTCTTAAACTACATTTGACAACAATATTACAAGTGAGTGATGTTGAAATGTTTTTCTGCTACTTTATACTTTTACTTCAGTACAATTCAGAGGGAAATGTACTTTTTACTTTACCCTTCATTACATCTGTCACCTTTAGTTTTTAGATTTTACGTAGGCTACACAACAAATGACAAACTTATTAAACATTATTACACTGCATCATTTTGTACATCAAATATATTAAACTACCCAAGAGCATATATATGTCATGCATTGTTATTTACCTTTAGTTTCTGACTTAAAATCTCCATGTTTGTTTGTTACTGCAAGACGAGCATGAAACAAGTCAATGTTTAACGTCTTTAAAAAACATATTGCTGATATAAACATTTAATCAAATGACTCAGTGTATGTGGAAGGGTGGCATGCTATGCAGAACCCACAGAGAAATCCCACCCAGCTCTGCAGAACCCACACTTTTTAGCCATTGCTTTTGGTTTGTCAGACTAATGTAATCTAATGCAAAACAGAAAGTTAGTGGAGTTAAAATGAAATATTGGGTTTACATGCTTTAGCTGCTTACTGCTCATGTGGCTGATAGATGTGCAATTTGTGTTGATTACTAATCTCAATACTTTTGAGGAACTGGCTGAAATAGTAGCACCAATGTGTCAAGTATGAAAAGTTGGCATCAAACTTTTCTGTATTTAGCTATATTTATTTAAGTTCTTGTATGGAGGCTTTTTGTTTTTTTGCATTGTTTTGACTTTAGTACTGAAACTTAGCCAACCGTAGATATTAACCACAACAACTTAAAGGAGCATGGTATCTCAATGTGTTTCTTTAAAGTGTATTTTAAAAAGCTGAATTTATATATGTTATTATAATATTCTTTATTGTTTATTCTCTATTGTTTGTATTGTTGTGTAAGGAAGACTGGCAAAGTAAGCTTTTCATTGCATGGTGTAAGCTGCCTTTACTGTGCATATATAAGATAAGAATATGAACTATTAATGCATTAAAACTAGTAACTGATACAGGAAAACAACTTGAAGACTACAAACAAAAAAGGTTAAGCGTCCTGTAGCTACAAAGTTAAAGATCACCTGGTTATTGAATGCGGCGCTTTACCCTGGATCACTTTCACTTCTCTTATCATCTTATCTTGGCAGTCCAGTGAGTCACTATTAACCCTCCCACATGTACACTAAAATGGGCTTGTGAGATTACTTAGAATTAGTTTCAAATCATAATTATGCAATTTGGTTGTGAAATTTTGGACATTTCACAGGAATGATGTATCATTATTTAACCAACCTCACCCATTCAGCAATTATAAGCAGTATATAAAACAAGCAATGGTTTATAACACACAATAATGTAGCAGATGAGGACATTTTAAAGTGTTTATTATAACTTCTCTTGTCAAACTAGTATTTCCCATGACAAGCTCAGCATGTCTTTACCAGTTAGGAGTAAAAAAAAAAAACATTTATAAACAGTTTAAAACAAATGTGTTTAATTATATATCATTAAATATAAATATAACATTGTAGTCAATCAACGAACTGTTGTTCAACTATGGATAGGATAAGTTATAATAATTAACAAATACAATCACAAACACTAATTGTGTCTTTACATGCAGTATGTTTACCACCATATAACAGTGTTATAAGCATTACAATTGTGTATATACTAATAAATAAGAGGGGTGAATAAGTTTGCATGTAGCAGTGTATAGATAGAAACAAAATGGGGTAAAGTTGTATATAAGTACCTTGAAACAGTTTTATGTTTGTTTCATCACTGGACCCACTACAACCTCAACAAGTAACATGTTCGTGTCACATTATTGTTTTTTATGGGAAGGTTTACTGCACCATATAAGTGACCATCACTTACAAGTCAAGTCAAACGGTGCTTGTCTGCAAACGAGCAGTTAAACAAGGGAGTGATTGCATGCTGGGGTATTTCCAGGAAACCACATCAGCCTACCAATCTGACTGTGGTTAAGGCTGTAGGTAGATGATAAAGCCCATGAACACCCTTGCAGTCACACACTTGTTAAATGTCACCTCTGCCCTGGTGTGTGTATATATATATATATATATATATATATATATATATATATATATATACCGATTCCCCACCTGTCACTGCCATATCTCCCTTTGCTCCAAACTCCCCCCTCCCACTGCGTGATCCACTCCTCCTGAGTGAACCGTGTATTTTTATGTGTGTGCGGGGGTTCCCATTTATTTTGTAAAAGCATGATGCCCTAACAGAAGCCTGGAAAGAACTGAATAGTGGCCAAAAAACACCTATGAAAAAACTAATTTAAACGTTTTCGTAACAAAATAAGAACAACAGAGGCGTAGAGAAGAAAAAGAGCTAACCCAGTTAAGAATTGGAAAGTGGTACAACTGTGCCACATCAAAACCAGGCCTCAGTGATCAGTTATCTGAGGACTTTTGCAGCACCCATTGTACTAGTGATGGCCAAATGAAGCTCTGTGAATCAGTGTCTGTATTTTGTGAGCCCACTAAACAGCGCTCTTGGTTGTAAGAGAAAGGCCTAAGGCGTTGCAATTCAGTATATTCTCAACCAATTGTTGAACAGAGAGCGCCATCTAGCGGGCTCAGAAAATAAAGACACTGACATAAAGAATTGTTCATGAAGCTTTATTCGGCCATCTCTACACTGTACTTCCTACACTGGAGATGGATTTGGTGCCGTTCGTGAGCAACTGCTTTTCAGCAGAAACAGTATTAAGCAATACACAGCATAGAAGAGAGAATTGTTGTAATAAGAGTACATTGTTGAAATTTCAAAAAGCAGACACAAGCATACTGTATGTGCAACTGCTTGTTGGGTAGCACACATGATTGTGTCAAATATGCATATTCTGTGATAGTGTTTGAGAATCATTGTGGAAGTTACCTCTAGTTCCAGGCAAAAATGACACAGCCACCAGGGAGTTTCAAATGACATAGTTATAAAGTGATGTTTAGTGCGTGCGTGTGTGCATGTTACTGCTCAATGGATAGGTCTGTGTCATCATTTATGTTTGTTGCTGCTTACAAAAAGGAAAAGGGTCATAAGGTAACTATGAATACAACCTCTTCCTATTGCACAATAACAGATAGCTTCCTGTCAAATGAGCCTCGAATGTACTTTTTGAAAACATTGATTCTTGTTCTGTCCCTCCAGGGTCACCAAAAGCTCCATATTCACTGGAGGTTTGTGAGTTTTTGTCATTTTTTACTAACTATTTAACCTGCATTAATGAATTTCTTTAGCAGCTTAGAGGAAGTAGAAACAAGCTGTTTCACATTACACATCTGTTATATATATATATAAATATATTGATTACAGTAGCTTTGAGGAATATGCACCACATTATCATCAAATACATCATCCAACATTATTATAATGACGTTGAAGCCATCTTGTTAAAACAGTTATATTGTTCATATTTGTTTACGTTGCTGTTTCTTTTACATTTACTGTCTATTTGCTTTTAATATGTTTATGTATGTGTCATTCACCAAGCCAAATTCCTTGTAAGTTACTTAAATGTCAATAAATCCTTTTCTGATTCTGATTGTAGAGCGGCTCTGTGTCACATTGTGTGTAGATTTAAAACCTTTATTAGTTTAGATTATATTGTGCTCACATGGTAATTATTCATAAATATATTAGTGTTTCATCAGATTACCACAAGCTAAATAATGCACAGAAACCTTAGGGCCATGTAGTATTACCCAGCATACAATGAGTCCTGGATGGATACATATACAATGCACAGAAGATAGTCGTTGTGGGATCAATAGAGGCACGATTATCATAATCGTGTTAATTTTACATTTTGGCATCACTACTTTAACATATGTACTGTATGTGAACATCCACCTCTAGTCATTAATTTCAAATGTTACTGTATATTGTAATTGACTTCACCTATACTTCCAAAGTAGAGAAGGGAAATAGTCTGAGGAGGTCAAACCCCAGCAACACTTGCAATTTAAAGAACAACTTTATTACTAAACAATACATGTTACAATAAAGTTGTTCTTTATACTACAAAAGTCCAAATAAATGATTCCAAGCAAATTGACTTTTGTTTCAGACCTGTGAAGTTTTGTCAGATCTAATAATCCATTGCAGTGCAACACAGTTGCATTCTATCGAACATCAATGTGATTGACATTGCATACATTTGCCATACTTGTGATGCTTATCAATATCAGAAAAAAGGTCTATTGGCAATGCATCACAGTTCTTTACTTGTTATTTGAATAGACAGTATTGCTCGTGACTGATGTTGCTGTGAACTAGATAACTGTCAACATCATTTAACCACAGATCGTTGGTAATGAAAAAAAGACATTTTAGATGCACCTCCATTTCATTTGAATTCATATCTTGTAAGTAACATATTTGCGTCACATTATTGTTTTTATAGTCTGTATGGGAAGGTTTACTGCACCATATCAGTGAAGCACTTACATGTCAAGTCAGACGGTGCTTGTCTGCAAATGAGCAGTTAAACAAGGGAGTGATTGCATGCTGGGGTATTTCCAGGAAACCACATCAGCCTATCTGACTGTGGTTAAGACTGTAGGTAGACGATAAAGCCCATGAACGCACTTGCAGTCACACACTTGTTAAATGTCACCTCTGCCCTGATATATATATATAATTATTACCGATTCCCCAATTCCCCACCTGTCACTGCCATATCTCCCCTTGCTCCAAACTCCCCCTCCCACTGCGTGATCCACTCCTCCTGAGTGAACCGTGTATTCTTTTGTGTGTGCGGGGGTTCCCATTTATTTTGTAAAAGCATGATGCCCTAACAGAAGCCTGGAAAGAACTGAATAGTGGCCAAAAAAACACCTATGAAAAAGAGCTAACCCAGTTAAGCATTGGAAAGTGGTACAACTGTGCCACATCAAAACCAGGCCTCAGTGATCAGTTATCTGAGGACTTTTGCAGCACCCATTGTACTAGTGATGGCCAAATGAAGCTTTGTGAATCAGTGTCTGTATTTTGTGAGCCCACTAAACAGCGCTCTTGGTTGTAAGAGAAAGGCCTAAGGCGTTGCAATTCAGTATATTCTCAACCAATTGTTGAACAGAGAGCGCCATCTAGAGGGCTCAGAAAATAAAGACACTGGTCCATGAAACTTCATTTGGCCATCACTACACTGTACTTCCTACACTGGAGATGGATTTGGTGCCGTTGGTGAACTGCTTTTCAGCAGAAACAGTATTAGGCAATACACAGCATAGAAGAGAGAAATGTTGTAATAAGTGTACAATGTTGAAATTTCAAAAAGCAGACACAAGCATACTGTATGTGCAACTGCTTTTTGGGTAGCACACGTGGTTGTGTCAAATATGCATATTCTGTGATATTGCAACACACACACACACACACACACACACACACACACACACACACACACACACACACACACAACTAGAGAGACAAGAAGCACACTGGTCAGATTTCAGATTTCTTAATAAAAATAATTCATTTCAGGACGACATATAAATAATCATTGAATCACATAATACAGATATTTTGATATGAATAAATACTTAACAAATAAAACCAGGCTTTTTTTCATACAATACCCTATTGTCGAAAAGGTCACACAAAGAAACTTCCACACAGTTTGCATGTTTTGTTACACCTTCTGCTTTCACGCGGATACTCTTCCTACTGTTGGAATGTCCCCAAGCAAGTTGGAGTACCATTCCTAAATGCCTCAGCAGCTTAGACAAGTCATGTGCAACTTATGTGATCTCCTCACAGTCAAACTCAGTCAGAGCCCCAAAACCTTGTCAAGGTCCCTGTTGAGCTGACCACTAATTGGCCTTTAATTGATTAAGGTTTCTCTAGAGGTGATTAAAGCACACAGAGATCTACATACAGGCTGTCAACACATTGGGCTTGCCCGACAGCTTTAGATACAGTTGAATGAAAAGGCAGACCAAGAGCCTGTTTGTCTATGCTTTTCTAACTAAATCCACAGATGGACATCTGCCTACAGCAGTGGAGTTCTTTAGCAGAACTACGAGGGGAATGACTGTTCCAGTTGATATCACATTTGAGTTAGTTTGATAAATGTTTTACGCTTGAAGTCGTCTCTGTAGATAAACATTTCTTCGTATTTTGATAAAATAAATACTTATAAAATGATAGTACCCATTTGGGGATTTTCAACATGAGAGAGCTTGATAAGGTCTAGTCTGTGATTACACATAATTGGAGATGTCAATCTGTGGCACTCTAGTTAGTTAAGAGTGGTACAGGCTGGCCATTTTTAAGGAGGTAACAACAACTGTTTGGCGATTGATGGCACAAGTATTTTTTTTGGCAAAAACAAAACCAAGTATATCAAAATACATTAAAAAATCCCCCAAAAAAACAAAAAACAGGAATGTCCGTTTTGCGTATTCCAAACGCACACATGCGTGCATTGTGTGTGTGTGTGTCTGTGTGTGTGTGTGTGTGTGTGTGTGTGTGTGAGTGAGATGAGGCATCAGGTTGGAAGGTCCTACATAATGGACCAAGATCCATATTCACAAAAAAGCATTTTATAGGTGGGAGCACTGATCAAGGATCACTGATCAGGCTCCTCTGGTCCATAAAATTTCAATCACTACTTAAAGGCAAAACTTATCGAGGATCAGCCCCAATACTGTGCTGTTGTAGCTGCAGCACAAAACACATTCAGATAAACAAGATTAGCCAAAGCAGGCAATGGGATTGCTCTCTAAAGTTTTGAAATTGTCACCTTGGCACATCCACTGGGGTGGAGCAGAGAGGAATGCATTTTTCTATGGGTTTGTTTGCCTACATACCACCTCAGGCTGGGGTGGGGTGCATACAATCTCACAGAGCTGTGTTTGCATGTGCATGTGTGTGCAAATGCATGCACATGTGGTGGTAAGGTGGATAATCGTCCTGTCTTTGCCCGCCATCATATTCTCAGTTCTCATTATAGTTGGCAATACCTTTCTGACAGGACTGGAGCTACTACATTTGTGTGCACATGTGTAGGTATGTGTCTATTTCTAAGTGCTTAAGTGGTCAGTAAACAAGAAAACAACATCCAAGGCAACAGATCTGTTTTGGCGGAAAAGAGGGGAAATAAGAGGAAGGACAGGAGGTATAGAAAGAGAATGAGTCCCGTCTTAACTGTGTTCTCTGCCTTCTGTCCGCTGACACTGCCAGCATGTTGGCTACAATGGAGAGGGTTGTATTTCTGTACATGTAGCACCAAAACGAACAGGGGCCTGCCCTGTCTGTCTTGCACTGTTTAGATACATGGTCTGTTTATATGTTCCATATAAAGCAATTCATAATTTAAACTTTAAAAAACAGATAAGTAACAATACTAACATTAATTTGCCCCAAAAATATAAACCAACACTATTAAATGACTAATGGAAGAAAATGTGTTCTTGATAATTTTACAATATTGATTGCAAGAGCCTTTCTTGGCAAATCTTTGTTAAGGGAGGACATACATGATTGGACATACATGTTTCGAGAACTAAGCTAAACAATGGTGTATACAATTTAATTTTGTTTCAAGCATTTCACGTTTTGATTTGGCCCAGTTTGGCTCACTTCTGCTTACTACTTCCACAGATTTGTTGCTGGGCTTTCCCAACTACTGCGTTCCTCGTTCTACAGAGCAAATGTTAGACAGACAGGCAGACAGACAGATACACAGATGGGTTAAGACAGACAGGGGGTATAAATCCTTGGCTGTGGTCTAGAAAGCAATGTCAGATGCTTCTCGTTATGTCAACATACAATCATTTTGTCCGGCACGATTCACTACGTACCTCTAAATACATATTGTACACAAGAGTTAAGTCAGTTGCTCTGACATGTAGCCAAACCTCTCACCGTGTAAATACACAGGGCACATCAGATGATAATAATTGCACAAAGAGGTACTCTGGAGGCCATGTCTGCTGCGAACACACACACACGAAAGCACACACACACACACACACACACACACACACACACACACACCCTCCCCCACCCCACCCCCACACATACACACACTCTCTCTCCACATTCTACATGAGGGGGGTTTGATTTTCAGGCCATTAGGTTACTAGTTAGTCACTAGCTAGTTAGTTAGTTAGTTGGTTAGTTAGTATCAGAGGTGCATTGACTGGCATGGGGCGCCCCCAACAGGGCAGCGGCTCTAGCGTGCTACTGATGTGTCATTGTTGTTGCGTGCGTGGGAGCGTATGTGGTCAGCCGCGGTAAATCTGTTTGAAGTGATCACACTCGTTGCAGTAGCCCTGTTTCTCTTGGTTGGCGTAGTGGTCACAGCCCTGCGTCCTGCACCGTTGCTTGGACTTCTCCTTAGGTGCCTGTGCCCTCCTGCCTGCCTCTCTGCCCTGGCCACGTGTGTGGCACTCTGGGCAGAGGTCTGTGCAACCCGGGGACACATTACTGCATCCACTCCGCCGGCACTGAGTCTGAGTCTGAGTTTGGGTCTGGGTCTGGGATTGCTGCGAAGATCTGGGTTTGGCTGCTCGGTCACGCTTTTTGTACAGACACAGAGAGAGGGAGCAAAGAGAAAGAGGAGAAAGAGAAAAAAGGTTAATTGGCAACTAAAAGGCAACTGGGGACCATCAGGATATTATAAGTCATTCTACGTATCATGTAGAATGAAAGAAAGAAAGACAAACAAAGGAAGGACAAGACACAAACAACAGATGACAAAGGTGAAGTACAGCAAGAGAGAATGATTTAAGTAAGTATGGCAGACACCTACCATGACCAGAGGAGGGGAGTGTGTTGTGCGATGTGCAACTTGGTTGAGCCGTGTGCTTTGCTCTTTGACGTAGCACTTGTCGCAGTAGCCCTCCAACATTGCCTTGCCAACTGCACCACACCCAGGCCCACGACACCGTGAGGTGTTCTGAAAGCCTGCCTCAACACCATGCCGGCTCTGGACCGGGGCAGGGGGAGGGGTCAGGTCTGGAACAGACAGTGGCCAATATAAGCAACGTCCCATATGATTTGACATTTGAAAAATGTATATATCTAGTTTTTTATTAAATATTACAGAATTCCTTCAATGCAAAACAAATTGTCTAAGATTTTTGTTTAAAATAACTTTAAGGCCTTGATAAGACATTTTCTGTTTAAAAGCCCTGTAACATGAAATATGTTTTCCAGTTTAGTTTCGAACTTACGGTGATTGGTCTGATAGTCTACGTAGCAAATAGTGCAGAAACCCAACTTCTCTGGCGTCCCAAAGAACTGGCACCCAGATCTTTTACAAGGCCGGGCCAGAGGGGCTTGCCAGGCTGAGGTGTGCCCTGGGGTTAGGGTGAGGCACGGCCGCTCAGTGTCTCTGGCCTGGGTCCAAGCTGAAGACGAAGCCTCAGTCCTGGGGTTGTTCTGCTGTGGCTCTCCCCTCTCTGGAGGCTGCGGTCTCTGCATGCAGGGTGGGCACAGGCCATTGAATATCCTGAACGCCTCCTGTCTGCACATACTGCAGCGCTCTGTCTCGGTTTCGCAGCCACCCCACTGCGTCCAGCCAGAGCCCTGGGCTGGGTGTGGGACTGTAGCCCCCCCATTGGGGCCTGGGAGCCCTGGAGCAGCTGTTCCAGCTCCAGGGGGTCCATGGTTTTGCCTGGAGTTAAAGCAGCGCTCGCAAAGTCCATCATGCTCCACGCTTAAGGTGAAGAGGCAGCCGGGTGTCTTGCACTTCATGGCATGAGTTTCACTGTACAGGCTGAGGCTGGGTGCGGTGGGTGGGGCTGAGCGAGGGCTGGAAATCACCACTACTCTCCCAGACGAGGAGGATGGGGGACTGCTGCTTCGGGCTCCTCTGGAGCTAACCTCAGTCTCTGATCCCCCTACCACTCCTACTCCACCTTGCACCCCTCCTCCCTTGGTCTGCACCACCCCTTCTATCCTCATTCCTCCACCAGTAGTGGCCTGTCGCTTCTCAAAGCATTCATGGCAATGAGGCTGGGTGTCCACAGAGACATAGAAGGTGCATCGTGGCGTGGCACAACGGATCTCGATGAGAGAGAGCTGGGAGACGGAGAAGGGTGGTGGCCGCTGCGGCTGGGCGGCCCATGCCTGCTCCTTGTCCTCCTGCCAGCGCTGGTACTCATGGTTGACAAGCTGCAGGTAGTCCTCCATCAGGTTCATGTCTTCAGGGAGGTTGCCCTCATCCAGCCTTAGAACAGAAACATACAATGTGGTTCTTAACTGTACTCTTTCAGTTACATTCTAGGTTAATATAGCTATTGTCATCTGTGTGCCCTCACAAGTTAACCCTTGTGTTGTCCTCCCAAGTCAAAACTGAAAATGAACAATTTTTTTTCATTGAATTACTTTTTGATGCTTTTTTTCAACATTTTCTTCATTTTTGTAACACTACCATCAGTATCGTGTACACATCACTAACACCAATATATTACCACTAATTTTACACTATTTTCTTTTTTAAATTCATGGTCAAGAAACGTCATTTATATGAAATTATATCTTTTATTTGGTCTTTTCTCAAAGTTTTGTTTGAGGAAATAAAACACCAAAAAGTCAATAAAGTAGTGAACTGATCCTTCGTTTAACTTGCAAGAAGCGGTAAATGGAACCATTCATGTAATATTTGGACAATTTGCATAAAGGAATCCCAAATTTCTGATTCTTTTTAAAACGGGGCAAATTTGACCCCAGGACAACAGGACAGTTAAACCAGTTGTAATAAAATATCTATCATCATCAACCTAAACAAATAAGTAGAAAACTGCATTTAACATTGTAGAGAGGACATGCAAATGGGATAACCATTGTTTTTCTTCTCTTTCATTTTGTCCATTTAGGGGGACAGAGCTTCTAATCATAAGTACCGTGCAGCATTGATGATCCGTGTGGCGTCGTAGCCTAAGCCAATGACGGGGATCTCTATCAATAGCAGGTAGTCTTTGAGAAGCCTCTCTTTCTGTTGCTGTTCTTTCTCCATTAAAAAGTGAACCTTCAGCTCCTCAAAACCCCCTCGTCCTGGGTTTATCAGCGGTACTGCTCGGATCTCTGGGAAATTCAGACCAAGATGATACATAGAAATAAAAACATAAGCAACTTCATAATCAGGCCTCCTTTTCAACGTCAGCTCCATAACACCTGTCTTTTAGTGTTTCCTACCTGGACCACTGTCTTTGATGGTGATGAGGGGTGCAAAGTGCTGCGAGTCGTAGCCGAGCACAATTGGGTATTTGTAGCATTCTGTGGGCGGCCAGTGTAGCGGCAGATAAATCCCACCCACATTCAGAGGAGAGATGGAGGAGCCAGATTTCATACTCCTGACCACCTGGTCTGTTGAAAGAACAGTGAGTTAAGGGTTACTACTGGGTTCAAAATGAATTGCTAAAAGAATAGCATGTTCTTGAGTAAAATCAAACTTTTCAGCTTCTGGAAGGAGGTACTGTAGGTGAATTTATTTTAGATTTTGATGAATAATGTTAGCAATGGAGCAATACTAGACACATTCCTGTTAAAGTGTCACAAGTGCATAGCAAGACAAAAAAGAACTTTAAAATGTCTGGTCACACCTTTACAAATATAATTAATTAAGTGCTTTGGAACAACATCTTTGGAAATTAAAAACAGTTTAAAACAAGTTTTAGCATATTTATCCTCCATAGTTTATAAAGCCACTCTACATCCACTAACCAAAAAAGATGGGCAGTGATACATTCAAATCAAACACTATGAAGACATTAAAACAGCAAAATGTTGAGGCATGTGGAAGGAGATACCTATACTTTACCCTCTAAATCACTGAAAGACATGTTGAAACAAGACCAGTGAGTCTACGATGGCTAACAAGGAGCACTGAATGTACTTTGAGATGATAAAAAAGTAAGTACCTGCGATGACGATGATGGGTCTGCGGAGAATGTTGGAGAGGACAAAAATGTGAATGTCTTCCAGCGAGTCAAACTGGAGGCCGTTACTACTGGAGACCGGGGACGCCATCTTCACAATCTTTTCCCACTCCTCCTCCCAGTTCTGGACAGCACACACACAAGGAGTTGGGACATAAACTTGTGCACACTTGTGTAATGGATTACATTTGCAATTCCATAAAATATATCCTGTATTTACATTTATTTGCAAGTTGCATACAAGGATGCAAAAGACATAAGGGACTTTTTTCTTCTTTTTTTTACACTAGTACATATCAGGTGTATGTTTTAGCTCAGGCTGCCATCTAGCAATAATCTTAATGCAAATTGGTGAAAAAGACTTTTGACATACACCTAATCTCATCTTCATACCATGGTGGTGTATCGGAGTCCAGTCTGGGTGAACTCCTGGGACTGGATCAGCTCTGCCTGAAAGCGAGCTCTAAAGACACCAGTGTCTGTCTCTTTCAAAACACCATGGAGGGCTTTCCGAAGCACCAGGTCTGTGTCCTGAACGCCCAGCATGTACTGAGAGGCCGCGTGGAGCAAACAGTTCCCATCTCCTATTAACACACAGAAGACGCAGGTTAACACATACAATAATAAAACTGTGGGTAGTTGATTTTGTACAAGGGACACAAACATATAAATTGTGCAGTGTACACAGCATACACAACAGACAATTACAGTGTGCCACACACACACACACACACACACACACACACAGCGTAACAAAAGACTGGGGAATTCCAGGCCGTCAGGTCAGCTGTCGCACTATCTGGTGTCTAGACTATTACATGAAGCTCACATGTCTGAAAGTGCGCATACACTACAGACAAAGCTTGGCTTTTACACAGCAGGCTTGAGAAAAATAGCCCTCTATTTAAATAAAATACATTTTAGAAAAATTAAATGCAGGTCCTTCACTACTTTAATCCAGAGAATCTCCAGAAATTGTTGTTTTGTTTTATGTCAAAGAAAACTGCTTCCATTGTGTTCTACTAACCGCCCATAGAGATAAAGAGCTCCTCAAACAGAAATTGTGTGTGCAAGCATGAGCAACGAAAAACTCTGGAATTGTATTTAGTCTCCTATGGCAGCGCTGGGTCTTTTTCTCATTGTGAAACAGGAGAGTCCATATTTGTCAATGTATGCAGCTCTCAAAAACCCTGTTGCCAAACTAGACACAGGAATTTCCCTGTCCTTACTTCTGCCTTGTGTGCGTGCTCACCTCCTATGTTCCCAACTCTTCAATGCTACTCAGCTGGTACTGGACTTTCCACCGGGGTGTGGCTTGGACAGGATTGAATGTGTTATGTTTTCAACTACTGCTATGAACACCCGATGAAGGCTGTGATTAATGCTGAAATAACATGTGCACTCACATACACAAACAAATGACCTGTAATGTGTATTATTCTGTCTACCTTTATGATCTGTTCAGTCTACCTGGCAATAGTTCTCGTCCACACAGTCTCCCCCACACACACACACACAAAATTCCACCATATCTGTGTCATTTGTATACACCTTTGTATAATATTGCTGCTAACAAAGATAAAATCTATACAAGAAAAGTTATTTAATAGTCACACTTAAGAAAAGGTGTTCTACAATACAAAACATTCATAAGAGTTCAGCAAACTGTAAGTATCATGCCATAGGTCAAACTGATCACATTTCTCAAAATAACATTATCTGTGGTGCGAGATGACTGTAATGTGAGATACAGTTGTTTTCATTACACTGAAAGAACATTTCACTGTACTTTGAAAATAAAAACATCCGGCTCTATTTTAGACGAGCTGGCTGTTACATGTTGGTGCTACGGCCTCACTCTCAACAAAAACATAAAAGCCCAAATACACGTGTTTAATCAGTTCCTCTTGTGCACAAAAACAGACTTTTGACCCTGAATAGAGCTTCCTGACAACTAAAGATGAAAGACGGTCTACTGGTCCCATCCGTCTGAACATAGACACTTCCTCTGTGTCAAGCTGGGACACTTCTTGAAAACACACCAGTGTAGGACTAGAATTAATCCTCATCTGTTGCCATCCAGGTGACAATAACCACAAATTGGCTATGTTGTGCTTTCCAATGGGGCTCTAGATTTGTGTCACATATCACCCACTATCCCACTGTTTGTCTGTAAGCTGTGTAGAGAGACCAGTCCAACAAAATAAGTCCTGACAAATACTATTTTTGCATCTGCTTTAGTACTATGATAACACATTAAGAATAGAAATCTGTACTAAGGCAGAACACTGTGGCAGTATGTGTGTCCTCTCAACTACATTATGTAGAGTCAGTGTATTGTAGCTGAACAAGTCCTGCCTGTTGAGGACACATGACAGACATGGGATGCTGTCTGGGAAAAACCCTTGGATGGGTCCTGGACATTCAGGACAGAAGATGCACTGAATTTCAATAACGCAGTTCTTTACTGGGTGGAAAAGTTGCATGAAACAGGAAAACGGATATGACCCTGTTATTTTTAATTGCCGGGAATGAACTTTTATGAGGCAGTTTTGATTTAATGATGGTCAGTTGTATTTCTTCTAGCCTGTGAATGAAGTGAGATTTAGGAAAGATTCAAAATGTTTTGTAAATTTCCATAGATGATGACCTGAGAAAAAGATTGTGGGCTAATGGGTAAACTTTACACCCCAGACATGTAGACTAACAGTGTTATGACTCTGAGAAGCTTGATTACTATGACCTGCTCTAACTGGATGTACACTGACAGACTTCTGCTCTCTCACATACTCTCTGTATGTGTGTCTGTCTGCTGAGCTCCTGACTCAGCTGCTGTCAGTCAGTCCTCTCAGTGTGTGTGTGTGTGTGTGTGTGTGTGTGTGTCTGTCCTCTGCTCAAAGTCACGTCTGGGTCCTTCAGAGTTAGACTCTCCGGCTCTAAATTCTGTCTCATCTTTATGACATCATCTTTACAAGCCAGGAATTTCAGTCCAGGTTATTGTCAGCAGAAGACTAGAGTGACCCTCATAAAAAACAAAAAACGCACAAGAACAAAATACAGAAACCAGTAACTGTTCAAAGTTAATTCTGAAATAGGTATATCTCACTGCTAGATGTTAATTTGCGTCCTATGAGAAAGAAAGAAAGTATTTCCTCACTTGACAAACTTGTAACCCAGTTTGATTTCCGCTTCCTTCTTCGGCTATAAATGCTATGGCTGATGTTTCCCTTCAAAAAGAGTTGTCCCCCCTCATCTAAAAATAGACCATTAGTGTGGTGTGCACACCAGATGTGTTTAAGTTATTATAATATACATATAGAGACCATAAGAGACAGTTGGATTTGGTCACAGTTGATTATCAAAGTCCAGTGAGCTGTGACACAACTGACAGTTACAAAGAGTGTGAGATAAACCTATGTCAATCAGGCGGTGGACATAAGATAACATTTATTTGAAATGTTTTAAGACACACACACACACACACACACACACACACACACACACACACACACACACACACACACACACACACACACACACACACACACACACACACACACACACACACACACACACACACACACACACACACACACACACACACACACACACACACACACACACACACACACAAAAGGTTTAAATGAAAAACTGTGGAAATAGTTAGGTCTGAAACATCACCAACAGTAAATAACTGTCCTGTGTGTGACGCCAGAGAATTTCCCAGTAGAGAGCTATGATCAGAAGTAAACAGGCCCAAGTCTGAGTGTTTGCCGACCCTGGGATGTTCCCGTGTTACAACATCCACGTAACAGAAAACATGACTTAGAAGTGGTCTGACTACACTCAAACGCACAGTAAAACCAAGGGGGCTGCTAAATGAGTGTATGTGAAAGCGGAACCTGTGTCCCTAAATTGTTGTCATTTACAGTAACCCTGCTTGTGAGTAATCACAACCAGAATGTACATATAAAATAGTCCTGACTCATAAACACGCATCTCCGATATCATAGAAAATGAAACAAAAGCGAAACACATCCTCCGCCCTGAGCAATGAACATCGTTACAGTTCCTGAAATCAAGGAACAAAAGTTTGACTTCAGCTATGTGACCAATTTGTTGAATTGTTCCTGAACTTTATATTAAAGGCCATTAAAAACTCTTGCTCCAACAACATTTTTTTATGAAATAATCCATAAATATTGCGAATTTAAACTGCCATTTGGTGATAAAACATCCCAATACCTCACCAAGCTGCATAGAACTTCAGTAAGAAAACTCATATAGACCTGGTTTACTGGGGACTCCAGAACAAATCCTAAACATCATCAAATGTTTCTTACCATTGGTACGTAAGGGTACCATTTTCTTCACTTCCCGACACCAGTTGAGCTTCTTCTCCTGCTCCAATGAGGCCTGCATGGCTCGGTCCAGGATGGCAGCCTGCACAACCTCCCTGAAGGCCTGTGGGAAGTGGTTCATGGCTATCATCTCCAGCGTGTAACGGTGCATACCCCGCAGGTGGTGCATCAGGCCACTGGTGGCAGCCGGCTTTACCACGTCGTTGGGCACTCTTTGACGGATCTTCACGGCCTTCAGCAGGTTGGAGACAAACAGAAATTTGGGGAGGAAGTTCTGACCCTGCGACATGGCGGATGAGTGGCCAGGTGGATGGAAGGAGGGGAGGTAGAGGAACGAGGAGAAGGAAAGGAGGGCAGGCACCAACCACCGCTGAGGGAACAACGTGGAAACTGGATGGAGAGAAGGGGAGTGGATATGTTATTTTACAGTAGAAGAGACCAGACTGTCAGGACTTGTGGGAAATTTTCAGAGGAGATCCCCCCCCCCTCCTCATTAATTGCGACTTACAACTTAATTTGCACTTTGTTCGGGAAAACACCCAACACACAGGATCATCCCACTGTAAAAGCTGTTTGGTGCTTTTTCCCTTAAGATTATGGAGGGCCAAATGGAATAAAAGTACACAAAGAACCCTTTGTATTCTTGTTTGATATTTTAATTTTCCTTTTAGACTTAATGGTTTTTAAGTTTCCCCAAACAGGGCGACCCAGTGTCTCACTGAGTTCAAAGCCAATAAACCCAACAACAATAAACTGGTATTTTCCAGACTTGAACTAAAGGCCACCCAGGGCTTCCCAGGCTGCTGGGAAGGTCACACTGTTGACTTCCCCCAGGCCTCCTCCCTCGCCAACACCTTTCTCCAGAGGACAAAACTGCCAGCCTGCATTAAGTCTTTGGGTTAGAAATTGTTCGAAAAATTATTGTGTATATGTGACAAATAAACGCTGATTTGATTTATAAAGGTTTGATACCTGTGCCTTTATAAGTTTCAGCACCGATACTGTTCTCAATACCATGGTCTGAGAAAGATACACATTTTTTTCCATCTAACCTCTCAATATGTCACTGTTTAATGTCTTAACTCAAGCAGTTGTAAAATAATTTTGCCTAAAGTTACCAAAGTTTTCCGATTTAAGTCAGTTTGAAGGATAAATAAACAAGATTGGCCAAACATTTAATGCTAACTTTCAGTACTTTTGATATTGCTACATTACTGTAGTGCTGACTATTGTTGCTCTCACAATTAACACAATTAAGAGTTTTGATAAATAATCGCCAATAATGTGGATACAATGACTAAGTAAGTAAAAGCAAATAATAAAACAGCTAGTAGGCTAAGTCTAGTAAGTTCAAAAAATGACATCACTTAACTGTAATGCAGCCTTTAAAACCAGGAAAAGACAACAATTTTGTCATATCACAATAATAAGATATCCACAATGTAAGATGATATCGAGCCTCATATATCAGTATTGATATAATATTGATATATTGCCCAGCCCTACTTAAGTGTACCTCTCTCAGGGGTTTTAAAGGCATATTTCAACCAAAATGAAGAGCATGACAACACATTTCCAGTTCACATAAAGTAGAAAGTGATGGTCACTGAAGTAGGCCTGGAGTGTTGCTGACTTTTCAACTTCCTCATATATGAACCGTTTATAAGCTGCCAGTCAGTGGATACTGTTTATATTCACAATCACAACACCTGAATACTTTGGGTAATAAAGGCAGAGAAGCCACTGTACGCAAACAGCAGCAGATGCAACAACAGACTAGGCCATGCTAAATGGCTAGTCAGTCACATCAGGGGACTAGACACAGTGAACGTGTTGACACGAGTCATTAATCGCTGTTTGGTGTGTTTGCACCACTGGAAGACTTTAGGCTAAGAGACAGTGGCACAGTGGTAAAGGCTGAGGTTTAGGATGGCTGGCTAAACAAAAACACAATAACAGTAGACTTTGCTGACGTTAAGGCTTACGTAATTCCAATGACAACTACCTTTGAAACAATGTACCCTTCAATCGCGTCTCACACGGCGGGTATTGATACAGTGTAGCGGCGCCGACGCTACATTTGGCAGTTTAAATGCTCTGCTATCCGCTTGAGGGTGACGTCTTTGTAAACAATGGCTGTCAAAGCCACTGTCGTGAGCAGGCTTCAAGCTTCCTCCATGTCCCCAGAAACACGAACATATATTAGGCTACTCAAGGCCCAAACGTGATGTACCCATCAAGTCGCAGCCATTCTAGTAAGAAATTTAGTCCACATGGTGAGATACAGAGAGGGAGGACGGGTGTCTTACCTGTGTAATATGTCGGGGCTAATAACAAAGCCCACCCGGATGCTCAGGCTAGTCCTCTCTCTGAGCCACTTCACTCAGTCTCACCGCAGCGGTCCTCGGCGCCATTCAACCTTCTCTTTCCTTCAGTATCAGATCTATTTTGGAGCCTTCACAGCTTGCGAAGCCTTTCAAAAGAGTACACACGTCTGCTAATGATAGTTTAAAAAAAAAAAAAAAAGCCCAAGTCAAGGGGATTTCCACACGGGGACTTTCCGTCCACCCATTTTCTCTCTCTCTCTCTCTCTCTCTCTCTCTCTCTCTCTCTCTCTCTCTCTCTCTCTCTACGGGTAGTTACAGCTCGCCGCCGCCAGGGGGGTCTCTATCTGTCTGACTCAATACTGAAAAGCATATCCCACCTACTGTGCACAAAGGAGCGTCTGAGGGAGACAGACAGGTCGCGTCATTCTCTATTTCATGAGACAGCCCTAGAAATAAACCATTGGCCTGCAATGAGACCAGCCTCAGCAAATGACTCAGGAAAACGAAAGAACAACTCATCACTAAATGGATGATGAGTAGACTTTGATTAGCTGATTGAACGTAAGCATGTGTGTATTTAATTGTGTAGGCCTAAATGTGTGGATGCGTGCATGCATTGCAATGATGATGTCGTACTGTTTTCACTGTAGTGTCACAGGACACTGCAGAAGCAGCTGTGGGTTCTCTGGATGCATAGGTTTGATACTCTTTCAACTATTCTGTTTATTTATCTATTTCTGTCTTTCTTTCAAAAGTTAGTAAGTAAGTTAATTATGTCATTTATTTTGTCATGCACATTTACCCAGCCATCATGAACCCGTAAGACACCATAATCAATAGTTAATAGCAGTGGTGAAACATTTGTTAGACAATAACATCCAACCATCCAACCAGAATTCATCAGAAATTATTATTATTATTGCTAATAACAATAAAAGTATAATCAAGCCAGACTCACAATTAAATAATAACATAATGGCAGATTTACCAAAAATATCCTCCTCCTTTCAAATTTAAACTCAACTGTGAATCAGAGGTAAAACTTTGTGTTGCATTTTCACAAATGACAAATACCCAGATTTATTGCTGTCAAAGAACATTTTTGTTGTATCTTCCTCTTGTTATCCAACTAAAACTGACAAGCCTCTGTACTGAGTCACTCCTCGCTTTCTTTTTCCTTTCTATCCCTGTGGAAACTGCTGTTCCTTTCCTACGTGCTCATGCAGGGAACAGAAAACTTTAACAATCACCTGACAGCATGGATTCATGAGGAATGGGCTCACTGAGTCAATGATCTGTTAAAGTTCAAAACCAGCACAATACTTTTGCCCCAATGTTGACATATAGCACACACTGTGTATATAACTTCAACAATTACAATGTCACCATTACTGAGTTCACAATTGCCCATGACCCAGCACTTAATCACTTTTAGTAATTTAAATACTCTTCAAACTTTTACAGGTTCCTAATGAGTCACAGGTTGGAATGATCAATGCTACGTGGTTGTGGAAGCGATGAAAGCAAAACACCACAGTCATCAGAACGTGGAAAACCCCAGAACAGATACATGACCCACCTTGTTGTTACAAATGACCAGGTGGTTCAATATGAGCAATCCTTTAACTTCCTCGCCGTCCAAATCTCTTACAACACATGGGAGGGTCAGATACAACACATGCTGAGAAAAAAATTATTTATAGATAGTTTCTGAGTGTGTATGAATTCCTCAACAGTTTCCCCTCAAGTAAAATTCAACTTATCCCTCATTAAATGCCCTATCAGACCACAGGTTTATGTAACAGACTGACACTTACTACTTGGGTAATAAAACATCTGATATTAGAGACCACTAAAAGAGGCACTTCCTCAGTTATGTTGATGCCATTTGACTCTATTCATTCTCTAGTGAAGGAAGCAGAGGTTACCAGCAAGATGTACGGAAACACGCTAAATGTGTACGTCACTGAGACTTTGACTGATGATAACCTTCACAATGAAAAAAGAGATGTGACATTTGTTCTTAAGTCTTAGTCATGTTACTGCACATCTTTATAGAACATGTACAGCACATGTGCAGTATCAAAAAAAGTTGCTGTGATCTTGATGTGATAAATGCCACATATGTACAGTGCTTGAATCCAGCATGGGACTTTTGTCACAGCATCTATTCCCCCTCCCCACCCCCACAGAGTTTTTTGCTGACTCTCTCAATTGTGTATAAAATTGAGGCAAAATAACCAAAAATATTGCAAAGCTCTTTACTAGTCTACTTAACATGTATTTAAATAAATATAAGTTGGCATATATCAGCACAGTACAGTCCCCCAGTCTTTAGTCTACACATGGAATTTTGGGGTTTATGTGTCTAGTAATCCAGGTACTTTACATTAATCTATAAGTTTAATAATACGTAGCTATGTACGTCCTTCAGAGTCATACTTCTCTTGTGTTCTGACATTGTGGCCAGTCCCTCAGAGTGACTTCTGAACCCAGATTGCTCCCTCAGAGCCCCAAAAGCCTTGGGCCCCATCCTGGTATGAGGTGGCAGAACAGCGGGGAGAACCCTGAGGAGAAGATCTCAGTGTTCTTCTGGCTCTTCTTCTCAGTGGAAAGCACCTCGGAGGTGGATCGAAACCAACCCCCACTGAAAATCACTTGAACACAGCTTTGTGTAGGGGTAAAGTATGACATTAACTTTACATAGTTTAATTGTCTAATATCTCTTTTTTGGGGGGCACTACTTGACAGACTTAAAGTTAACCTGGAGAAAGAAAGCAATGTGGGCTGAACAGGTGAAAAATGAAAAAGCTATAGAAGCTGATTTGCAGATGAAGCCTGACCTCTAGTGGCATTCATATAGAAGCACAGACAAATGGAAAGCAAAGCTACTCATGCCCTGATGTACATTTATCATTTCTTCACAATAAGAGTGCAAAATATTAAATTGAATGTAAAAATTACTGACTTAATACTTTTCATATGAAATTATAGAAACATCTTTTTTTGCAGTGGAAGGCAGACCACTTTTCTACAAAAATTAGGTAAACTAATCTGAAACTAGAAAGCTATATATCATTATACAGTACATTAAATCACACTATACAGATTAACATGCTGTACTCATACAGTAGCTCGATATGCTTTTAAATATGCATTGTTTAAGAAGATTATATTATAAAGTGCAACACATTGTTAAAAATTAAACTAGTGGTTCCCTGTGGTTCCCAGTGGTTCCTCTTTGTTTTTGCATTGCAAAGTGTGATTTACCCTCTAAACCTCTCAGATGGTTTCATTTAAATAACAGTATAAGGCCCAAATAGGCAAAATGTACACTATTTCACAAAAAAAGGATTGGAGAAAAGTAGATGTTAGGTGCCACAGGATTAAACTATCCAAACTCAACACCCTGGCGAGGGAGGGTGTGTATCTACAGACATGGTGCCTCCTTGTTCTCTCTACTTCTCTTCATAGTTGTAGAATTCATCTACCAATCCTTTGTAGGCTGGCTCAAGTTTGCCTTGGACCCGCTCTTAGTGTGCATTCATGTCCCAGTAATGCTTGTTACAAGCTTAGCTCTACTACTATGGCCACCCACCAACAGTTAGAGTCTGTGGGGGATACTGTATATAGTGTGGTGCAGACCTACTTTATCTGTAAAGTGTCCTGAGATAACTAATAAATAATATTGAATTGAAAGCTAAGACAATACTTTGCATTGTTGCATTAGTATTAACAATTTAATAATGTCATAATGTATAAATTACAGTGGCCACAGTGAGTACTTTATATACTTTATACTTCAAGTACATTTAGCTGATAATACTTCTGGGGTTTTGAACACAGGGCTTTTACTTTTAATGGAGTATTTTTAGATTGTGTGAAGACTCCGAAGACTTCTTCCACCTCTGCGAATAAGTGACTCTAAATGTAATAGCTTGATCCACTTTTGTAGTCCTGTAGATTACTGTATGCAATGGTAAAATATAATTTGCTATTAAATAATATAATATATACTATATACATAATACTAAAGTTTGATTTGGTTTTGAGGACTATTTTTCATATTTCTTGTGTTTGTTTTGTGTAGTAGAGGGATATATTATATACCTGTAGTTGCTAGGAGTGCTACATCATGCTTGAGCATGTAAAATTTTATAGAGAACCACGGGGCGTCAGTTTTTGTTCTTTAATTAAATAAAACAGGATACAACACGAACATATGCAATAGGTATTCAGTATTCACTTTAGTGTCTGTCTTGTTCTGCCTTGTTTTATTTCCCTCCTTTAACTTCATACCAGTTACTTGCTTATTTACTTTCCCCAACTGTCCTCTCTCCTCACAATGTATTTCTCACCCTCATGTCATTTTCTCTTTCTTAAGCACTCTTTTCTCTCCAACTTCTTTTACAGAGAAACCAGAGCTGTCAAGACTTGCTGAGCAAAGTCTAATTCTCACACAGGCCTGTTCCAAGGTGTGGCTCTCTGGGTGTGTGTGTGCATGTCATAATTTATGACTCACATCTGTGGATCTATGCAAGATTTATCAACTATGTTCCTTTATGTGCCTGAATTTGAGTGTATGTTGACAAGCCAATATGAGTACACACACTGAGACGGGAACGTCATTTGCATTCAGGTTGCACCTGGATTTTCTGCCCGACCTCACTGACATTGTAAACAAACAACTCAAACTTGTGCATAGATTTGGATCACTTTGAAACTGAAGTAAATTTCTGGTGTTTGTATATAAATTATTTACTGTGGCCCTTGATAATCTGATCATCTTTATTGCCTATGTGCAAAGTGGAGACAGGATTGTGAAACATTTGACAAATTGTACGGTATTTACTTCATCCTTTTCTCCGTTTCCCTCCAGCTTCCTGTTCCTCTCTCTCCATCCCTTTATCCCTCCAAACATAAACATGATCACTGCATTGTAAGATTAGTAACCAAGCTTAAAAAAGAAGATTTTTATTGCATAAAAATACAGACTACCAAAATAATCCATTCATACTACAGCAGAACAGCTGGGTGATTTCCAGTAGGCAATGGATGTTAATAGAACATTCTCTGTAGTACATAATATAACCATACAGTGACTAAAAATATCTGAAAAAGCTGGTGTTGACATATTCATGCTCATTTTTCACCTCACCTTTGAGACATACAGACAAGTATAAATCTGCCTTAATCTCTCCAGATTCTCATTTAAAACTTCCACCAATTCATAAAGTTATTTATATAGCGGTTTGCTGTGTAAAAAAACTTTAAAGACTAAGACTAGATGAGTTTTGTGGACTTTGACTTCTTCTCTAAGATCATTTATCATTTCTCTTTTTTCATTTAACAGTCAAATGATCTTTCCTCAGAAATCTTTTATACAATATAACAATACAGCTTGGTCTCATTTGGGCATGCATTTGGTCTTGGCATGAACAGAAATGTTGCTGTTGACTGGGATCAAGCGCGAGTAAGTAAAACCAGACTGACCAGTTTGATTGGACATTCAACAATACAACACTGAAGAAGCTAAGGCACAACTTTTACACAAAGTATTTCAGAAGATTGTACACCTTGGTCTCACTGTCTCATCATACCGGCAGATGGTTAGCCAAAGAAGCATTATCAAGACTTATAAAGGCCTTTAGGAAATACATAATTGGTCATCTATCTGTGACTAAAAATCTTGTTAAAGGAAAAGCTTCTCTCTGAATGTACTACCTACTTTGAGGCAACAAGACATAAAAACTCTTTTACACTTTTTCTAAATTTGCACAAGACAGATTAATGGTCAAGCTCAATGGAAATGAATATAAATTTGCAGAGAGAAAGAAAATATGACTCAATGAATCAACCACCACACACTGTGGCTACTCATTGGGTGTATTATTATTAGTGTTCAGAACAGATACAAAGACAACACAGCAAACTCCCACAGTTATACCCCTTTGGTAATAAGTAAATGAAAATTAAAACTCTGGAGATAAACAGTAGATAAGTATTATAAAAAAAATGCATAGAAAAGGTACCAATGCAACCTTTTAAACTAACATTCCACATGTATAGATTACATTCAGCTTCTGACTCCAAGCCTTTGCTTCTTTCATACTGCATACAGAATAAAAAGACACACAATAAAGAAATTAGATAATTATAATTAACACATAGGGAAAAAAGCAAATGATGATTAATGATTCCTTTTGCATCTTGTGCAATTTAGTCTAAATTGCTCTTTTACCAAGGTTTAAGTAAATCTACAATTTACACATAATTGTGTACCTTTAGGATAAGTACACTTTGGTGATCTTGTATTGAGAATTACAGGTAAAAAGTACAGATAAAATGAGGAATACATCTCACTCAAATGCAGAATATGAAAAAACAGCATGGTAAAAACTATTTTGTATGATGCTGACTTAATCTAAAACAGAAGTCTGTACATTAAAGCAGATGGAACATCCAATCACAGTCCACTTCCAGTAAGAATCACCCCTTGCTTCTGACTTTGCTGGATGAGGATGAGTTTCCCACTGCCGAACTAAATCTAACTGAACTGAGATATTGTGAATCTTTGGTGAGATGGTGTAAAACTGTCTACAAATGTTCCATGGCCAGCACAGATCCAGCTCAGAGTGGAAAGTGAAAATGTCTGTAATTGGGTGGTTGTGCAGGTTTAGTATTTAAGCAGAGGAATAGATGTATTTGGTCTTGGCCAGGCCGCTCAACTCATCCTCGTAGCGTGGCAGGCAGCAGAAGAGGACGGCACAGCCGATGCAGAGGATGGTGGCGCCCCAGCCAAAGCCGTAGGCCCAGGTGTAGTAATAGTGGCCCTCAAAGATCAACTCATTAAATTTGCAGGGGTAGACGACCAGAGCGATGACCTGGAGAACCACTGCAGAGAGACAGAGAGAGGAGACATTATAGTCAGCCATGTAGCCGATTGGAAACTGACACTAACAGCAGGGTGTGGAAAATACCTTCACAAGTGTGTAAAAGTTACATCAACATATTAATATTTGTGATATTGAGGCAAGTCAGTATTAGCAGACAGGGATCAGATATGTCACTGATGGTTTCTTCTTACAATTAAGAATTATTCATGAGAAAGGTGTGACACTGAGTGTGACAGTAGCTCTTTCAGCCCTCAAGCAAAGGCAGAGCAGGCAGTGAGTCAGGTGTGATACTTCATCCCAACACAAACCTTTCTATTAATCACAGAGGTTTGATTTAATTAGAAACACCCTGACAATTCTTGCCATGTGAGGTCAGGGGTGTGTCACTAGTGACCCAAAAAAGGCTAGAATATTTCTATTTGATTGGATGGTGCAGCCATAAAAACATTGAGTCTTGCGTTTGAATATTTAATGCAATGTAAACATAAAGCTGCAGTGAAGAGCCATAACAAGCCCATTCAGAATATACTGTATGTGATACGATCAAATAGTCCGCTTAAATAGAGAAGAAGAAATTCTTCATTAGTGTTGTGGCACTTTTTTGGAAAAATGATAGCACTGCACTTTCATCACATTAACAAGCACTAATTGGATTATTTCAGTAAATGTGGTCCAATGATCTTGGATGATTTTTTTGATCAAATGATTGCTGTGCTTTTGAGATGAAAGCACTACCGAGTGGTACTGTAAGTATACTTCAAATCCAATTATTATTGTCTAATCTTTCTGTAGCTACAGCAGTGTGGAGCCAGTGCAATCAACGGCCTATGGCACATTTAAAACAGACATCAAAGTACCTGGGAATTGTGTATCTAAATGTATCATATTGTGTGTCTGGCTCTGTCCTCTTTTCTCAGACTCTCTATGGGGTGAGTCACTCACACAAACAGAATAAACCAGCTGTTTCCATGGTCACACCCAAACTATGCCCTTCCCTCCTCCCATAGTGAACTTCTAACTCACTTTCTATTTCCTCCACTCCCTTTGACTCTTACTCCGCTTGTTTTTGTGAAACCTTTGCACATCATTGTTTTGTATTCACTCACCCTCAAAATCTATCCCTTCTAAAGAAAGCTTGAATTTAACATTTCCAGGTTTTCTCTTTAACTCCTCTGATCCTACACATTCTGTTAACCTTTGTCTCTCTGCCTTGCCTTGATATCTCATACTCCCTCTCAGTCTGTCCCCCATTTACTAAGTACATTTCAATGACTTTTAGTATTCATTTGTCACTACCTTCCACATGGACTTGTAAAATTAATTTTAATAGGTTCAGAAAATAATAAAAAAAATAATACAATTTGCACTTCACTCGGACTAGGTATGAAAATTCCTATTTTGGTACAATCAAAATGTGCATGTAGCAACAAGAATTTAAATTTTGAATCAGAGAAAGTTTCAGATAGTCTTGTTTACTTATTCTTTAATTAGATAATTACTGATCAAATCCTTTTGAATTTAATTTAATGTACGGCTGCTTGTGTTTAAACAACACTTGACATTTAAAGGTGCTCTAAGCAATGTCACACGTGTTTTAGGGGTTAGTGCTCAGAAGCACAGAAAGGAGGGGGAGGGGACGGGATAAGGAGGAGGGAGGGGCAAGCTAGTCTCATTTTGTTTGAAAATACTTACGTCACCAAGAAGTAATGTCACCCAACATTGCTTCGAGCACCTTTAAACACCTTTTACTGGTGCTATCAAATCATGGAGATAGTTTAGGTTTTACGTACTGACTGAGGTTTGAGGTTCTGCCTCTTTCATTTCTGCCACCATCACAATACAAACAAATTTGGCTTGTGTGGCTTAAAACGTTAAAAAAATATTTTTTTAATAATTCAACAATGTGTCTCAACACAATGTCCAAACCACAGTGTAATCCCCAGACCTTGCTATGAAGGGACTATTTCTTCAGTACAGAGTGGTCCGAATAAAAACTGTCCACAGTGAGCTGGCCAGTTCAGCGCAAAAAGTGAGAAAATATTATTACATTTGCTCTGAGGCTGTTTTCGGTAATTCCAGTTAAGTGGCCAAACCCTTTCAAACGCAAGCATAAACATGTTCTCTGAGGATGGAATATCAGTAGCGTTAAGACTTGAGGCGTCTCTGTTATCACTTTCAGTTAATCTTCTTTATGTGTTCATCTTTGTGTACTAACTGCTGATTTCTTTTCTGACAAAGTACAAGTGAAAGAGGGGGATTTGAGTTATTATCTGTAACTGACAACACCTGACTCTGCTTCAGACATCTCTAATATCCAAATTGGTAGTCATACAAGCAGATATTTCTAATGTTTGCATTTGAGTTCAGCGCGCGTGTAGCTTACCAACAATGATCAACATTGCTCCTATCACGGGCAGAAGAGTGATGTTTAACGAGCAGCACAAAGCCACACAGGAGATGATGAAGGCGATGATGAGGATGATGAGGCCAATGATCATCAGAGCTGCAACTGCCTGGGCCCAAGCTGGAGTATGAACACAGACAAATACACATTAGTTAACAGTGTTGTTTGTGGTAAAGATGCAAATACAACATTCCTTTTTTATAAAGTATCTATTCTCTTTTCTATATGCTCTTTTCTTGGTTATACTCTCACCTCTAACAGCATGGACTCATAAGGGCACATTCTAAAAGGTTAGTGAGGTTCAAGCTGATATGGACAGAGAGAGAGAGAGAGAGAGAGAGAGAGAGAGAGAGCCAGCTGTTGATCTGCTAGACAACTAAGAGAACCGTGCCACACCCATAACAACACTTTTCCCTCTCTTTGTCCTCAGTAACGTCTGCATACATGGCGTCTATAATTACTGAGAAACCTTTACCGATACAGTCTGAAACAGGCAACTCCCATTGCGTGGTTGTAGATCTTTGGGTCAAAAAACATATGAAATTCTTGACAGATTTTAAGTGTAGTGCACTTTTTGTACACGCCAAAAAGGTGAGATAAAATGTGTTTCAGTGTGGTAGTTGCTGCTGTATAAAGAGAAGATTTTACTGTGTGAAATAATCTCTGTTATGAAACATCTCATGCCTTTACAAACATATTTGCTTACGTGTTTCTTGTGTTCTGACAGGTCTCAAAAGCCCTCTAGAATTAAAAGATGCTGGCCGGATACCTGCCTAAGCATTAAGTTTTTCAACATGTAAACATGCAGGCATGCAAATTTCAAACAAACACTAACGCAGATAATCCTGACAGATTTTATAAAGGTAAGACTACAGCCAAACCCACTGTGTGCATTTTCAACATACAGTCACACCCAACACACTGTTACTGGAACGACCAACACCCCAAATTGTTCACACTGTGTGTGCGTGCGTGGGTGCGACACAACAACTTGTTCAGCTGGTTCAATGTTCTCCCTGATGAAGACGCATGAAGTAAAACCTACTGAACATTTTCATGATATAGTTTCTGTCTAATTCTGTTTATTAGTAGTATTAGGTATTAGGGCTGTGCAATTAATTTAAATGTAATCGTGATTATGATTTCTGCTCCCAATGATCAAAAAGAATAATCAAGAAAAACAATTATTTAGCTCATAACGTTTTGCAAGTAAACTCTTATTTTCTCTTGTGTTCTGAATGAAAAAATAAAGTTTAAATAGGAAACGTTTTAAGGGAAAGTTCACAGTTAAATGTGCTTTTTTGCTGTTGATTTATTTAATTTGTTCCACTGTTTTGCAACATCATGTTAAATTTTTGGGATTTCAATAGTGATTGTGAACTAATTGTGATTATATTTTTTTCCATAATCAAGCAACCCTATTAGGTATGAGTTTATGACATAATGTAAATGTATGTCATTAGCCCAGAGCAAACTCAAGCAAAGTCATGTACCATTGTGTTTTGTTTTAATTATCCCTCTTCAAGATTAGATTGTTCATCAATACAACATGTAAATGATATCAGCCTTTCCCACAAAACATGAACGCCACATAATAGTGACCATATAATGGAAACCGGCATATCATGAAACCTCATTGAAGATTTAGTTTAAAGCATAAGGATGTTGTTGTTCTCCCAAAATGAAAACCAAATGCTGAACATAATTATCTTACCATTCCAGCATCCATCATCTGCGTTGTGGTGTGTTTAAAAATAATTTTTATTTTGTAAAAGTGGTATGGGGAAGGATGTTTGGGCTCTTAAATAGAGAATGATTTAACATTTGAACTTAAGCTTAAACACGCATGTGGACATGTGAGCGGTTGAATTACATTTAAAATGTGCATATTCATGGGCAAAAGAAAGACAGGAAGGAGTTCTATTTCTCTGTCTATTGTTCTGTTGCCTCCATATAAAATATATATCTACAGTGTATATATAATGTACTACAGTGTGGCATTGTTGTGCTGTGTCCTCATGCTTGTGTGTTAAGCTGGTGAATGTTCTGCACTTAATGCTGAAAATATCTGGGTGTGTTCCTGTCCTGGTCACTCATACTTAGTGGCATCCAGCTGTTTAACATCTGCTTTCCTCTTTTGATTAAAACTACAGAGATTGGGCTGATACTCTTACACAGGAATATGTTCTCAACTGCAGCTTTAGGCTCTGATGATATCTACAAATGCATTGGTCTTACATTTAAGGAAAATATTAATCAAACCTCTAATAAAAAGCTTTTACACGGGCTGCAGGGATCAACCTGACAACCTGTGCTTTCCTTGAAAAGACTTGAATGGTACTCTCTGGAAACACAGTGCCAATGTTCTAATTCATACTTTACAAAGTGCTTTTTTCTAACTACTTGTTTGGTTAAAAAAAATCAATATTTTTTAAGTATTCAATCAAATCTCCCATGATGGTTTACAGTAGTTTTCAAGGTTAGGTTTAAATTATTAGTCGATTGACAGAAAATGAAATTGGAAACTGTACTGAGTAATCATTTTAATAAGAAAAAATTCCAAACATTTTCTTGTTTCAGCCACTCAAATGTGAGGATCTACTACTTTTTTGGTCATGCATGACAGTAAACGATAGAAATGTTATATTGTGGTATCAATATATTGTGGGATACATTTTTAGAAAATTCAATTGAAAAGAATACACTGACTGGAAGTCTGTTTTTTTGCCTAATCCAGTAATTTAGATCAAGGATTTTTGCCTAAATTGCATTTAGGAAAAAAATATATATTAAAATGTTGCTATACAGCTGTCAAATTAATGGAAATTTGGTTGACTGGAATATCGTCACATCACCTTTCAATGATTCAGATGTAATTATATATATATGTTTCATACTTGTGGCCAATAACAAGCTCATGCCAGTACATGAAAACATGTTTTTTCCTGCAGTTCCTTTGAAAACAGCTTCCCAACATTTACTGGGAGTGGCCTTTAGAACATGACAGGGAGGCTGTTTGATCCGATGCCAATATTCAGTAGTCACATACGCACATATCAGCTGTACTGGTCATGTTTGTTTCCTCAGTTTTCAATTCACCAACATATTCCCACAAGCATTTAGACCAGAGCCGTGGCTCAAGAATGCTCAGAGGAACCTCTGGGCAAAAATGAATCAGAGATTCAGCCAGAAGTTATTTTGTCAGCTGTAGTTGTCTTTTGTTCACCCGCTTGAGTGCTACTGAGACACGGCCAAAACAGTACAAAGGACAGCTCAGACAAAGAAAAAAACTACTCGATCTGAAACTTCAAATGAGGGCAGAAAATACCTGAAAAATACTTTTTACATTATGGAAAATAAATAAAGATATTTGTGTTTTAGCCTCTTTGGTTCCCTTTTCTATCTGTCTGAACTGCTGCTGTCACTGAGCCACAACTACTACAGTACTACTGTAATTAGTAATTAATGCATGAGGGCTGCAACTAATGATTACTTTCTCAATTAATTTGAAATTAATCAAAAACAGCAAGAAAGGAGACTTCATTAAATGTCTTGTTTACTTCCAGAATTTAATTTGCTATCATGTTACACCCAGAAAAGCAGCAACTTATTATATTTGAGAACCTGGAAACCATCAAATCTTTGTTGTTTTTGTTAAACAAAAAAGAGAGACCAAAATATTAATCAAAATATCTGCCGATTGATTATCTTTCGAACGATTAATCAATTAAATCAATGTTAATTAAAATAATTACATGTACTAGAGCTTAACAAAGACTCACTTCCCTCACAGTCAGCCTTGAGGTCGACATTTGACAGGCTAGCACTAGTTATGTAATGACTTAAAATAATGCAGAGCTTCTACCATCCATAGATATCAACCCTACAATAGTTAGGAATGTTAGGTCATTAGAGCTCTGATAGAAGCATTCATACACTGCCCATGTCTCAGCGAACGTATTTTACAGAACACAATATGGGGCAAAGTTCCATTAGCATTGCGAGCTGACTCCCACAGAATCTGATAAGAGCAACAGTGCAGTCTTTGTTGTTGAATGTGGGTGTAGAATAACACAAATACAACCTGAGGAGGAGAGAGTGGGAGAAAAGAAGTCTGCTCTGTTACAGTTATTGTTTAACATAATTCCATGTGTCTGTGAGTTAATGTGTTTTTGGCTGGACCGCTACACTGAAGGAAAAACTTATTAGCAGTTTGTCTATAAACACACACATTTGTGTTAACAGGTCTGACAGACAGACATCTTAAGGACTGCGTCTTGTCATCCAGGAGTGTAGGTCACAATCTATTTAAAATAGTCTAAATCTGCCTGAGGTGTTCTATGAGTTCTGGTTCTCGTTTGCCCCCAGCAAACTGGCGCATACTTTCTGTGAGCATTTTTATTAGAATGAAGTGTTTTAAAAGCTCAATTATGTTCATACAAAGGGACATCTCAGATGTTTTATTAGTATTCGTGGTATTAGAAGTAGTTGCCGTAAAGGTAGTAATACACTGTATTCATTGTGCGGTATTGGGGTCAGCAAGGTAGAACATAAGTAGCTGTAGTAGCAGCATACTTGTCCTGCTTTCTTGCCTGTAAAAACAATACTTTTATAAAAGTACTGCATAAACACAGCGACAGGACGACTTGGCTGTTATTGTGCTGGGCCGCTGTCAGTTTCACAAGATTTTATCCAGCATGTTATTTAACCATTCTGATATGACACTGGCCTGCAGCTCATATTAAATCACTATATTAAAATCAGATCAAGGAAGAAAAAGGTCCATATTTCCTGGCAGTGGGAGGTTTCAGAGCAGCTATGATTAGGCATTACAATCTATGGGAGGACTTTTTAATTGAAAGAATTTTGACATGTAGGCTAGAGACAGGTGTCAAATTGAAATAGATTCTTTAATTGGCTCTAACTGCACAGTATCAGCATGAGGTGCTCCTCTTTAAAAGGTTTCTTTTAGTTTTTTTCTTTGTTGGAGCCATTAATGTTGTCTGCCATTGAAGCCCATTGAAACCCTGTACAGTATGTGATTCTGGGCTACACAACTAAAGTTATAACTTCAAAAGAGGCATGCCAAATTCAAAGTTAACTTGGAGAAGAGGCTGTTGAGGCACCCTCCCTACTCTTTCGTCTTATTTGCTCAGACAAAAAGCGGGCCAATCAAGACCAAAGTTCAGTCCGCCTGACCGACTCTGAGTGTTGTAGGCCTCAGTCCTCCCCTCTCCCCTCAGCCTGGAGTTTTTGGTTGGAGGTCGAGTCCTTCAAGTTACAATATGTGAATGTTGAATTTGACACCCCAGCGACACATACACAGACTCAGGTAATGTTACCACTGGCTGTATTGGCTAATGCGCTCTCTTTTTCCCATGCCATTCGCATTCTTATTGTTCAGCAGGACCTATATTATGTTTCATGTGTAGTGTAAGCTGACACTTACGGAACTCCATGAGCGACTTGCAGTCCCAGTTGTCATTCCTGCCTCGGCACTGTTTCCACATATTGGCATAGTGAGACTTGGCGTCCTCATCCTCGACCCATCCCGAGGTAGCGGCGATGGCGATGATGTCAAAAATAATAGCGAAGAGCAGCAGCAGGGGCACGATCCACCTGCATCGAGGGTAGGCGATCCCACAGCGAAACATGACCCACGATCGGATTGTGGAGCGGGTTAGAGAGAAGGGCGATCTGTGGGCGAAACACTGTGCAGCGGTGTAGTCCGTTCGATTATATAGCCTAGTGTCCTGTGCGTCTTTGCGCAAAGAATGTCAGTAGGTGAGGTGTGGAACTAGACGAAAACGCCCTACCCGAGTGTGTGTCATGCAACCTGTTTTGGGACCTAAGGGCTGGGCTTGTCTGGCAATAGGAGCTGAATCAGGCCCAGCCCCGTTCACTGTGTCATATTACACCCAGAAAAAACTGCAACTGTTTCACCTGGACCCTGACTCCCAGCAGTGAGTCTTGATAATAGTAAATTGAGTAATTTAATTAGGTTGAGGATTACAACAGGTAAGGGTTAGTGAGTGGGCGGGGTGTGAGAGGAAAGAAGAGAAAGGCGAAAGATATATAATCTGATGCGCTACATAAAGGTACCACAAGATGGCAGCCCAGCTCACTCTTAACAACAAGAAAACCCATATGAGTTATTTACATAATTATTTTAAGCTATTTCTCCAGTTCTCTCTTTACAATAGAGGCCTATATATATATATATATATATATATATATATATATATATATATATATATATATATATATATATATATATATATATATATATACACTCCTACATAGGAATATGTTCTCAACTGCAGCTTTAGGCTCTGATGATATCTACAAATGCAAAAACACACTAACTCTCCCATTGTATAAAGTCTCAGTCATGACAAATGTGTTTGTTCAACAACTGTGGAGTTTTCTTTTACACATTAAACCTTGGTCTTACATTCAAGGAAAATATTAATCAAACCTCTAATAAAAAGCTTTTACACGGGCTGCAGGGATCAACCTGACAACCTGTGCTTTCCTTGAAAAGACTTGAATGGTACTCTCTGGAAACACAGTGCCAATGTTCTAATTCATACTTTACAAAGTGCTTTTTTCTAACTACTTGTTTGGTTAAAAAATCAATATTTTTAAAGTATTCAATCAAATCTCCCATGCTGATTTACAGTAGTTTTCAAGGTTAGGTTTAAATTATTAGTCGATTGACCAAAAATGAATTTGGAAACTGTACTGAGTAATCATTTTAATAAGAAAAAATTCCAAACATTTTCTTGTTTCAGCCACTCAAATTTGAGGATCTACTACTTTTTTTGGTCATGCATGACAGTAAACGATAGAAATGTTATATTGTGGTATCAATATATTGTGGGATACATTTTTACAAAATTCAATTGAAAAGCTGTAAGTGAAAAGAATACACTGACTGGAAGTCTGTTTTTTTGCCTAATCCAGTAATTTAGATCAAGGATTTTGCCTAAATTGCATTTAGGAAAAAAACATATTAAAATGTTGCTATACCACTGTCAAATTAATGGAATGTTGGTTGACTAGAATATCATTACATCGCCCTTCAATGAGTTAGATGTAATTATATGTTTCATACTTGTGGCCAATAACAAGCTCATGCCAGTACATGAAAACATGTTTTTTTCCTAGAGTTCCTTTGAATACATATATATATATATATATATATATATATATATATATATATATATATATATATATGAACCATATACATCTCAGATAGGTACTGACTTGGGCTTGCAGAGGTTCAGTACCAACAGTGGTATATGATATCATAATCATTTAGGATCAAGAAATATGTGTCCTGCAACACCCTGCTACACCCTGCTACGCCATGAACTAGTACAACTAATTTTGTAGTCATAGTTGCATGATCATTATTGTGACTATAATTGCCACTGTTCATCACACCCCCAACCGTCACTGTCAGACAACCGCCTACCACTGAGGTTTCTCCCTAAAAAGGAGGTTTTTTCTCACCATTGCCACACTAAATGCTTGCTCTTGGGGGAATTACTGGAATTTTTGGTTCTTTGTAAATTATAGGGATTGTTGTCTATATCTGTAAAGTGTCTTGATTATTTTTTTAGGCTTAGATTTAAAAGAAGCCACTGACTCATTCTCCCATATTTGTTTTATTTCTTAATGTTTTGATTTGGAGTGACTTTATTGTTGATGATGCATATTATGATGCCACCCATAGGCACCTAGACAACTGCATCAATGCTGTCTTTACATTGAGGATCACAATGGAAATCAGTCTTGACGTGTGTGTGACTGGCTCTCTCTCATTGTGCCGACTAAACTAAACTAAAGAAGAAAAAAACACAATTTAAATGGAAAACCTTAATAATCTTTTGCACACACTTCACACACCTTGGTTTTGCTGATTCAAGTGCAATAACTGTATTATTAGCTACTAACTGCAGACAAAAGGCACTTGACCTGCCAACCAATTTAGATTCCTCATGTGCAATTTCTGTTATTATTTTGTCTCAATTTACTTTTTTATTTATGTTGGTTTATATTATATTTAGTAGCTTTTATTTTTTCCATGCTTCATTTTTAAATAGATGTTAAAGGTGCTCTAAGTGATGTCACGCGTGTTTTTTTGTCATATACAGCAAACATCTCCTCACTATCCGCGAGCTAACTGTCCCCAGAACACACTGTAAAAAAACACAGTCTCTGTAGACAGCACAGGGTCTACAAAAACAAAATGTGCCCACCTGCACCACAAAGCATACACAAACAGTGTTCCAGCCAGTAACCGACAAAAAGGATTTGGGGGTGGGGGTTAGAGTTAGTGCGCGGGAGCAAATAAGGGAGGGGGAGGGAACGGGAGCAGGAGGAGCAGGAGGGAGGGGCAAGACGTCATAGACAAAATATGTGGTGCTTTATAACAGTGAAAAAAGGAACTCTCATGACACGTTGACAGTGATTATACTGGGATAAAGGTGACACTTTCTGATTCACAGCTTTAAGCCCCACAATATCTAAAAAGCCCACAGAGTCTCTCGCTGATTAAAAAAAAACTGTCACCAGATGACATCATTTTGAGCGTTGTGATGTCCACAGTGGGGAGACAGTAGTCTGAGTTTGTAGATGTCACATTTTCTGTCAACAACAATTCACATAGCACAATGTTAATTTCTTTATTTAGGGGGATTTTCCTTTTAATATTAAGAGTAACTGATACATTTGTTTTAGATGTCAGGCAAGAGATCAACCAGCTCACATCAGTTATTCTTTAAAAGAAGAGATTAGAGTAGAAGTACAGTACATATTTGTGTTTTTGTCTGTGTATAAGATACAATACAGGTTGAATAAGCAAATGCTATTGTAAAATAATACAGGATTTGTCACAGAACATATCGCAAAAGTTTTGAGGTCTTAAATCCACTGCTTGTGTAAAAGTTGTATTCCAAGGACATATTTGTTTTTGAAATAATGATTCCTTGATCTCAGCAGTCATCTTCAGTCAACACTTCACAGGCTTTATGTCATCTAGTATATCACTCTGTCGTCCGCTCTTCATGCTGTCCCTGTCCTTGCTTCCGCTCAACACAATGCCTGGAACCACACTGTAAGAAATCTACCCAATCTTGGTTAGTAGCCTGGTTTCAGTTCCTGTATGCTGGTACAGGTGGTGTTTTTAGGCTTCATTCGTTTTTCATTTTATTTTGCTGACAGGGTTGTGCATTATCTGTTTTTTTTCCTTTTCTGCTCTGCTTTCTTCTTTTTCTCTGTGTCCCCAGCTTGCTGTTAGCCTCACGTCTATTATTTTAATGTCATACTAGTAGCAATCTGACTAGTAAGGCTTCTTCATACACAACTTTTAAACCAGAATGTTTATGCACACAGACAAGTTCAAGTACTAAAATAAAATGGTGGTTTTAACTGAGTAGGCCGAGGTTAGCTTCAGAGGGACTAAAAAGTCAATAAGGGTATGAGCTTCGAAATTAGTCAGATGCTGTCGTTGACATTGCAATTGTAAGAAAACGGTTGTTCACAGTTTTCTGCTCCCAACAACGTTAATTATTCACAACCTTGATCCCACAGAGTTAAGTACATTCTGAGAAGAAAACACAGAGCAAGCACTTCCTTATTTTCCTGATCCAATTACAGTTTTTGCCAGTCCACTGTAAAACTTTGGGTGTAACATCTCTCCATGTCCCGATTCCCCCTTTGAGATGACTTCAAACTCATGGAATAGTGCTGTCCCGGCTCACTCTTCTGTTGGAGTCCTGGCATAGAACAACCAACCTGTACAAGTTCAGTATGACCACCAGGAAGTTCTTGATGGCAAAGAACACCAACATCTGGTGGAATACTTCGAAGTAGGTCATAACCGTGAGCCTGACCACCAGGAAAGGCCCGTCCTGGATAAACAAGGCCTCCAAGATGCTCCACATGTCCGTGCTGTGGTTAGTCAAGAGGGACGGCTCCTGGACCCCATGCTCACCCCCACTGTCTGGATTCGAGTTCACCACTTATTAAAATAAAGAGACAAAAAACAGAAGGGAAGAGACAGAAGAAGAAACCGTTTGTTTAATTGCTTTAACAATAGACGGTATGTGATACATGTGATAGAATGGAAAGGTCCAGTAAAGCTGGACAGTGTAGTGAGAAATATGAACAACAATACAGTTATGTAATCTACCTTAATTGATAACAGATCTAATGCACCGCCCTGGAGAGCACGCTTAGTGACACAAATCAAACACACCCACGACGATACGTCACCAACAGCAGACCACAGGTGCAGAGGCGGAGTCGGGACTTTTCCCGGTGGGCCCGTAGTGTTTCAAGGCCACGAGGGCCGGTCTGATAATAGTCATACATGGCAAATTATTAGCAACTCCATCCGGCGGCCTGTTGATACTTCGAGTAAAGTTTCATGTTTGAGTCTCATTCATTCGAGCCTTCTTAATGTTTTAAAAATAGCGATGTTGATGTGATCATAGTAGTGCCCCTAGCTCTCCCTTTCAAAAGGCCATTTGAATGAAAGCAAAAATATGGTGAATCTTAAAAGTGGCGCTAACATCCTAATTATGCTTTTAAACGAAAGTATGACTGAGGTAGCATTCACAAAAAGACCCTAGGTTGCATTTTGGCGAGAGTTATGCTTTAATAGTCAACAGGTATTGTGCTAATCCATAAAATGACCAGTGCAAAAAGAGCAGCAGGATGACAGGACAACTGTTTAATAACCAAAACTTTGTCACAGATTGGGGTTGTGGTTACAGCAGGCTTTTCCCAGTTATGGCAGCTAGCCAAAATAAAGCTGAATCTTAGGCACAGTAGTCCATGCCTTTGTGACCACCCTATGTGTAGGCATCAGTGCCTCATCTGTTGCTCATCTCCAGATGGTGCAAAACGCTGTGGCGCTTCTTTTAACTGGAGCACGTAAATATGAGCACATTAGCTCCACTGGCTGTCCGTATATTTTAGGATCCATTTTCAAATTAATTTACTTGTTTAAATCCCTAAATGGTCTTGCCCCATCCTTTAAATAACTTCTACTTGGTTCTGTACAGCACCTTGTGCAACGTTGGTTGCTTTTTAAAGTGCTTTGTAAACAACTTTGATTGATTGAATATAATCCCTCCTTTTATTTTTTATCCTAGTACATTTTTACACAAGTTTTACTTGAATAAAATCTGTCTAGAGTAACAGCACTTGAGTGCAATATTCTAGTACTCTTTCCATCAATGATGGAAGCAGTGTTGACATACTGCTGCAACAGTATGTCACTGTTTACATGGCCTTCAAGCATACACTCAAAGACACGCCCACATGAGCAGACACAAACAAACTGCACAGACTCAAGGAAAAACAGCTTCATTTGTAAACACAAAAGAGCACTGTGCATTTAAGCTCCAATTCCCCTAATGCATTATGACGGTAAAGCTACACATGAAAGTATCATTATCACGAATCTCAACATCTTTTTGTAAATTCTTAATTGTTGGGTTGTTAATAATTTAGATCATTAGTGGGAGTTGTCTATTCCAAGAACAAAGTTGTGCTGTTTCTAATTTTGTTATAATGTTCTGTCTTTCTTTCTTTTTTTCTTTAATGAAACACTATCCTTTGTTCCCTTAGACTTGGGCAGGTGGTTTGACATTTTTCTCAGTATAATACGTTGCAGATGTTGAAGACATCTATGACTTGGGTATTGCCTTAATGGCTTTCTCTTATCAGCCAAGTTGAGAAATGGAGACTTTGTCAATCCAAATCTATTTATTTAATGAACATGTAAGACTGGATTTTCTCCTCAAGACTGTCAACATTTATACACACTCCTTAAGTACACCCTTTATTTTGTAATAAGTCTGTTTTTAGAACTATACATCTGAAAGTACGAGACTTCTTCATGGCTTGGGAAGTGAAAACAGATCTTTGGGAGGAGCAAGGGATTTCAACTGAACTACTTTTCACTGGTAACTTACAGCACTGGCCTAGATGCTGCTGACTAAACAGATTGTTTGGATCGTCGAAGAGGTTATGTTCAACAAAACACACCTGTATCTGCATTAATAAGCACCCAAGTTATTGGTGTAAGACACAAACTGACCAGCCAGATGCAAGGGGAACTGCAGCATGCTCCAGGTCCATACAGCTAAGATGATGTAGACCAGCTGAGGACTGTTCTCTCTGGAAAAGACACATAGAAAATATAGTCAATGTCAGTCCTGTGAGTTTCAATAAATGTTAATGGGAGGCTGCTGATTTCATGTATTAACTGCATTTATATAATGTTGTGATTTAGGGACACAGATTAGGTAACTTCACCTTAAAAGCGTTGTATTGTTTATACATACGTGTGAACATACTTATATTATGCATCACAGAGTATAGGAGACATTCAACTAACAAGCAACATGATTAGCCACCCACTTGACATCTGACAGCGTCTCACTAGTAAATTCAAGAATGTCTGCCGCAGTGCCAACAAAAATTAGGAGAAGCTGTGAGAGCTCGTCCCGCGTGACTCCGCCTCCCAGGGGGAGGAGCCACTTCCCAACGATGAGGAGGATGAGCAGGATCTGATGGAGAGCCAGGATCCAGTCGTTGGAACAGACAGCCGATAACACCTGGTCAAAATGCTGGAAAAAAGGAAGAGAGATTGAAAGTTATTTCTTTGTCAATAACTTAAGGGTTTTTCTTATGTTCCATGTTTCCCTTAGTATACAGCTTTAGCTTTCAGCTCATGCAATGCAATGCTACATGTTTCTAGTAGACATTATTGTGGCAAATGTCACAAATACATACTTGAATCTTAAAAAAAAAGGCTTCATAATTTCCCACGACACTGTAGTTAAGGAAAAACTGCATACAACAGTGCAGTTGTTAGGGACTGTTTTCAGCTTGGTGTGCTAGTGAATGAATACGGCATTGACTCAAAATGATCTACAGTGTTCATGGTAATGATCACAGTTCAACAATGTGGCTCATTATAGGTCTATGCCACGTAGTAATGAGCTATCAGGCCATGACAGCACATACATTACTAGCATGAATGTGTGGTTCAAATGAAATTTGTTGACAAAAAAATAAAAAAACTGAATTTCACCAGACTTACTAGTATCCTTCAGTGACTCCATTATGTTGCACAATGTGAACTTTGTGTTTCTGACTGAAACACAGTAAAGTGCTGAGGCATGCAGCCAGCTTACTCAGGTGTTCCCCCAACACATATTAGCTTTCTAACTCTCCTGGGCTAATGGGTGAGGTGGTGGTCCAGCTATTGTTTATTTAAGTCATTTAAAATGCTCCCCACTAACGGTTATTAGCCACACAGGTTTTCAGTATCTAATGTCTGTTATTAATGGCAAAAAGTCTCAGACCTCTGGATTTAGTAAATTGTTTTAGATTAGATTAGATTAGATAATACTTTATTCATTTTCTACAATAAAAGCAAAACCAACAAACAAACAAGTAAACACACAAGAAAAACAGGCAAACAATAGACAATGAGCAGAAGGTAGACTGAGAGTAAAGTGGCGTCAAATAAAGGTATTGTAAAGTGCGGTTGCCATAGTACAAGAAACAATATTGCAGTGTAAGTAAGTGATGTTAAAATTAAATTGAATATGTAATTAAAGTAATAAAGCAAAAGTAGGTAACTATAATATAAGTTATATTTACCTGTGACCATAAATAATATTGAAAAAGTAAGTACTTGTAATGGAAAAGTATAAATACAGATAATAAAGATATACAGAAAGTGTGTGGAGTAGATGAAAAAACAGGAACAGAAACTACAACATTATCAGGTAGTGTAGGTGTTGTAGAGTCTGACAGCGGCCGGGATGAAGGACCTGCGGTACCTCTCCTTCTTACACCGTGGGTGTATCAGTCTGCTGCTGAAGGAGCTCCTCAGGGACCCCACAGTGTCATGTAGGGGGTGAGAGGTGTTGTCCATGATGGATGTCAGCTTGGCTAACATCCTTCTCTCCCCAACTTTCTCTATGGGGTCCAGAGGACAGTCCAGGACAGAGCTCGCTCTCCTGATCAGTCTATTGAGTCTGCTTCTGTCCCTGTCCGAGCTGCCCCCCCCCTCCAGCAGACCACAGCATAAAGGATGGCTGAGGCCACCACAGAATCATAAAAACTTACTATGCTGCTTTACAGTTTGCATTTCTAAGTCTATTCTTAGGTCTCTCTTCATCTGAAGCAAAGCAAAAAGATGTCTCTTCCTGTGACATCCGGTTGCAGTCAGATCAGGGTAAACATAATCTTTGTGTTCTTATTGATTTAAATGTTGCAGTTGATACTGTTAGTCATAATACTTTCACTAGTTTGTCAGATAACATGGATAGTGGGTGATTTTCTTTCTACTTATGACATTGCAAGTTCTTTGTATGCATTTCTGGTTGTTTGACTAGATTTTCTGACCTGTGGAGTACCTCAAGGGTCAATTCTTGGACCCATGCTGCTGTTAGGGCACGTTATTCATCTCTTATCATTCCTGGTGATATCCAGTTTTTGTGGTTTTAAAGCCTGGTATCTCAAGTTCGCTATAATTGTCTTGCTGAAGTCAATGTCTGGATGACTCAATGTTTTCTTTTATTAAATCACAACAAAACAAAAATTATTGTCCTGATAGGACCTCAAGTATTGACCAGCATGTCAGGTATTCACTTCTGGTTTTTCCAGTTATAAAACATTGTGAAGTTACATACTTCTGAAATTCAAAGCAATACCACAGAAGCATTCAAGCATGTAATAAATAAAAATGGATGGCGCAAGTGTTGCATCCTAAATGTATACTCTCGATTAGGATGCCTGAATTGCTTTGTACTGAAACAATTATTATGATAAGACAAATAAATAACAAGGATTGTATAAACTGTGGAGAAACTTCTAAAATCTGATAAAACTGAAATGTCTTGTAGGTTTTTTTGAGTCTATCTTCTATGCAAAAGAGGAGAGTGGACAAATCAAAAATCATCCTTGATCCTTTTATTAGCCCAATTGGCTGACTCTTTAAGTTCTGGTGAACTTGGCCGACAATCTCTATCAGAGTTAATGGAAGGAGAGCAGCTCTTCTTAGAATCCAGGCCTGTCTTTGTGGGAAGTCTCTCCCATTGGTGGATTATTTCTGAATGATTCAACCCCTGGGGCTGCATCTGGGTTTTTTATCTTCTAATGTTCATGTCTTTCTCTTCTGCATTAATTTCAAAGAGGTAATCAGGGAATCTGTCCAAAACTCCACTCCTAAATAAATGTATACTTTATACTTTATTAATCCCACAAGGGGAAATTACTGATAATTACTGATTATTCTCCGCAGGGATTTCAAACTACCCCGATGCTGGTTTGTCACATTTCGGATTTAGATAACCACCTCAAACAAGCACAGTCTTAAACACTTTGCCACTGAAGAGGTTGCTTTTGAATAGAGTTTGGCCTTGAATACAGTGGAGAGTATCTTAGAGGATACAGTTGCAAAGTATTTTCCAATTTTGACAGTGTGACAGTTAGGGTCCACAATTTACTTTTTTGTCCACCAGCCAAATGGTTATTAAATATTCAAATTTTACAAGCCATTCAATAGATTACACTGTTTGATTATTCTGTTGCTTTATTTTGCAGCTCTTGGGTAGTTTCTTATTCCACATATTGTGTGTGATCCAGGTAGTGTACACTTGTGATTTAAAGGAAAAACGTATTTGGAAAAAAAAAAAAAAAAAACCTTGATCATCTTTGTTACGCTTGTTCCTTTCTGTTCTTTGTGGGCATATCATAAAATGTTATACGAGACATGTGAAATGAATCTTTTCAGTCTGTCACTCTTACCTTCAGGTAGTGTGTGAGGTTTCCGTTTCCAAGGGTCTCGTTCAGAGTGATCACCTTACGCAGATTATCCCAAGAATCAAGCTTTTTGCACTGAAAACAGTTGAAAGGAGGCTTTTTTTTTGGTATAGTTAAAACTAAAAAAGCTTAAAAGCGAATGCAGAAGTTGAAGGAATCAATAAATTAAGGAATAATAAGCTGTAGCTATGCATGCAAAGAGATAGAGTTCTGCAACCCCTCCCACTCACCAACATCCGTCATCACATTACACATTTTGGAAAGTACAAAAAAACTGTCATTTTAAACAATGACTGAGTATTTGTGTTTCTGGCATGAAGTACCTGAGGGTCGCTGGCTTTGTCCTGCTGGTGGTGGAGCTCCAAGATCCAGATGGAGGGAATGATACTTATGAGAAACAGAAAGATAGGAGGAGAAAACCTGCAAGACAACCAACACAACTTTAGCAACACAACTTCATAAAGATGTAATAAAAACCTTAATTCCATGTTAAAAGTCATGCATTAAGAAGTTATATCATTTTGGAAGCTAGGTTAATAAATATTACAATTATTTCAATTGATCACTGAATCAACTGACTAATCAGTAACAGACAATTGAACTTTGAATTTTAACCATTCAAGCAAAAATGCCAACAATATATACAAATATGAACATTTGCAGTCTTAAATATATATATTTGGGTTTCAGACTGTAATATAACAATTTCCTGATCTTTTTAAAAACTGGAATATTAATTAAGAGAAAAACGATGAAGAATTGATAATAAAAATTGTCAGTTGGATCCCTAATTTTATTATCACTTTGCTTTAATTTTACTACGTCAAGTTTCTCCAATACACAAATCAATGCTTCTCATAAGGCTTAATAACTAAACAGGATAACAAAACATATGTTTTGGACATCTCTCAGCATGGAGAAGGAAACAAATGGGTGGATGTTTCGCTTCATTAAAAACATTACAAAACAGACACACACTACCGGTCAAAGGTTTGGGGTCACTTAGAAATTTCCATTGCACTCCATTATAGACAGAATACCAGCTGAGATCAGTTGCATTGCTTTTTTAACCAGGGCAGCAGTTTTCAGATTACATTATGTGCTTACATAATTGCAAAAGGGTTCTCCAATGTTTTTCTAGTTAGTTTTTTTTAAATGATATCAGATAAGTAAACAGAATGTGCCTTGGGAACATTGGATGAATGGTTGCTGCTAATGGGCAATGTAGATATTGCATTAAAGATCAGCCACCCACTCAGATCAGCTGGTATTCTGTCTATAATGGAATGGAATGGAAATTTGGAAGGGGCCCCAAACTTTTGACTGGTATTGTGTTGTCTGATTAATTAAAATACCTGCTGTCATTAAAGGTTCAACAACAAAAAACAGTGAGTATTGTTCACAGATTAAATTTAGACATAGAGGAAGTCTGTTGGGCTGTGTAAATTAAGTTGTTACTTTTTTTTGTACTATTTTTACTGTCAGACTCACTGTTAGACAATAAAAGCGGAAGAACTAACAGGATGCAGGGAATTAAGGGGGAGGGGGAAGGGATCAAAACAGGAGAATATGACAAAAGCTTAATTTATTCATGCAATATAGCCTACTTTTCAAATATTCTGCAAAAGCAATATAAACCAGATAGTTGAGAATAATTTTACACACAAAAATAAATAGAGTAGCCTACATTGAAGGTTAAATTGAACTCAAGCCAAATGAAACAATGTAATAATGATATATTTAGTTTCTACATGCACCGTCTTACCATTTGTAATCTTTTCCTTTTCGACTCTTTAGCGTTATTGTCATTTCAATGACAAGCGGCAGAAACAGGAAAGTCAGGAACCAGTAATTGTGATCTTTTTTTACCCATGTCACCCTCCAGACGCCGGTCAGAGAGACGAGGATAAATAACGCTCTGGTAATAACGGCACATATAAACTTCAACATGCCGGCTGGTTGCAGGTCGGCGCACCTCAGATTTCCCCGTTATTCCTGAAAGTTAAAGTCCTAGAGAGAGACGTGGTTGCAGCTTCAAACGGTCTGGCTTCAAAAGTGAGCAAAAAACTGCTGAATGTAGTTTTTCGAAAAAGTGCCCAAAGTTTAAGCCCCGCCTAGAAAGAAAGGTCCTTCCAGATTTACCTGACAGGGGACCAGATAGTGGATCAGTTGGGTGCTGCTGTTATACGTTACATGACAAAGAAAACTGTCTCAGTGAGCTTATTCAGAATTTATTCAATTATTCATGATTTATGACAACAACAACTCTGAATGTACAGAAGAGGGCAGCCTCTCATCGTTCATTCACCAGGAGTTATCACATGAAGCGCACTTCTTCTGCTGAATTACGACCTCAAGCTGTACCGTAATATAGCACTGCACGTTATAATTTCCAGTGTAGTGCTGATTTATTTCAGGGACAGTGACGTTGCCCTTGGCAACCATCACCCTTTCAGTGTTTGTGTTTTTCTTAATATATAAAAACAAATGTGTTAAAAAAAATGTACTAAACTAGAAAAGCTTAATTCAAAAGAAGTCAATATTTCAATATTTTATGTACCTTATGCCTTCTTGCGCACACATTTCAGCTGTTGTGAGACTACTTTCCACACATGCGCGTTTGCCGTGAGAAGATAGCTACAGGCAAAGCAATTTTCTGTTCAGGTTAACGGCGCATATAACCCGGTGTCATAATACCGGTGCCCGGTAATTACCGGACGGATTGATTTTGATGCATGTTGCTGTTGCTGGTCACGGTGGAGCTTCTACTGTGTAGACTGTAGGATAGTTTACCGTATGTTAATGTACAGTTGTAGTAAACTGTTGTGTAACAATTGTCTAACAATACATATCATTCTATATACAAAATAAGATGTACTCGTGATCAGTTTTAAAATCTGAATCTGAAATGTAAAGTAACTACAGTATATATTTGAAATAAATGTAGTGGAGTAAAAAGTAAAATACAGAAGTATAGTAACAGTAGTAGTGTAGCAAACATGTAAATAAAAGTTGTACCTGAGTACAGTAGCCTACTTGAATAAATGTACTTAGTTACACTCAATTACTGCACAGAGCAAAGGATCATATTTTGGGAATTACACAAGAATATTTGTTAGTTGAATATTTAAATTTATTGTTTGTATATTTTGTTTTGATTTATTATTATTATTATTTTCTATGATTCACCTAAACGGCGGATATAATATACTGTAATTCTGGCTTTGAATTATGTTTACTTACAGAGGCTTGCATAAGTTTACACACCCATGCTGAAGTTGATTTAAAAGAAGAATAAAAAAAAAAAAAATAATAATAATAAATGTAAACATAGGCAAGACACTGTACATAAAATTTTAAAACCATGAGAAATACAAAAATGAAAAAGATCTGACACAATACATACACATAAACATACTTAAAAAAAACTATAAAATCTGCATTAAAAAGAAGCACAAAACACAACACAACACAATTGTCCTTTTAAACAACATATCCATTCTTTTATGTTTTTGTAAAATGAAGAGAGAGTTTTAAATTGAACAACAGCTAAATTCTTATAAAATGTAGAAATGTACAAAACTCAGTTCTTTCTAATCAGTCATTTGGATTTGTCCAACATGAAGCCACGATCTAATCACATATCTTATCTCCCCATGCAGGAAATAACACATCAGACCGCGTCTGCCCCGGCTAAAACACACACACACACACACACACACACACACACACACACACACACACAAAGTCATTTTGCCCTACTTGGCTGCATGCTGCAATTTCTATTCATGTCAATCTGGCCCGCCAGTGCTGGAGAAAGGAAACAGTAGAACGGCCTGGGACCTTGGAAAAGAGACAGACTTTTCCTGTCTTTGTTCCAAAATGTCTATCATCATTTGGTTTGCATCACGTAAAATCACAATGAGATTTTCAGACAGTGAAACATGTTAGAGTTACCAGCTGCATGCAGGGGGGAAAAAGAGAATTTTGTTACATCCTGCGGAAAAAAAAACATTGCAGTTTGAGTTTTTTAAGAAACCAGTGGTGTATTTGTAAAACAATTCTCTATGGAGGTTTCTGGTTTCCAAGTGATTGAAGTCTAGAATAAACAAAAAATCAAATCAACTTTTGCCAAGAGTTCTCTCTTGACAACAACGACTTAATCTGTCACAGAGTCAGAGTTAGTCAGTCAGTCAGTCAGTTATAAAGGGAAACAAACCCTCCTCGGTTGACTGTGACAGAACAGCCATCCAACATTATTCCACATGCCTGGTGTTACCCAGTGATTCTGTATGAGGGGGTACATTTTAAGACTGTGTGGGGATGGTAATGACAGAGATGGCCTAGGGGCTCTGGTCACTGATCCCAGAACAGTGATTCCCTCCATGCTTCAATCAGCACCGCTATGAAGCTCATGTAGAGCTACACCGTTTGCTGTTGTCAGCACAAAAATAATCTTTGTAACATATAGTGTAGAATAAAATATATCACAGCGGAGCAATGAATATAATTAAGGATCTAAGGGAGGCAAAAATACAATTAAAACTGTTATGTTTACACACAACAAAAAATATCATGTAGCTCTTAATTAGGTATGCATGATTCCACTTTTTCTCTCCCAGAATGATACCTAAACTAAACACACAGCCCATCAAAATAAAAAAATAAAAGTATTTGTACATTATTCTTTATTCACCAAATGTTTTTGGCTATATTTCTTTAATCTGGGTGGTGTCTGCGGTTATTGATGTTGTCGTCAGAGGAAAACAACCTCAGGTCGTACCCTAATGAAGGCAGTATTCCCAGCAATGTCTGCTTAATAAAGCATGGTGCAGTAAAGAAGAGTTTTTATTTTGTTGCATTCACACACCTACATTATCTTTAGCATTGTGCACATGTTATTGCTCTCTTCAAAATGTTCTGGTTGATACATATCATAACTGGTGAAAATACCATACCAATGTATAGGATTGGTGCAATGCCCTGCATGCTTTATTTGTTTTGTGTCTGCTTGCATTCTTTGATTTCAAGTGTTTAAAGGTAAACAAAGGAATGTATTTTTGCATTGTTCTTGTCTTGTAGTATATATTTCTATAACCTTTCTTGCTGTAAAGGCCATCTGTGCTGTTTCTCCTGCAGTTCAATAGACGTGAGTCATCCTGCTTTACAAATCTGCTAACCCTCAGAGATTTTCATTTGTTTAGGTTTCAGCTGACAGTTTAAGTGTTGCATTCCTGAAGAACTGTTTAAGGGGATTTCACCCTAATAAGAAGGAAATCCAAGTATAAACACTGAAGTTTCAAACATTAAAAACCACACTGGGCATCAGTAGAATACTGGAGGCATTTCAGGTTATATCCAAATCTGCTACCGGCCCTCAGTGATGGATGAAGTACTTATCAATACCAGTGTACAAGTACTTTGTATTAAGAAAAAAGTCCCGCTTTTAAAATTGTGTTCAAGTAAAAGTACGAAAGTAGCATAAAAATATACTTTAAGTACCAAAAGTAAAAGTATTTCTTATGTAGACTATTTGAGTGTATTTACTTATTAACTTCACCCAACTGCTTACTCGTGAACATGCACGTTGTAATGTAGAAAGCAACAGTATAGCTTTTATCAGTAGTTTGTGATCAGCAGCTACACCTCTCTCAGAACTGGCTAATTAATAACTTGGCTATTATGTTACACAGTAAATTACACTAATCCTATTTAATACAGCTGTCACTAGCTCCATGTCATTACTGTCGTACCCCAACAGGTGGCACTCAACACCAGTTGGAGCAGAGCAAAACAACTCTGGGGAGTTGCACCATTATTAGTCAACCATTTATGCTAATTGACAAAAGGCTTGGCATACAATTTAAAAAAGAAGGGGGAAAGATGAAGAGGTGTTATTAAAATTAGAAGCCATTGCTTCTTGTGTGTGTCAGTCTATTTTTAGGGACGAAACATGTTTTCACAGTTACCAAAGCTCAGTGGCTACATCTCATATTTTCCAAGTGGGCTCCTTTTAAGGAGAAACCACAGAATCCATTCCTCCTTTGTTTATTCATTTAATTTCATGGTAGCTGCGCCTACTTTAAAGCCATGTCAGAAACAACCCAAGTAGATTGTTTCCCAAATATAAACTTTCTTTAAACAGTACAGGTCACGGGTGAAGCAGGTGGCTATATGCTCACACAGCTCTAGCCTTGATTCTCTCTCCTCATTTCAAAAATACTGTTTCAACTTAGGGCCATGCAGAGTCACACATGTCAGGCATTTGCATGGGAGAAATTGGACATAAATGGGTAACACATGACTCATTCTGTCTCAGCCCCAACAGCTGCAACAGGCCAAGCACTTATTGGACAAATATGATTCGCCTCTGAACAGAGCGAGTCTTCAAAGCTTTTCCAGTGTGGAATCTTTAACGTAAGCCGAAAAATAAAGAGATATTGAAGGGGATTTTGTGTGAAACATATTGAATTACTTTTAAACCATATCATGAGTATTCATTTTCCTTTTACTCACAGGATTTCTTTCTTGGCCAACGTGAATTCTGCATTAGCAATCAAAACAAAAGACTATTATGCAGCGCAGTGCTGGCCCCCAGTTGCTACTTGGCTCATATTCCCTGTACAGTAAACAGCCCACAGATGTTTTACATTGATATTAAGAACCTTAATTTGTCCTGTGCAGAAAAAGGCCAAGCATAGCATGGGGATTAAGTTCTCAGCCATGTATCACACACAGCACAGACAGCAATCTCATTTAGCTTGAGTGAAGTTTACAGTGAGTGGGTTTTGCATAGATCATTAGTTGTCTCAAAATACCCCCCTGTCACCATAGCAACTTCAAGTGACTGCTAAATTGCCTTATAAAATGAGATAAATTATTAATGCTGAGAGTTTTTTTTTCTTTAATGTGTGTGCTCAGGCTCTGAGCTCTGAACAAAATAGTGTATTTCTCTCCAGCGCTGCTGTAATGGAACAATTCAGCAGTTGTCAGTAATTTTTCAAAGTGTATCCATTGTCTCTATTCTTGAATTGGCTGATTGTCCTGATTTGCAGATATATCACAAGGATTACACAGATTACAACAGTATTGCACACATGACAATTGAAGCTGTTATCCAAATAGAATAAATTATGACAAATCGGTGTAAAACGGCTGCATTGTAATTGCCTGTACACACACACACACACACACACACACACACACACGGTTATTTGACATGTATGTAATGCAGTATGCTCAGCCCAGATTGGAGGATGACACACACCAGTGAGTAATCTGATCATAGATGTCTGCTGACATTTATAGCTGTTTTATAACAATTCAGTGTTTGACAGAAAAGGCAGTTGGTGATGTGTTGCACAGATGGTCACTGTCCTCAGCAACTTCATAGTCAATGATAGTTTGACCACTGGGTGGTAATAACCTGACTGATGTTTGAAATGCACCGTAAATGCTGGGATCAGGTTCGGAATTAATGTATTCCTCAGATGTAGAGGTGACACTGTGACCTCTTTGCTTAAAAAAGCTTTTTTGGGGGGTTCACTAGTGTTCACATCTCTCTCTCTCTCTCTCTCTCCCTGCACTGAAAACATCCATAACTCACAAGCAGTAACTCAATCTAACAAAATTCCTTTTCAATCACTCTCATCTTTTATAGATATAACCATCATACATTTACATAAATACATTATTCATGGTTCTAATCCCGGTTTCAGATGGGGAGATAAAAAAAGTGACTCTGTGTGTTTGCGTGTGTGTGTGTGTGTGTGTGTGTGTGTGTGTGTGTGTGTGTGTGTCTGTGTGTGCATGCACACGTGTCCTGATGTGTATACAGATGGCTGGGGAATGAGCAGCCTATTTTGTTTGCAGTTTGCACATTTCTGATTCAGCCGAGCACTCTCCATCAATGAAGCAAATTTACATTTGCTGTGGTGGTAATAACCTAAAACCCATAGTGATGTTAACACTTGTATACACTTGTATACACTCAAATTCACGTAGCCCTGCCGCATGATTACATTTGTGTGCCGCTTAATAAAATGACTCACTTGACATTATCAAACAATTCAGCTGTAATAGTGGCCCATGAATGTGAAATTGTGTTTTGCAGGCAATTAGTTCATTATCAAGGCAGTTATTCAGACCAGGCCAACCAATGTTTGTCTTTTGAATTACTACGCCTACATTGTACTACTGTACATATAAAAAAATTATATTAGTTATGATCAAAGGCTGCAGCCTTGAATAGATACAATAATTGGTTTGTCGGGACCTCAATTTAGAATTTTGTACTTGGATAGATAGATTGCAGGAAGCATGATGAAGTATGGTTGCTCAGATAAACAAGTGTGATATCAGATATCTTTAGTGAACAGTAATAATCCACACAGTTCACTGCATGCAGTAACCCCTATGATGTTCTGAAGATACAACTGGATATTAATGAGCTAAATCAGTTAATAGTCAGCCAACAGTACATCGGCTGACACCTGCTAATGCACACAGAAATCATGTCAAGTAGCCTCCAGATGAACATCAAACTTAGATCCTGATTAAAAGCACCCTTTCACTAAATTAATTGGATGGCTTGTGTGCAAGTTCTCTCCAATGAAGGTGGAGTCACATGTGATTGTATGGAGAGAAATGTAACACCAGGTTATAATGAGTCTAAGAGGCTAAAATTAGCCTGGTAAGATCACTCAGATCTCCTGTTGCCTTTTCTAAAGTCACCCTGCAGACAGGGGCCATTGTGTGATTACAGCAGTACAAAGACTCAGGTGTAAAGTTACTACGGAAACGTGTTCCTGTGGACAAATTTACTTGATGGATTTTTAATGTCAGGGGCTTTCCATTGATGATAGATAGTCATCCACTGGGTAATGCAATTGTGCATGTGGAATGAGTAGGAGATTGAGTGTGTTGCCCTAATTTCTCAGAAGCTTTCTAGCTTTAGTCATCTATAGGTTTTCATGATGCCTGGTGCTGCCATTACAAATGTGGATCTTATAATCACATTAAGAGAAAGAGAGAAAGTAATGAGGGAGATAGGTTTGGTCATGTAAGAGAGAAACATGAGTTTAAATAGATTCTTTAAAAATGAGTAACCTTTTACATTGTGTAATTGCTACTTTTACTTAAGTATAATTACTTCTTTTCTCACAATAGAAATAATTCTCTAGCACTTTAAGTTAAAGTATGTTGGGCCCAAAACATCCTCTTGCTTACTGAACACAATGAGGTAAATAAATAGTAATAATAGTCCAAAGCTTTGTACAAATGCCCATTAATGGTAAAATATAAATATAAAAACTTGATCACCCAACATCATTCCATTGCATATTTACTGAAATGGTTGTCATCAATATGACATGACATGTTAAGGTGCATTGAATGAATGAAAACAGTGATAACATGGTAAATCTAGAGTGCTGCTGTTGATACTGGTAATAAATGACACAAAAACAAAGCCTAATTTAAACCTAAAAAAATATGATTATATGGCCACTTAGGGGCAATGAAAACAAGCTGTAACACAACTTACACAATTTTTTGGTTAATATGGCAAAACTAGTTTCACATTCAGCAGATTCTGAGCAACATTATAATTCATTTGGAATCGTGTTTCTGGCCACCTGACCAAATATGTCCAATATTTACTCTCTTTTTAGCTCAGTTTGGCTCTCTACCAACTTCTTAGGGGTAATATTTGTCTCTAGCTGCTAAATGCTCCATTATGTTCAACAGTTAGTTGCCAACTTTGTTTGCCAGCTGTTTAGTGCTGGGCAGGTAGTAGTGTAGCTGTTCAAAAGTTCTGTAAACGAACATATCTATCATTTTGAGGATCATAACCTATTTACAAAACTATGTTGTAACTGTTTTTTGTTGAAATTAACAAAAAAAATGCAAATAAATAATTTCCACATATCCCTGCATTCCCTATTACTTTCTTCTGGGGTTAGGCCATCAAAGGGTTGATTTAAAGTTACCTCTGCCTCTCTCTGTGGGTGGATTTCTTACTATGGAGCTCTGTGGTGATTAAATAGTCAATAATATGTTTGAGCCATTATTACTAACATTCATATTCATTATTAAGACATGTCAGCATATGGTCACACTTATGTAGGAATATACTATTTAATGGCTTTTGTATTGCTTTGCTGTGGTTGAAACTGTAACCCCAGCTCTCTGTTTTGGGGTGACTTTCCAAACTAATTTGCAGGTTTCCTGCTGAGGCTGCCTCATTTTGTAGAATGTGAAACACCTGTGCTAAGAAAAGGTACAGTTTTACCACTTATCCACTAGCAAGTATCTGCCTCAACCATATTTCCCCAATGTCTCCCATAATAAGGCCCTTTTTAGTGATTTGTAAAAAAAAATGTCAGGCTTCTTGGCTCACTCATGCAGTCAAAAGGACACATTAATAGGGAAACAGTTTTGTGTCAGAGCTTTTAAAACAAAACAAAGAATATTCATATGGATGTTATTTCACTCAGCCATTCAGAAAATGCCCCAATAAACAAATTTACAAGGAGTGATTGCAAAAGTGAAAAAAACTGCTTGATAATGTAAACTGAGTCTGAAGTGAAATAACTTGATTCACAACCCACATGTAAGGCTCGACTTAAAGAGGGTTACTTTCAGATTTACTTAGGGGGATTTGAGCTGTAACCGGTGTCTGAAATTATAGTTAAACTCTTCAATATGGCTTACAGTGTATTCCTCAAGCTACTTATTTGACTATGTAACTATGTAGAACCCTCATAATTTTCATTCATTTATTCTTTTCATGTTTCAAGTTCACTCATAAAGATAAACCATGTAAATGTATATTATCAATTGGCTTTATTGAATATTATCTGATCACAAAGACATGTTGAGATAAAGAGAAGCAGATGAGATTTCTAAATTCTGATTGTTATACTAAACATGTGTATTATGGGGCATATGCTACCGCTCAGTTTTATGAAGATGTTCCTAATATTTTGACATTATATTTTGTCCAATGCCTCTCTATTCTCTCTTCACATAAATCCAAATCAATGTCTGCATCACAGCGTTGTAGTTGCTGCTGGGCTCTGACTGTTGACAAGCAAACACTTTCAAATTGCCAGATAAGAGCTCTAGTGGTGCCATTGATTAACCAAGGACTTCATTATAGTGGCTACCATTAACAATGCAACCCCATTGATTCAGCCACTGGAATGTTCTGGGAGAGAAATCGGGAAAGATAACACTAAGAGTCGTGGTTTATATTAGATTCACTGCAGGATGCCAGCACTGCTGCAGCGGCATGTAAGACAATGAGCCTCTGTGTAATCCACCTTTTACTCCAAACTGATGCACTAAACTGGTAATTAAAATATCTGAGTGTCACAGAACATTGCCTCAGCTATTTTAGTATTAATACATCATGCTCTACTGCTGCTTCGAATAGAGGGCAGTGAAGAGGAATTCTGCTGGTGCAATTTAGAGGACTGAAATTATGATCTTGATCCTAAATATTATATTATATTGTATTATGATCTATTGAACCCCAGGTAAAAGTTGTCACTGTATTTATTCTAACATAAAATAGCAGCAGAACCAGAAGAAAAAAAATAACATGTCCGTTTGGTAGACAGCAATTCATTTTACTGAATGTGAATCAATGCGTCTGTAAGCTCTGCCCGTCATTTCAGCAACAAAAAAACGCATTGCGTAATACTGTACTTGAAATAGCTGATGTCAGAAGTAGGCCTATGTCGCTGTTGCATGCTCTGTGATCTGAGTTGTGGGTAAATCCAGGGCAAAGGCTGAATGACAGTGGAGGAACAGCACAGCGCTGTGGACGGAGCAGGTACCTTTCAATACATGAATAATTCCAGACAGCCGATAAAATACAGCTGACACATTCAGCAGCGGAGACTGAAAGGACAATGAGTCCACACATGTAAATAGAAACCGTAAAGTTTGTGTAACTCCGTATAAATATCATAGCTATTATTAATACATCCTATATAATAATGCTGTCCTAATACCATTGCAATTCCCCGGTGTTTATGGTAATACATATTAATCAACATAATTATATAAGAGGCTTTGATCGTGCAAATGTGTTAACCCGTGTCAAATATATCCCGCTGTCTTCACAAGGTCAGCGCAGCGTTTTAAGATGATTTATGTCTGCATAATGGACCGCCTCGTGAATTCTGTCTCGTGACGCCCCGCTTTCTAACTCGGCCAATTTTGTCTTTTCATGCTCGCCTCAAAATATATAAAGGCCATTATTTTCAACATTAACGCCAACCCGCGCGCCTGAGCCATAACGCAAAGCAAATTCCGCTCAAAGCGAAGCCGGCAGCTCACGGGTCCCACATTGCCTTTTGAGGAATCATTTGATAGCCCTATTAACTTTCATGTAACATTGTTTCTTGAAGGCATCCACAGCAAGCGCCTCAGTGTCATTACTGCGAGAAATGTGCTTTCATAGTGAACGTCTTTTACAGAAGTCCTGGAAGACACAAGGTCTTAGAAAAGCTCATAAACGCAGAATATTAGCACAAATTAAGCTTCTGTAGGCAAATATATTAGCGAAAACTGTATTTTTTATTTTTAAAATACAACTACTATTTACTGTTGATTGAAAAAAATTGATATTTTTATGAGTATGTGTTAATATTTGGTCTGAACACATGATTACGCTTAATAGAAATTCGCCCAAAAAATACTGTCACAGATTTACTTAAATAAATAAACACGCAGACTTACACAATACTTAATGTAGTGCTTTTCACCAAAAATCATATTTTTCCACGACCCTTTATCCAATAATACACGATGTTTTAAACTCCACAGAAATATCTCCCTTGCAGGACCTTCGACGATCCATTCAAGCCAGCAAGTTTGGAGAGCGTGTTGAGTTTAATCAATTCATAACGTCGAGATGGAGCCGAACTCACTGAAGGTAACGCTTGTTATCAATCGTCTATTTATTTTATTTTCGCATTGCTCTAATCGCCACCTGCTATAAACTGTGCTCACCTGCCTAATCCACAAAAGTTTGACACATTGCATTTAGTATGACCACATCTGTGTCATATGTTGAACATCTAAAAATAGTTACATGATACCAATTGTGTGCAGTAAACTGAGATATCCTAATGTGATATTTGCGTAATTACGCATGGATGTTTGAAATGTTTGTGTCCACTAAGCTACGATTTGTTTACCAAATGAGATAATAAGCAATTCATTATTTTCTCCGTTTGTGTCTTTCCTCTACAGTGGGTGGGCTCGACTTGCGGTTTACATGGACCATATATATTCTATAAAGCCTTTAAATTTAACCGGGACGGCAAACCGAGGCTTCTGTCTCTCGGAGACTTTTTCTTCGTCAGATGTAAACCGGAGGATCCTATTTGCATAGCGGAGCTTCAACTGCTCTGGGAAGAAAGAACAAGCAAGCAACTTTTATCAAGCTCCAAACTTTATTTTCTACCCGAGGATACTCCCCAGGGACGCACAGTCACCCATGGAGAGGTAGGAATAGTAATCGCCTGATGAATAATTATGAACCATTGGAGGTTTCATTCTATTCTGTTGTTTCTATATATTCTTTGTGTTCTCTCATGTTCGCGAGCATTTTATTAAACAGCATCTTTGCTGCATTAGCAGTTGGCAGTGTGTGTTTAGTATCCGGTGACAGACATTCATAAACGTATGTATCAATACTGACATTGATATACCCGAGCAGTTAAAGGAATGACCTACAGCGGAATTTGTTCTCTAGTTTTACTTTATAGCCTATTTGACTATTGTCGTGTCAACTGCTGAATGTGCACTTGTCCAGCTGTGCTCAATAGACTGCCGCTGCGCTCTATGGGGTTAATTGTGTTATAAAGGGGAAAATCCGCAAGAATCTGCGCCTAGTGTCATTTCATTTCTTGGTAAAGCGTGACAAATACTGACATATGGGCGGAAATTGCGAAATGGCAATGAATGCATGGGGTCAACCTGGCTCAAATCGTTCGGTACAGAAGTTATTAGATATTTTGTAATTCCGCCTGATGTTGAAAGAGGCAAAGCGAGTCATAAAGCGTGGCAGAGCACAGCCAGCGCCGACACGTTTTATCTACTCTCCACGCTTTGCATAATTTTCCATGTGGACATTTCCACCCTCAACAATGTGATATTGTCATCTCACATTTGTTGCAGCACTTAAAACGCCTCTGTGTTACATTACGCTGTTGTTGGCACAGAAAATCAATAATTATGATTGACTGTGACCATATGTGGCGCTTGTGATCCGGTTACGTCGTTGCACTGAATGGCATTACTCTGATATTGAGAGTTTTTTTTTCTCACCGGCTGTAAAACAAATTATATGTTGTTTTATGTAATATTCCTTAACCATCACTTTAATTACGACTCTGCTTTTGATCACTTGCGGCTGGATGGAAATATTTCTCTCTGCTGCTGTTATATTGTTTATAGGGAAGGACAAAGCAGTGTTTGTACTCGTCTCTTCCGCTGATGGTTTACTTACATTCTTTCCTCTTGAGTAATAGAGTGGCTATCACATTTCCCTTTCATGAGAAAGGTGGCTATTTATGGGCTGCCGCTTCGACAAGGTATCATCTTTGTGGCAGAATTCTTCTATGAACTGGTATCATCTCCTGAAGCCCTCTCGCTTTAGCCTTTAACACGCTGCAATTATTTAGTAATTACTTTAAGTGCATGCATCGCCGATCTTGAGGCCACACTTGCGCAATGACATGTCAGCTCCGCCCCTTACCCAAAGACTTATTTGCAATGCAAAGTACTTACATTCCAGTCCATTGGGTATATCTGAAAAATATTATATTATCTACCAGAAGGGCTGCAATGCAAATGCAAATCAAAGCTCAAAGAATCAAGGAAACAAAATTATTCAAGACGAACATCATCTGCTGTAGTTTGTGTATTTGGTAACAGAGAACAAGCATAAGAGAAATAAAAGCTATTTCCCCTGCATGAATTATGGAGCAATTTGCATCACAGCACACAATCCTGCAAGCATCAGGGACAGATGCACTTGCTTTGAAGTTACAGTCTGCTTATAGAATAAGCCAGACAATTGAATAATATAATTTGAAGATGATACTGTATATTTAAGTGCAATGTACATGCCTGCAGGGTGACCTTAATTAAAGGGCTTGTCAAATCTCCTGCTTGCAGCAAATCAGACTACTTACTGTATATTACAAAGTGGAAATTGCCCTGACAACTTCAAGTCAGTTTATGACCTTCACTGAGCCCATTCAGATTCTCGCTGACTTTGCCCCATAACACTAATCTGCTCTGTGTGAGTCAGCTAGGAGTGCTTTACAGATGCAACCCATAATCCAAAAACAAACAAGAAGGGTAAACCAGCCTCACAAAAAGCTGTAATATTAAAACTCATGGGCTGTTCCTGAGTGATGCATGTGTGAAAAGATTATTTGTGTTTAAAATGTAAACACTAGAGAGGCGTTCATTTTTAGCTACACTGGGAAGTAGAGTTTATAAACCTCCCATTAGTCTTTTTATCTGGACTCTGGTTGCATATAAAGACAGATTAATGGCTGTTGAGTTACTCTGTGAATCTGTAATTGACTGGCTGAAAATCAAGAGTTCAAATTAGCCTAGTGACTCATACAGATATGAACTTGATAACACAACTCACAGGAAGTGTGCTATTTTCACAATTAGTTTTAAAAAAGCACATCGTTAGGTAAAGCCACAACTAGCTGTCATTGAGGCTTATGACATTTATTCTTAGATGAACACTTGAATATTTTCACACGTCATAAAAATGGAAGCAGTGTTTGACATCTGTCATATAAACAACCAGTGCTGTGTTGCTTCTTTTCTCCGTGAAATCACGACTCGAACAGTATTATCTTAAGCCTGAAGCACAGTATCATTCAAATACCAAAAAGCACAACTTTGTTAGACATCAGAACAATCATATATTGAACTAGCTCACTGGAATTGGATTACTGATTCACTTGTGTTCTCAGCGCTGAGGTATGATGTAATTTCCTGGTTATTTCTCAGGTATTTGTTTGCTCTCAGCTTCTCCTGTGCTGTGTTTGCCATGTTTTGCTGTGCTGTGTGGTGACAAAAGGGAACCAACCCATGACCTACTGTGCTTGTTTTTCTTCTGTCACAGGGTTGGAGGTCAATTCCTTTTTAAACGCAGCCAGATTTATATCCAGTCAGCTTTGGCTCAAAATAAAAAATAATGATTCATTGAATAAACCTAGCTCTTGGCGCCTGTGTTTGCTGAATTGTTGATGAACAGATCCAGATAAAATGCATTAATCTATTTATTCTGGGTTAATTATTAAGTCCATATGTGGAGGAAGTTCTATTTTTCATTGTATCTCAGCCTGACAAGCAGTGTTTACCCCCACCAGTTGAGCTCTGCTTGCTCTTTAAACAAGCTTTGTGTTGAGTTGCTCACCCATTATGACAAACCCTCTATTGGGGCCTCTGCTCTATTAGTCTGCCTGCAAACGGCCACTGACTAAACAGTCACATGTGTTTTCAAACTCATTGAGTGACACATTATTTCTTCTCACTCCAAATAGCCTGCCTCTCCTGCTGATACTGCTCGCTGGCTGTAATACTTTCTGTTTTTGGACCCTACATTTCAGGAGAGAGCTGTAGTAGATAACAGCTCATCGCACACAGCACCCACTTATTGTATACTCTGCTCCAGGCGGTTAATTGCTAATGCTTATCTTATACTATATATCCCACTTTGGTGCAAATGCAGCAAGGCACTCTTAATGGGAATTCACAACCACGGTGAATATTTCTGGATAATGTTATATTAATGTGCTATTATCATCACCTCTGATTTCATCTGACCTCTCTTCTCCTCTATTCAGTCCCTCTAGCTGACAAGGCTTTGGCACAAACTCACACACATGCATTCATACACACACATACACTGACAGGCTGGGGACTGCAGCAGTAGGCCAGTATTGATTGCTGTGGAAAACACTTTGGCATGCGTCCAGAGCCATTTCTTCAGTACATGGCAGTAGCCCATGCATGTGTTTCAGTGCTTGGAAAGCCAGCTTGTAGGGAAATTAGATTGTATTCATTTGCTACTTCTTTGATTTTTCCTAAGGGAAAAACCCTGAATGGGTAATATAGGCATCTGGGATGCTAGTTGAGTTAAGTGTAAGTGGCTTAGATATGCAACCAGCATTTTGATGGATAAGGTCGTTCTGCTGAATGACTCAAGTGTAAATGTGATATTGCTCATTTTTACAGTAATCTTTTTAGAACATCCATACTGCTGCCTTGTCTTGGCCATTCTGTGCATTATACCAAATCTCCCCATTCACACAACAATGGCTGGAATTTAGAGGTGGGGGGGCTTTTAACGTGCGTGTGTAGTGTGCTCGTATGTGCGCCTCCTCCAGCCGCAGAACAAGTCATTAACTCTGAACACTGCCCTCCAGTGAATTCCTCACCATTGCTGAAATAGCATGTAAATTATTACCAGCTTTTTAGGATAGTGTAATTTAAAACCTTTAAAACAGAATACCCCAGACTTCAAAGGCTATAAAAAACCCCACTAACATTTCCCATTGGTTTAGGAATTGTCATTCACATCCTTCTCTCCTTCTCACATCCAATCTTCAGATTTTTCTTACCAAACTATTTAGTGTCTTTGCAGCTTAAGTAATGATATGTTACAGCAGCGGCCCATTTGTCAACACACAAGTGACTTTTTTGTGCTCTTTAGCTTGGCTTTTTCCACTTTGTCATTGACTAACCACTTGAACAGGCAAACATTTGCCTTGATGCATGACTCCAGTGCCCCCGGCTACAGTGAATCGTTATTATAACCTTTTGAGGAGAATACAGCCACAGATGAAAAGCTCTTGCTTAATACTCCAGCCAATATTTCTCATTCCTGACGGTGTTTTTTTTTTTAGACGGAGCATGTGGAATCATCAGGCACTCAGTCTGTTTTTTTGTCTTGTGTGTGCATTTGTTAAAATACAAGAGTACAAAGCTGCTGTGATTCAAGGGAGCTGACGCAGCTTTTTTGTGGTGTCACCTTACATGATGGATGCCTCACCCACTTTCAGAAAGCCTTTGAAAACTCCGGTTATCTTGCTATTTTTCTCTGTCATTATAACTGCAAAAGAATGCTAAGTTCATATATCACCCTAACTCATGTTAGAGCAATCTCTTAATGGAAACGGTGAATAAAAGATGAGTTCAGCACCCCTGCAGATATTACAGCAACTTTTGTGCATATGAATAAATTGCATGCATTAAGTGGCAGAACATTATGTACAATGATTCTCACCTTTAAATGTTGTACCTTGAACTCTTTCTCATCTTGAGACAGTCTCAAAAAACATATTGTAATTCAATTGTCCCAGGCTTACTCCCCAGAGCTCCCTTTTAATTCCCAGATAAATTTGTTTTGGGACACTAAAGCCAAGGTCATTCATGGGTAGGGGAGATAGATAATGAACTCATATTGTGTTTCATACCCTTGTTCTCTCTCTCTCTCTCTCTCTCTCTCTCTCTCTCTCTCTCTCTTCTTTTTTCTCACTCCTCCTGCTCTCTATCTCCCTCTCTGTCTCCTCATTGTCCATGTCACCATGTTCATTACTCAATTACTAATCTCCATTGGCCTTAGGAATTCCAGTGCTGACCTCTCTGTGGCAGTGTGTGTGTGTGTGTGTGTGTGTGTATGTGTGTGTGTGTGTCTCAATGTGTGTACCCAAAGTGTAGAACGACACCCACCCAATAGGAGCGTGCACCCCTTGACTCCCGAGCTGAAAGTCCTGTCCGAGCGATGAGACGCTGCGCTGCAGAACGCTGACAGTCAGGAATGTCTCTGTTCGAGCACAGTGGCGTGGATTTCTCGCAGGGAATTGTTCAGATTGATATGGAATATTTCAGGGTGCATTGTTTCTAATCGGATCACCAAATATAGAATTGTAACTGTCCCTTATGTGCTGTTTTGCCATCAGTGCACCGCAGCATGCATATAAATAAAATGATATGGATTTTAGTGAGTTTAATTTCAATGGGATTGCTGCAGTCATGGGTGTCAGGAACAGAGTTATCTACAGTTTCACAGCTAAAGACTGTTTTTTTCCCCCACTTTCAGTCCATTATGTGCAGTCATAGCAATAAATTCACTCAGTAATGTTTTTGGAGATATCATGCTGCCGCAGTAATAACATGAATTATTGATAGAAGAACGGAGACAGAATGTAACATTCAGCTGTTAATGTGTCACCTTGCATTTTAACTCAATCATAAAACAAGCAGTTAGAGACTATGCACATTTATTGATGATGAGGTCAAATTCTTGTAAAACATTAAGACATTTATGATGTGTAGGATTCAGAGTGTATAAATGTTCTTAATGCATCTGTGTAGGAAGAGTCACTGAAATGACACCAGGCTGTTTGGTATGTTGCTGATGTGGAGTGTCATGTCTTGGCTGTGGGCTTGCAGTCCTCTGACCTATATTATCATGTGGCCTGCTGGCTGCGTCTGCCGCTTTGCTTAACTATTAGCTGCCTAACTGGGAATGACAGAACAGTATGGCTGGGCAGCATTTACAGAAGAGCAGGTTTCTAAAGCTCATCTTAAATACCAAAGCAGTGAGTGGAAGACTCATGCAGTGCTTTATGGAATGATTAATCTGTGTTATGTCTAGTGCTGAAATAATTAGTTGATTTACAGAGAATGAATCAATAACAATTTTAGTAGTAGACAAATCGTTTAAGTCATTTGTTTAGCAAAAATGTAGGGCTACAATTAACAATTATTTTATAGATTTATTGATTGGTTTATAAAATACAAGAAAAAGCCCCAGTCACATTTTCCCTAAAGTTCAAGTTTAAGTTTATTTTGTTGTCTACATTAAAAGGTACAATTGTAGATTAAAATGCAATGAAATGCATATGCCTTGATTTATGCCTTTTCATTTCTTGTTTTGTCCAAATATATTAAATTTTCTATTTTTATGGACACAGAAAGCTAACAAATACTCACATTTGAGAAGTCACAAAAAGAGAAGTACTGACACTTTTGTTTAAAAAAATGTATGACTTAAAAGATTTATGGACTATCAAAACAGTTGGACTATCGACAAATTGATTAATAAAATTGCCATTTTATATCGTTATGAATTGAATAGTTTTGAGTTTTGGACTGTTGGCTGGGTAAGAAAAGAAGTAATATGAAGTCTCATTTTTGACTCTCCTTAGACTAAAAGATGAATTGAATCAACAGGATATACAATAATTAAAACTAGTATTAGATGCAGCCCTGGTTTAGTCTTTCCTTTAATTGTATTTATGGTGGCAAACCAGGCTGGTGCAATGCTGTTGTCATGGGGGTTTCTCAATAACTGATTCTCAGAAACCTGTTCCATGGAAACACAGCATATTTCATAATTCTACAGTACAGTCAAATATCATGACTTATGCAACCTACAACCCAGTATTCAGCTCCCTGACTGTACATGCTACATCACAAAGCAGCCCAAAGACTTTAGCTGGTGTAAAGTTGGCTTGTAAAGTATAAAAAGAAAGCTAATGGATGTAGCCTGTTGTGGCTCCTTTCATAGACTGATTGTATTCTGGACTGTGTTGACAGCTGCTGAATTGATCTCACCTGTTGTGTTTTTTGCTCTCAAACCGAACAAGTCCCCAAACAGGATCTGTTGACACTCACACGAAGCAGCATGTCATTCAGCTGATTGATATAGAGGGGATGATTGTGTGTTTTTACAGTTTGCTGTTGCTGTGTGAATGCTCTGGTGTGCTATTGAATTACTTGAAGTATTGCTGTTTGACTCATACATCAGCAGCAGAACGTTCAGTACAATATTTTTGTTTCGAATGGACTCTATTGAAATATTTCATGCTTGTGTTTCTGTTTGTGATGTCAGTAGATCACATCAAAGTACAGTAGCTAATTCTGAAGAGATAGATACAGTGTGTTTTTGGCTGCAGGCTGAATGCTATTTACTGTTGCTCTACATTATTCAAATGGCCTGCTTTTCTGAAGGCAGAAACAGCAGTCAGTTTTTCTTTGCATGGAAAGCCGGTTACAACCACCCGCCACCACTTGACAGCTGAAGACGGCTCATTATAAGAAGACCGAAAACCCATGTTTGATGTTTCTACTTAGTGAGGGAGGCACAGCTATATCAAGCTATCCCTTGCAGGCTTTTCCTTTATAAGGAAATGCTGTCTCCAACTGGTTGGGATTTGATATGCCTGTAGTTGCAGATGATGTGAGAACTGAATATGGGTAATTGTATAGACAGAGCACTCAGAGAGAATCTGAAACGCTGAAAAGTGATCTATTCATGTTTGTTTTTAGAATATGGTGACAAAAAAGCAGGAACACTTCGAGATAATTCATTAAAACAGTGGGAAATACAGCCAAAAGGACCCCAAAACTTGACATTTAAAGCTTCACATAGGAAGGATTTACTGCAGAGTTGTCCTTTAAGGATATTATTAGATGGTATAAGTGTGGCTTTGATTGCGTCTTAGTTCTTTACATTCACACATACAGTGCATAAATATGTCAGTAGAGTAAATAAATGTTATTTTAGTGTCTGTAATATACAGGTTCTTTGAGGGGAAATGTGTACGCAGACAAATGCCTGGTAAATTGAAGATAACTAAGGTAAACATGAGAGACCTACTCAGATTGTCTGTGTTTCTGCCTGTACACATCTGTCCTCCAGATTTCCCTGTTTCTCTAATAACCATCTTCCAGCACACTACTCCACTCTGTCGGTAACAAGCACTTCAGCCATTAGCTTTTCCAATGGAAACACATTTAAGCATCTCTACTTCTTTGCCTCTGCATTGAAGTTATAGTTCTTTGAGTATGAGAGTGATTAGATGGAGTCGAATCAACCTTCGGAAAAAAGGTTGAAGCATGTACTGAGAGCAAATCTTATTAAGAAAGCCAACTGAACAGAATAAAGTATTTACACAAAACCACCATGGCTATGTTCAACTTACCCCAGTGTCAGCCATGCACATCACTGCTATAGATTAACATTTATAGTTTCCTGACAGTGTTACATTAGTTTTATTGTGTGTCAGGGAGACCACTGGCTCACAGCTTTCTACTGTTTAATCCTTACACTTTCACTGTAACAAATTGCATGTCCTCTACCCCTTTACACTTTAAAGGTGTAATCGAGTAGCGAGTGTGACTTGTGATTTAAAAGCACAAAAATCTCAACATTCATAGTGAATATTGGGAGCCTGACTTCCTAAATGCTAATCAAAAAGTCTAAAAACATCTACGTCCCCATTGACATTGATTTAACTGCTGGCATAAATTCAATTCAGCAATCATCGCCATCATCCATATTCATGGTGCTGTAATTTACTTACATTAATGTGCATCCACAGCCGTAATGCTGCTTCACTCACATACCAATTTAGTTGATAAATAAGGACGTCCTGTTGTTCGGTCTGTTTCCTCTACTAGCTTCTGATTGTGATTCTGATCTATATCCTTATTTTAATCTTGTTTTTATTTATTTCTTTACCTTGATTATGTTCACATTATACTGCCAAAAATGACTTACCAATGGTGGAATATAACTAAGCACATTTACTCAAGTAATGTACTTAAGTATACATTTGTAGTCCTTGAATTTTACTTTAATTTCCATTTTATACTACTTTTACTCCAGTGCACTTACTTTTCAGATTAAGGTTTCACATAAAAAAACACAATACATGTATATAATATGATGCAGTACTATATGCAATTCTTCATAATGAATAGTTTTACTTGGATATTTTAAGCACAATTCCTTGATATCCCTCATGTACTTTTTACACAAGTAACATTTTGAATTCAGAAGTTTTACTTGTAAAGGACTATTTTTAGACAATGGTATTTCTACTCTAAGTAAAGGATCTGCATACTTCTTCCACCACTGTTGCTTAACGTGTAGAAGTATTGGAAATGCACATAAAATACGTTTTAAAATTCAAATGAGAGCTACAATTGTAAACAAAACTACTCAATAAGAACAACCTAACTCAGTGTTTATTGAATTAAAGACTCTAAAATTCAGAGACTTGGTGGATTTTAAAATGGCACAAATCATGTCCCCTGAAAGTATCCAACAGTTCCAGTAGTACCACATTTTTGTGCAATTATTTACAGAGCAAAATGGATTTCAAATTCATCAAATTTGCCATTTATAGCCTACCTGCCGGTGTGCCGTTTTTGAACTATTTACATGTGTCTGTTCAACAAAACTGTTTCAAACAGAGTCCTAAAATTGTGACTGAAGTAAATGATCCATGACCTTGACACAGTTGCATTTATGTAGCTGTAATTCCTTTTATGCACTTCTAAATGTAATTGGGATTCTGCCCCACTTCCTTGCAGCACGAAGTAATTGCAGTGTCTGAGAAGGTGATTGTGCGGCTGGAGGACTTGGTGAAGTGGACGGTACCAGACTTCTCAGGATGGACCCACTGTCTGAAGGCCGAGCCTCTCAAACCCTCTGTGCTTCGGGAGCTGGGCACCAATGGGAGGCGGGAAGCCCTCCACCGCTACCGGGAGAGCACCCTGACCAGTGGACTCAACTTCAAGGATGTCCAGAGGGAGAGGGCACAGCTAGGTGAGCGCCAGCATATAACTCAATTTCTTGTAGTTCTGTTTTTAGGTTATTTTTTAAAACATTTATTCATTCCAAAAGGTTACTGCAGTGTTTCCAATTTCCCTGGGTTGCTGTGTTGAATGTTTATGTGTTTGTGTTGTGTCTGCCATAAATCAGCTTATGTTTATTGTCTTTTGGTTGGTTTAACAAGTGTTGTCTTGACTGGAGTAATTCATCAGTATGTAGTTGGAAATTCTCCCGATATAATGAGCTGAGAATCACACTAATAGAGGCAGGATAGAGGTAATGGCAGCATGTTTGCCAATGCATTACCATCCCACAGCTCTGTTTCAGAGTGTGACAACAACAAAAACAGCCTTGCAAAAATCACATAATTCAGCTGGTAATGTCTTGAATTAATTGAGTCACATAAAACTGTTGTCAATGTTATCTCTGACACTTTCTTATCCATCAGTTCAGATTATAATTTGCTGTGTATCTCAGGAGCTTTAAGGATCATTGCTGTTTGTGTCTGATGTATTCATCATGTAAATGTTGCCATTAAGTGTCAGTGAATGTTTGATTCTTACACTGGGCTCTTGGGGTCTCACAGCAGCAGTACCTATGAATCAGGCCCAACATAAAGCTGGATGTCTTTGCCGATGACTCATCCGATGCAAATAGGAAACTCTGGTATTTGAGCTTAATAATCAGAAAGAACATAATGTTCCATTTGAAGCCATTTCCCAGTTATTTGCCTCTCTCTCTCACATGGCTATGATGTAATGCCTAATGCTGATTATAATGGCATAATGTAGCTCAGCAAAAACTTGCTAAAAGTGAAACTGCTATAGGCTTAAATAACATGAGCCTTTTTTCTGTAGAAAAGGCTGGTTTATTGATGATTCTTGTGCTGTTATCTGCTGAGGATCTTCCAGGAAGAAAAGCTGTGGTGTGTTTCTGTGTGATGCTGTAATGCCCTTGATTACTTGATATAGCTTGATTCTCTCAAAAAGGACAAGAGGATCAATAATGGATGCTTCGTTATTCCAGTAATCAATACAGTTTGATTGTGTTTGTGTGTGTGAGGGAGTTCTTGCTTTCATAAATAGTTGTGTCAGCCTGCTTCTTAAATTATATTATGTTCCATATCATGGCTTTCTCTAAATGTGCTGCATCCAGATTTTATAAATCGATCTGTTGTCAGTTTAATAACCTAACGATGACGATATTGTTACTGAGGAGTTGTGTGTGTGTGCATGTCTGTGTTGCTAATGAGTTGCGCAGCCGTTAATGACTCCATCAGGCTGTTTCTAAATGCACTTGTCACTCTGATGGGACACTCCGCCAGAGAATCTGCCCACTCAGCAGAACGAGCTCAGACTCTGGCAGGGCACCAGAGACACAAACACACACACACAAACACACACACACACACACACACACACACACACAGATGCACACATGCACACATGCACACATGCTACACACTGACAAGCAGTGGTGTGCACTCGCTTATCCATTTGTTTGTTTGTTCACTACATTGTTGGCGTGTGCCAGTTGTTGACAGTCTAACAATATGAGTGGGGCCGAAACTTTGGGAGAGAGAGAGAGATCACTAATTCATCAAGGCAAATGCACGTTACTCTGAGCAAGGGTTTGCATAGAAATTTGAAATATGCCACTGCAATGCTGCTGACTACTGGAATGAAATATTCATGCCACAGCAGCAGCAGCAGATTAGATATAAAAGTACCCTTAAAGCGTCCTGTAGCTGAATGTCTGTAATTCTGTGTAATATTGGCTTAATGACAAAACAGATTTCATTATGATACATTCTATACGCTCTTTTTTGTATTGTATTTATGAACAGAATAGCCCAAAGTAGCTGCTCGCTGTTTTACTTGAATGATGTAGTTGTTGATGAATGATGTAATTGCTGATTGTTATTCTCGGGTTGATCTGTAACCATGTCAGAGGAATTGGATTGTTCCCCATAACAGGATACTGCAGCAATACCACAAGCTGCACAGAAAACCATTGTGAGCTAAAGAGCAATAAAGTGTGCCATTGTTATTGAGGGAAACTGTTCTTTTTTTTTTCTTAAGTGCGTATCCTTACTTTTCCTGGCATGCTGCCAATGTGAAATAAATGCACTGCTATGTATTGTGTCTCACAGGCAACATATGAAAAATACTAAGAAATGTGTAATTCTGAAATAGCAGATGACAATTGGATTGTTCTTGATCTGCACTACACATGGAACATTATGCTTTAGAAAGTGAACTAAGTTTTGTGTCCTCAGAAATGCAGAAAGAGTGAAACCAAAGATGCCCGCACAAAGTAAAGTAATTAATTAGAGAAACAAGTGACCTTTGCTGCTGTCCTGCAGCATCGACAGCTGTGACTCTAAAACCTCTGAGGCAGAGAGATGATTGGTATCATAATTCAAATTCCAGCTTTCGCCATGCTGTGAAATGCAATGTTTTAAAAAGAGACCAATGAATAACCGTGACAAAAAAATGATGGCATTTGTTTAATTAAAGAAACCGAGCAACAGTCTGTTGCCGTAAGTTAGTCGAGAGGATTGAGAACATGTCTGTACTGGAAATATTTAGCAGAAATACTGAGAACAGTAGGGAACGGCTATACCATTCACATTCAAATCTAAAGCTCACAAATAAACATGTTATATCCTGTTTGTTTAATCCCTACACAAATGTGGTGGGACTAGTTCTAAGTTGAGCCAGTAACGTCTTCCTCTTGTTGTCAAGGTATTATTGCCACAGATCCTGATCTTTTTCTGTTTCCCCCTGTTTCCAGTTTTTATGCTAAGCTAAGCTAGCCAACTGCTGGCAGTCGCCTCATATTTACCATGCAAACATGAGGGTGGTATCATCTTCCTCTCTGCAAGACAGTGGATAAACGTATATTACATATTATTTAATTGTTCCTTTAAGTTTGTATTGTTTTTGAAAGATTAATTAAAAAACATAACAATAAGTCTTGCTTGCTTATAACACAAAGTACATTTAATTACATCAAATGAACTGTAGTTTCCCACTTACAGTATTCCAAACCAAGAGAACAGTACAAACATATTTCAACGAGTGCAGTGAAGACAATGTATTGTGTTTTGCAATCCTTACATAATCTGGAAAGTCATTCACTTAATCAGGTAATGCAAACTGTCTGCTCAGTTTATCTTGTACTGAAGTGAGCATTAGAGCTTCTTTTTACTGTTCAGTCCACCAGGGATGACTTGCCAGGGAAGTTCACATTCTGCCCCTGTCTCCCTAGAGAACTGGCCTGATTTTCTTTTTTCATTGCTGCCTGCCGAAATTGGTTTCTGGTCGTATACTACGAGGCCAAGTGTTTGCGAGCTGTCTCTGCTGATACAGTTTGTTAGCTTTAGCTGAGAGAAACAGAGAGCTGTATAAGGAAAATAATAATAATAAAAAAAGAATTGCTCTTGCTCACAAAATAGCTCAATAGGTTTTCTGTCTTGTCTTTCTTCTTTTCAAGCCTTCAGCACAGAAGCTAGTGAGCAGATTGTGAGTTGAGATGCTGTGGAGGATTATGCAAGGTCAAAGCTTGTGACGCATTCAAAGAACATATTGTAAATGATCCTGTTCTCACCTACAGTATAGTATCATCAGTAGCTGGTTCATCCTTGCGAGGATCAGGGCTTTCTGAGGAAACATCCCATATTAACATGCAGGTGGAGAAAATATACAGTTTATTACAAAAGCAGCCGCCTTTGACTTTTAATATTATTTTTGTGCTGCACCACCTTTTGAAAATTAAATGACACCATAAAATTACAAGAGTAATATTATCAGATATTAGTTGTTTCCTGCACCGCTGCACATCTTTGTAATTTTGCTGCTTGATACAACACATTTATACACTGAATTAGACTAAAGTAGAAGGTGCATGATGGATTAGATATCCCAATAAAATGAGCATGTCCATGGAATATTCAGTAGTGATGGTAATGAAGGTCAGTTATTATTATTCAAGGAAATACATGTTATTCATGCATATCTTTGCTGTATAAAAAGCTGCAAATGGGTCTGCTTCGATTGATGATTTCTATCCAATGCATCCGTCAATATCCAGAGTCAAATTTGACATGATAGATTTGAATGAAAATGTACTTGAGTTGTAGGTAAAAAAAAGTGACATTATGCCATTTTCTTCCTATAATCCATAATAACTGTAGGCTAAGTACATTACATTACATTCATTTGGCAGATGCTTTTGTCCAGAGTGACTTACATTTATTTCCGTTTTGTTCCATTCATTTCCACATAAATCAGGAGCTGTTTGGGGTGCAGTGTCTTACTCAAGGACACTTGTGGACAGAAGGAGCCATCAGCCCCGATAAATGGATGGCCTTCTCTACCAACTGAGCGGCGAAATTGCATTATAAACCGTGTCCTAATTCCATACTACATACTAATTATATAGAGTATATAGTTGTACTATATAGTTTATATACTAGTTTTGTAGTTGCATATAAGAAATCAACAAACAGTAGTTTATACTAACAGTAAATTAAACACACTGCAATTTTAGAATGACACTGCTATTTCTTCTAAGGCTGCATTTTTTTAGTTCCTTAATTTCTTTATACTGCCTTGTGGGACAAAGCGAACATCAACAGCACACTCAAAAATTAAGCCTTTTTTTAAGACAATCTTGAAAATTTTGGCACCTATGGTTATAAGCTGTAATTGCAGGTGTGTTTTGGGATTTCACTTTCACTTTACTTTTTTAAGTTTTATTGTCTGTAGTCATCGCTCTTTTCTTTTTTTGTCCGGCCATAGTAACCATGTACTCGCATTGCTAGCAGACAGAAAAAAACACACGCTGCTTCACACACAAATGAGTTGAAGAGCAATTCTATTGCGTAACTTCTGCCTACCTTCTCTGGCTGGCTAAACAGCCACTGCTGGGTGATGGAAAAGGCGTCACTAACTGTGCAGCGCTTGTGATTTTTTCATAACACTGCAAATGCAAGGGTTTTCATCAGTGGGCCATAGGCTGAATTATCATTTTGTTACCTCATTTAGCGATAGACATTTACTTAAATTAAAATATAGTGTAGCTATAATTCTTAGTTTATGCCGCCCCCATGACAAATTCTAAGTAATGTCAACAAAACTGTCGGCACATCCATTATATTCACTTGAGTTTCTGCGGGGGAAAGTCACCATACGACACAATCTTCTGAAAATAGCCATACTGAGGAATACACAAAGAGTTGTGTGGAGCTGATAGTCTTAATAAGCTTTGTAGCAACTCATTTGGCAATGGCTTTAATGTAACGGATGTTCATTATTATCAAAAAGTTACACACTAAAGCTTTAATACTTTACTTTAATTGTGTTATACTCAGAACCAGCTAAATAATGATGTGTTTTTTAGAATAGGTTTATACTAGTACATTACTGTGATCCGAGCTAAACGTACAGTGATTGAGCTGGAAGTTGCAGTATGCCAGTGAGGGACGGAGCGATATCACTGCATTTCAAGATTCTTTACAGCCTCACCTGTTCAAGGATAGAACTACTGTATTTCCCTCTGATGCAACATCTGATCTGTATGCCAAGCTTGGCACATATACCCGAGTTGATATCCCGACAATATTTCAGTTGGAACATTTCAATTTGATGTAGAGGGTTGATTCTGTCCCTTTTCAGAGACTGTTCTGAGCATCACTGAATGTTTATGCAGGCAGGAACTGGTGATAAGGAAACAGAAAGATGCTGTCTCCTCATGGATGATTTGTCTTGGTGACAATACAGAACAATATTTGGGACTTTGAGCCACTATCACACATGAATATGTTTAATGTTTTTTACTGCAACGTGGGAAGGAGTAAAGCGTTTTTTTGGAAAGGATAAAGAGAAAGTGCCGCGGTGTTACAAGAGTAATGGTATGTTGTGACTCCGACAGAAAACGAAGGCTTTTGTAAGGCACGCTGTACTGTACTCCTCCATTCAGAATATGTGGCAGATTGTATCATTTGCACTTGTTTGCTTTCCACCCCTCAAACATATTTGCTTCCCCTTCTGCTTTTTCCGCAGAGCTAATTCTACAAACTGTCCAAAATCCCTTTTGAAGTAATTTAATGGAGTGTTTGTATTGATTATGTGCCTCTCTCGCTCCCTCCCCTCCTTCTCCCTTTTCCTGATATTTTTTTCTTCTTCTGTTGGGTGGTGTTGGGAGGGTTTATGGCAGTATCTTCTTCATTATGCTCAGACCTGTAGGAGAGAGAATCACAAGCTGTTTTTCCTCGCTGATGTGCTCATATCATTAATTCACTTCTGACTGGCCGGAAGCCAAAGAATTCTAAATCTGTAAGCAGTAAATTGTGTGTCGGGGTGGAAAAATCTATTAGATGTTCGAGCATGCCTCGAATTTGAATGAGAGAGACACCCGAGCCATATCCTGTTATGGCTCGCACCGCAATCAAATTCAGCTTCTTCGGATAGCTATATTCATTAATAATTTGTGTTATTTTATTTCTGGAATGTCACATAATGTGTTTTCCGACTTACACGAGGGAGGGGGCAGAAGGCTGGTGGATGGTTAAACAATGAGAATGGCCTCAGAGGAAATGAAGAGCTCCGTCTCTCCATTAGCGAGGTCTGAAACAACAGTTGTGTGTCTCTCTTCTCTCCATTAGTCAGGTCTGGAACAACAGAGATGCTATTGATGTGACCTCTGCCAGGCATCTTAAATAGACAAAAAGGGAGTGAAGTTCTTTCATAACACACTAGCTCGTCTGCTTCTAAAACAAATTTCCTCATAGATTTATTTCCTATTATTCTTTTATTATTCTTTTATTATGAAAGCCTTACACTTGCATGATTCATCACCTTTTATCAGAGATAGTGTGTTTCTTATCTTAAACAAATTGCCTGCTAGTTCCAGTTAGTACACTCTGACTCACACTGAAGTGTTGCCCAACCAACAGCCTTTTGGGAGAGCGTTCTAGATTTTTCTTTGTCAAAATGATGCTCATTTCAAGAATTACTAAACATCAATATTTCAGTGCAGTATTGCTTTTTGTACATCTCTCCCAGATATTCTGTGTTGACATTCTGCCTTCAGATAGATTTATATTGTGCTGTTCAGTAGGCCTTCTAGACATCACAGATTGTACAATTAATAAATGCATATTTTATGAGCGTGCCAGTCCATCTGTTTTATGAATGCATGCAAAACTGTTCTCTTCTTGCCACCATGTTGTGCATATGAAAGGACTTGCAGTTACAAGCAGACATAGCACATACTGTGAAATGAATTGAATTAATGAATTTGAAAAGTGGTAGAATGATACTAATTTTCACAAGTTCTGTTCTTAAATGCAGATTTGAGGTACTTGAACTTAACTTGAGTATTGTATGCTACTTCATACTTCTACTTCCGTTTTAGTCACTTTACTTCAAAGATTAAGATTTTACTTACAAATATGTAATTCCACTACAGATATGTTGCTTTTTTACATATTAAACTACCCAAACTACCCACTACTTCAAGACAATAATGCAGCAGTAATCATAATCCATGAATATATGAATATACTCACAGGAGTACTAAATAAGTGCTAGTAGCCTAAGTACTTTTAAATGCCATACATTTTGTTAATAATACTTACATGTATTACGTGTAATATAGATAAGGATCTGAATGCTTCTTCCACCGCTAAATAAAAACAGCATGGGCTCAACTGTTACTGATAAAGGCACATGAACATGATTCAGTTTATTGCATTATCTTGAACAAGTGAAGCTACAGTAGAGAGTTGAGATACATTTTATTTGATACTGACATAACAATAAACAAAAGATTTACTTAGTGACTGGTCACAGGGTGATTTTCTGTTTTTGCTGTCTGTACAGTTTGTTTATACCAGTTTATTGTGAGTTTCCAATTTAATGTAAGTGTAAAAGATCTATTTATATCTCTTAGTACTAGCTCACTTATTCACTTTATTCAAGCTTTGTGGCTACATGATTTAATAAGACTGAGCTGAGCACATTAATAATTATAACTTGAATTTCGCAGTATGCGAGGGTGTGTGAACAAATGTGTTCCAACATTAAATACCCATTTAACTCTACCTTAGTATTACAGTGTTGGAAAAACACTTTCAGTCAGCCCTATGCCAGCTTAAAAAAAATAAAACATAGCCTGACTGCAGGATACATATTGTACTGTAGTGCATAGTATGGAAGATAGACTTCTTGCCTTTTAGGAATAACAGTGTTCATTTCACAGAACAGAGGTAATGCATTTTTCCAGCATTGAAAGGTAATTGCAATAGGGGCTTTGATAGATTCCAGACCTTTGGGGGGAGCAATGTGTGTGTGTGTGTGTGTGTGTGTGTGTGTGTGTGTGTGTGTGTGTGTGTGCATGCTCCCACGTACTTACTTGGGTACATAACTGCTCTCAATGCTTTTATTAAGCCAAAGAAATACAAATGACGTAATTTGTATTTGTAAAATATCTCGGTGCAGATGGTGTAATATATTTTAGTTTCTTTGATGTATTGACTGCCAGACAAGTTGGAAAGAGCCCCTTTGCTGCAAACAATAGATCATTGATGTCTCTCTGTCCTCTTTCTCAACCTGTCAGTCCATTTCCTTGTTATGTACTGGCCTGAGGAGCACTTGGCAAAATGAGAGGCATTCAGCCAGTCTTGTTTTTATCCCTGATTTCCCCTCAGCCATAATTCAAGGAAAGCTGTTGTTTCATCTGACGTGTCAGAGGATTATCTACTGTTAACAATGGCCAAGTCACAGAGTCACTTTGTTCCACTGTGGTAGGTGTAGCCACTGAATCCTGCTAAAGATAATTATTAAATGTGAGAAAGAACAGCTGAGTATGCTGAGGAATGCACACAGATAAATAGATCCAATAAACTAAGTTGATATATCAGTGTTATATGCTGTATGTATGTGTGAATGTACTGTATGTATGTTTGTATGTATGTATGTATGTCTGTATGTATGTATGTATGTATGTATATACTGTATATACTGTATATATATATATATCAGCTTTCACAAGGAGCAAATTGATTCCAGTTGCAAATTTGATCACTTACAGCCTTATCATTATTACTGGCAACAGAAGCCTCTGCCAAATAATTTCTATGATTCATGTTGTTGTCATTCCATGTCTCTCCTCACTGTGTTATTATACTGTATACAAAATACATAACAGTCCATGGATGGGTTTCACAAATGGGTTTTCACAAAAAACAACTCCTACTCCGACTCCTACTGTCATTTTCTGCTCATATTTAACTTATTCCATTGCCAAAACAGCAATATTACAGAGAGAAAAATAAAAAAGCATTGAGTGACCAGTGAACATAAACTTGTCATCAGAGTGGGTAGATATTCTCCATTGAAGTTCTTATCTTTCCTGTGCAATGTGAGACAAGCAGCTACAAAAACGGTATGTGCTGTATTACAGTGATTATAGCTCTGTTAGTAAAGCAGAGGTTTGCCACATCAGAGGTTGTGTTCTGTAATCTGGAATGAATGAGTTTAAAGACAAGCTGGTCGCACTATATCAGAAATGACCTGCTTGTTTAGCCAGATACTGTGTGTGTGAATGAATAACACAAACCATCTTGTGCAGATGCGAACTGGGGAACTTCAAACGGAGATTGTTAGGGGCTGTGGAGAGAAAACAATTGTTAGTGGTTGTTGTTTTCTTTTTTTGTGGCTCAGTTAGAACGTGTAATCACAATTACGTGCACAGAGGAAATCCTACACTTTGCATTTCTGGGATTTGTTTTTGTATGTTCAATATGCTTTATATCAATGATGGCACATAAAAAAGAAATCTGAACAGATGGTGCTGGTTTTTAATGACATATTGCTATCTGTAAAGTCTTCCTCTAAGCCACAGACTAAAACGTCTCCCCTCGGGAAGCGCACCGCTCTAGTTGTTATCATTCGCTGCTAATGTCACTCTTTTCTTTTTCACATTGTCAAGTCCTCCAGCTAAATATATGCAATGTAAATTGAGTATTGTGCTGGATGTAATTATTGAAAAGGGTTCCAGTTGGCTTAACTCTACGGGCTGTTTATTTAAAGCCTTCCTCCTCCGTACAGATTTGACGATAGAGAGAGAGAGGGAGAAAGAGAGGTTCTTATATAATGACAGGAATTCACAATGGAGCCAAGCTGAATGACAACCCCCACCCACCCACCCAAACATCTCCAACAAACACCCCCTTCTCTTTCTCATTACAGTTTTACCATTGGGAAACATGCCTGTCTCACAATAGCCTCTAGTATTATTCATTTTCCCCCTCCTGCTCTTTTTGTGCTTCATTCTTTTACCAAAAACACATTAAATCATGTTTCCTTTTACACAGTATACACCCAAAGAATTAAGTGTGCGTTGATAATGAGGGGCCCGTCTTTGAGGAAATACATACGGCAACTTTGATCTAGAATGGCATGTAATTCCTTATCTGACCCAATTCCCAATCTCTTGATAAGATGTTTTTTTCTTTCCCTCTTCCTCCTTTGCTCTAACCTATCTGCAGAACTCACTTAAATGGGAACTTGCTGTCCCATTTAAGATACATTTAAAGTCAAAGATGTCATCCATTTCATTTGGCAGGATGACGTTAAATATTGTTGGAAAGGCTGTCTAGTCCAGGCTGAGCCCAGCCATGTATCCCCCTTGCTTTCTGTCGGTGACAACCTCTGAGATCTCTGATCACAGCTGCTCAATTGAGTTTGTGTCGGACAGAGCTGTGTGACAAATGAGAGTGGCCGTCATAGTAGATAGAGTATCATCACCTGGGTGTAAAAGCTTTTAAGCTTGTATGAGGAGAGGGAAAGAGACACGGAGAGGGGTTTTACTTGTTTGTCTAGTTAAAAAGCAGCTGTATTTCTGCAACCAAAGATAGTTGATTAAATTTGCTCCCTGTGGTATTTGCACATTTCAGGTTCTTGCAGAACAGCTTGTTTTTACTCTCAGAATTGACTGCGCCATAAGTGAATTTACCCCCAAAACCCAGCAGTAGTCTTTCATTAGTTAGGATGCAGCCGGGGACCAGACAGCGAACAGTGTTTAGGGCCAATCCATCACTACACAAAAGGGGATCAACATGGCACAAACTTGTCTTCCTCATCTTAAGGCAATGTGGCCTCACAGTTTCATCTTCTCTTCCTCATGATTCAGGTAATTCTGAGGGGCCAAAGCTACGTACAATTTCATCTTAAGCACAAAAGGGCCCATTGGAGCTTTTCTGATAGTTGTGATAGATTTGTTACAGGAACCCCATTGTTTTTTGATAGTCAAAAGAACCAATTTGTTTTTTTTCAGACAAGGAGCCCCTTTGAATAATTCCTTCATGTATTACAGGACCGATTAAATGCAAACTTTTCAATCTGGCAATCAATAAGGCAGGCAGCTTTCCCTGGCCCCGTGCCAGACACATTAGGGCTGCGAGCGATGGTTGCTAGGGAGCTGAGCCTGCTCAGGGGAAAGAATGTTTAATGTAATAGAATCACATAAATCAACTGGAAGAAAGTGCTTGTGTTGTTTCTTCTCTTCTTCTCTTCTCTCTGTTTAACTGAAAACATTTAATATGGGTGTGTGTTTTTGAAAATGTGGTACGGCCACTCCACCACCACCCCCTCACCCCCTCCATTAACCACAAGAACATCTGGGATGGAATTAAGCTGAGGGAAGTTGAGTTTTCTCTGTGTTTATGTGTGTGTGTGTGTGTGTGTGTGTACAGTTCTTATGAGTTTGTGTGTGTGTGTGTGTGTATGTGTGTGTATATGTGTGTGTGTGTGTGTGTGTGCGTGCGTGCGAGCGTGCGTGCGTGCATGTGCACACTTGTTTTTGTACACATAGCTGTGTGTTCTCAATTCTTGTGCTGCACATTTGAATAAATTGAGGTGAAAATTATATAAATGTTTCTTCTTTTTTTTCTTTGTCACATGCCACTGCCCCACCCTACTGAAATGAATGAGGCACTTTAGTGCTTTACTATAATTAAGAACAGGAGCCAGCATGCATGGAGGGCTCTCTTTCTCTCTATTTCTATGTATTACTTTCTGTGAGTGTTACTCTCCCTCTCCCTGCCCTCTGTACAGTTTCAATAGAACATTTCCTCTGGGTGTTAGTGCCCTTTTGTGGGAATATGATTATCTTTGAAGAATTAGCGCACAGACAAGGCATGTGAATGTTTAAGCCAGATCTCTCTTAAAGTCATACTCCATCCATTGTATCTGATAATAATGGATAATCTTTTTAATATCAGATTCAAAAAGTTTGTCCAGCAAAGAGTGCAGCAGATTGAATTCATAAACTTCTCAAACCACTCCTGCAGCAAAAACCACTTCTAGACTTTCCATTTATAAGCTCACTGTGTTCCAAACAGTCATATCTTCCAAAATGCAACTAAATATGTTGCAAGTGTCCCATTCCTCTGATAAGCCTGTAATTCTGAGGTATACATGCTCCTGGTTTCCCAATAGACAAGACTCAAGACAGCCATACTTTACAACAATGTCTGTTAAAATGTGTGAAAATATAAATGTTTGGAACATACTGAGTTTACAAATGGACAGCAAATAAGTTGATTTTGCTCCTGAGAAATTTCTGTGGAGACGTGATTAATCATTTTCAAATCGTAACCGCGATTTGTAAGAATGTGTTTTGCTAATCGTGAAGACCATGATTAATGGAATGTGAAATATTTAGTTCAATCTTTGGTGTAACATTTGATTCCTCAAAGTTTATTCCTCTTTTCATTATTATATTTACAGAAATATTATTATTATTATTATTATTATTATTATTATTATTATTTATGTTTACAGAAATTTACTATTTTCAGTGTCTTTTTTACTTACATTTTTTAATTACTTTATTTAACATGATTGTAGAAGGTACAATATGTGGCTAAAATAATATCCCAAATCAAAATATCTGGCAGGAAAATTAGATTTTTTTACCCAAATCCTTCAGCCCTAGTGTACAGTGGATATTTAGGGAGTTTTATCTGAAAACGATGCTGATAATCCAAGAAAGTGAATTAGTTTTAAAGTTGCGGACTTCTGAAAACCTTCATAGAGCTGATAGGAAATGCAGAGTCGGTTTACGATCCATTGTTATTATCCTGTAAAAAGCATTGATTAGTGCAGCTAGATCAGCAATTTGATAATTATTTTTTACATTTGTCATATCATGATACATTGATAATGGAAAAAGCTTATTCATAACATCCCCAGGGGGGAAATTCACAAGAATTAGAGTAATCAGCCATATCACCCCATTTGATCCTCAAAAGATAGACCTATATTTTAGGTGGAGTATCTCTTTAAAGAGTTGTGTGCTGTGTACATTGTGTGAGAGCACAGCTTGCAGCTGATATGATGAGCAGCAGAAAGGCAAATCAGTGTCTGTGACTGATGTGATGTTGATGACGGTCACCACTGTTGACCACTGAGTCACACAGTATGTTATTCAATGCAGATCTATTAAATACATTTGAAATATTATTTCCAATTCTACTCCCTTTGAGCCAAATTAGCTGAGTGTTAGTGACACACTGTGTGATCGCTTTGCTTTGTTTTACTCCAATACAGCGATTTATTGCTGCCGCATCCTCCGCATGATTAATGTGATTTTGTTTACAGCACAGACTAGCATGCAATTAGCCAAATGTTCTAGCACATTTTGTTTTATCTGTAATTGAGTAGTCATTCACAGATTGGACAAGCGATGAATCATGCAACTGCAGTGCATTCATTTCATTGTTTAATGTAATTCTCTCTTCATCCAAAACACAAGGTTAGCGCGCGTAAAAATGTGACGCCTTCATCTCCCCACGCATCATTTCCAATTGGTGTCATTGACAGATGCTGTTCCTTATTTATTTGGTCAGGTTTCAATAACATGAAAACAATAGCCAGATCGGTCGCCTGCTGCTGCTTACATGGACCCTCTTAGTGTCCTGTCCCCCCATTGACAAGTAAGAGAGAGAGAAGGCGGATGAATCAGAGATGTGTTATATATTATGAGAAGAGGCTAAATGGAAACAGGGCAACCTCAGGGATCAATACAGAGCAGAGAGCCTGCAGGATGAAGTGAGAATACCAAACAAGAACCCTCTCCTCTCACCTTTTACTCTTTCGTTCTCCTGTCCGCCTCTTTCCTTCACCAATGTATTACTTATTACCTCTGGCTATTATTATTATTATTGTTATTATTATTATTGTTATTTTTTAAAGCTTTTAGACTTGTTTTGAAAAAAGAAGCAAAATAAAACATCAAATATGAAAGTGACATTATTGGCTCTGGGTTACATGCCTTGCCATTTCTCGCCAACCCCACAAAAGCTGCAGGGGGATCCAGTAAATTCCTTGGCCGAGCAGATAATGTGGAAATGTTGACAACAGCAAATTTGAGCCGAGTGAGTGATTTAAGAACTACAGCGGGTGACAGCGAGCATGAGAGTAATGGTTTTCAGCTTTTTCCTGCTCGTCTGTGTCAAGAAAAATGAGCATACTTGCCTGAAAGATCTTGTCAGAGCTTGTGGGCAGTTTGAATATTTTTAAGCCTGGTTGAATGTAAATGACACAGTTTACATGAGTCACATTTGGGTTTTAATTAGCCAGCGTAGATCTGCTTTTCACCGTCAGCAGACCTCATATTATGACTAGTTTTAATCCCAATTTGAAAAGCCGCTGCAGAAATTCTCCAATGAAAGCAGAGGATCTCAGATATGCAGCATAGATCGCCCTTTTTATATTTCTGGTTTTAAATTTAATAATATCAATGATGTTTCATCTAACATTGCAATAGCTATTCATCCAGCGAAGCAGCTGCTTCAACCACAACTAATGAGTATGCGGCATTTCTGAGACCTTGATTATATGCTTGTTATGAAAGAGAAACAGAAATGTTTCCTTTGGTGTAATTACACAAAATATTCTTTAATTCTTTCTGGTATAATGTAGTCAGAGTTTGTTTTCATCATATTTATTTCTACTCCTGTTTCTCTTATATTGAGAATAGTTGCATTAGTGTACAGTCTCCTCTCTTCCCTTTTCCTTTTAAGTGTTTTTCCTCAAAGGAAGAGATGGCTCACTGGAATATTTCAACCACAAACAACAAATCCATCCTGCATTGGTCAATATAATTTTGTCATATTTATGAAGCAATGTGTGTGTATATACTACATCATGTTACTTTAACTATGTTGGAGTAAGTTGAGATCTGTGTGTTATTGTGCAGTCTCACAGGACAGCTGCTGTATCTGATGACTTTACCTGCTGTGGACTGCAGTAGTGTCGCATACAGTGTAGTGTGATACAGTATTGCAATGTTTTGTGTTTTTAAAGGACTTTTTTTTCACTTTTGCATGTTTTAGCACATTCACTATGTGTAATTTTGAGAGGAAGACAGGAAGCTGACATAAAAGAGTTTGCTGTTTGGCAGACGGCTCTCAATTTTCCTTGTTTTCTTAAACATATCAAAGAAGAAATGTAATTCATTCTCAGTGATGTATCACTAAATGTATTATTAGCAATCTTTAAGTCTCTGCAAGTGAACTGTGGCTGCCTGGAAACTAGTAAATCAGTACAATCAAATCTAGCAGTAAGGTATTTGACTTTTTTCTGCTGTACAGTCTTCTATTTCACTTCTTCAAAGATGTGTAAACACACATTGTAAAAACAAAAGCTCTGCACTGTAACTAATCATTTTGTTCTCTGTTAGTGCTTTGCTCTCCATCTCTGCTTGTAAAGTTTTTTGATTAAAAGAGGTGCTGGAAGAATTATATTGCTGCCCCAGAGTGACATATGTTTGTATGCTTTTGTCTTCAGAAAATCAACAGATATAACTTTCTTTGAGTTCAGTTTCCTTTCAATTGTGCATTTCTCTTATTCCCTGGGCCATGATTCATAACATAGCACAATGCTACAGAGCCACCCCAGTAATATACGATATGAATTCACTGTAGTTTCTTTTATGCCACCTCTGGTCAAACACCTGTAGCATGAGAATGTCTCTGTGAATAAAGAGAGAAAAAAGCATTGTAAAACCTCTATGTAACTGAGGGTATTTTGAAGGTATTTAAGTCCACAAATGAGTTTAGCAGGTCATCCATTTTGTATACAGTAATTATCTTACCGACATCAGAGGATGGAAACATACATTTTGGTCATAACCCGTTGCACAAGCACTTAAAAAATATCTAGATTCTTGTTCCCGTCATGTAGTTTCTGTGTCTGAAAATATAAAAATGTGGATTCATGCATATTACAAAACTGGTTCAGTCATGCTTCTTTAATCTCAGGAATGTTAGTAAGATCAGCCGCATATCCTGCCATCTCAAGACACAGTGAAACTCATTCATGCCTTAGTCACATCCTGGTTACATTATTGTAATGCACTTTTTACTTGAGTAACTCAGTCATCCTTGAAGTGTCTACAGCTTGAATAAAGTTCTTCTGCCAGACTTCTAAATAGGACTATAGACATCTAGTAATATCCCTTCTGCTTTTGTTTCTTTTAACTATCAGTGCATCTTAGAATTGATTTTCAAACTAACATAAGGCCTTACATGGCAGAGCTCCAACCTATTAGTATATTGGTGTCTTCAACTAGCTGCTACTATGGCTCTAACATCATGAAAGTTACCAGAAGAAACAAAAACAACAGGTATTTTAGCTGTCTGTCTGACTAAGAGCAAATCAAAAGGAGAACAAGTATTTCTATTTATACCATATGCACCAACTAACTATAATGTGAAAAATCTGTCAGTATTTTTAAATTACAGCTAAAAACTAACCTGTATAGCACAGATTGTTCATCTTATTAACCTGTTTTGTATTGTATTGCTCTAATTATTTTCTCCTTTTTGATCAGTTCTTTGTACACTACTGTTCTGGGAATTTCAGACAATACAAATTAAGGGTGTATTTCAGGAATTTAGTATTGCACTTATACAAAGTTGGGGGACTCACAAGAGACAGAAAAAAAACCTGTTCAAATTGAAGCAGTAGTGACTTTTAATCCCTAGCATGAGTCAAGCTCCAAACACACTGGATCCTACAATTCCCACAATGCAACCCAATAGTGTCTTTCATTAGGGCTCTCTTGGCTCGTAACCCCCCATGTCTTTTATAATCCATACCACATGTGTGCAAGCCCAAGCTGCAGTAACCCTGGTGACATCACTGTGACGTCATCATGGTTATTTTTAGACTTTACACAGCTCCTCTAAAGCCACAGAGGACCTTTTAGTATACTTTATCAGTTTACTGTAAATTGGATTGTATGGGAATGTATTGAGTGCTGCACTGACTGAGTTGTTATAATAATGTCAGCTGTCCCGCAGAGCAGTTATGATCCTGACACTATTGTAGTTTATGAGGTCAGGCACTTTACAGCGGGTTCTGAAAATAATCTGCCACACCACAGCTGTTTGATCAACACGCGACAATACCTCCAGGAGAGGACTTACAGACTGAAGAAAAAGAAAATAGAACCTAAGAGAAACAAATTGCATAATGTTCTCACAGTGTCTTCCAGCTCTCCAGTGATGCAGCCACAGCCCCAACCAATTAGAAAGCCTACGTAAAGATAAGGACGCAATTTATTTTGAAAGGTCGGGCTGTGAGAACAAAAGGATTTTTAAAGTGTACATACACCCAATGTACATCACATACACTTACACACACACACACACACACACACACACACACACACACACACACATGCCAACATTCATACTTTACGCCTTTGCACAGTTATTAATGCCTTGCTGCTCTCTATTCAATTTGAATCTAATCAAGTGAAATGCTGTGAGGGTGTTTGGGAGAAAGAACAGGTCTGACAGTAACCGCTTACAATAAAATCCCTGACATTTGGAAACAAAGCTCACTTTACCTCTGAGCTGTTATTGTGTATGACAACTGCTGCAATCTTTGATAAATGTGTGTGTCTGCAGTGTGCTATGCATGTACAATATGTGTGTTTATACATCTGTAGGCTTTGTGGCACCTACCTCCGTATATAGACTGTGTGTGTGTGTGTGTGTGTGTGTGTGTGTGTGTGTGTGTGTGTGTGTGTGTGTGTGTGTGTGTGTGTGTGTGTGTGTGAATGGTTTTAATAAATTCTTTTGAAGTGGTTGTCCTACTGGAGTACAGTGGAACCAATTACGCTGATTGTCGGGAATGCAGCTGCTGTAAATATGTTATGAATGGTGTCCTTCTTGCCTTGTTTCTGCTGTACATTTATCAGCCTCCAGATTGATAAAATAACACCAAAGAGGGGGACACGCATTTTTAAACTAGACCTTGCCTGTTTTGTCTTTAGGAAGGCATGGTGAAAAGCTTGCTAGTTAGCCACCCTTGAAATATTAACTTACCAGCAGAAATTCCAATGAACGTCATGTCCAAGGGCTTTTTAAAAGCAGACGGGACAGTGAATAATTCAGGTAGAAATCGTGTTTCAAACTGCCTGACTCTGCTTCATCAACTGTTGAACCGTGTAGTCAGCTTTGTAGGCTAGAAAAATATTGGCACTACACATTCAAACAATAGTCTCTGAGAGCAAGTGAGTTCACACAATGTGACATTTGACTAAAGCTTTAATGGACAATGCACATGCATCATTTGTCTATGTATTATGATTTGGCCAGTTACTGCACTGTGTTGTACTGAGATGTCATTTTATTATCTATAATCACCATAGTAGAAGATAAGAAACAATACACCCATGGGAGCTTTGGACCGGAGACGCTTATATTGTATTTGGTCACATTAAGTCACCTCATATTCATTTATCTTAGAATATTAAACCTCACACTATAACTCAATTAATCAATTAGTCAACAGAAAAATAATAAACAGCTATTTTTTAATGTGCTTTTTCAGCTTCTTTAATGTCAATATATGCAGGTTTTACAAAGTCTTTGATATTTGTTATTTGGACTGTTCAGACAAAACAAGATATCTTAAGCTTTGGGTAATAGTTTTGTTACTGTGTGGGTGGTACAGTAGATGATGTTCTGTTATAGTGAGTCAGGACTGCATAAGAACTTCATTTTTAATCAGCATCACTAACCTGTAGCCATAACTGCTAACTCTTTGTCATTTACACAACATCTAAGCGATGATACCATATGAGAGAGTTTTATAGAAGCTAATAAAGAAGCTACATTTAATTACATTTATAGTTTGCTGGTTCAGTATTTGTGTTAGAGGCAAGAATTATGCAAGGGAAAATGTCATCAATATAAAATATTGAGCACCTAATTTATCATGTCAGGACCTGTAGTTCTGGTAGGTTTTAATTTAAAGGGATATAATTCTGCTCTCTAGTTTTAAGATTTTCCAGTAGCAACTTGTGATATTTTTATCACAATAAGCATTGAAATGGTATGACTTTGTCTTAGCTGCCATCAGGTCAAAATGTGTCCAATACTTTTGTTTCTGGTCAAATACCCCCAAAACTAATGACACACTATGTTGGTAAGCATGGTACACAAAAACCTGCTAAGCATCAACATGTTGTCATTTTCATTGTGAGTATGTGGCTAATGACTCTCACTGTACATGGTATAATATTACCAGTTTGATTTGTCTATCAGCACATCTTCCTGGCTTTTATGGCAGATGCCAGCTCAGTCTGTACTTCTTGTCCAGGGGTTTCTTTGTGAGTTAGTTGTCTTAGGTGCTAATGCATCACTCAAACTTGCTGTCAGTGGAATATTAATTGCTAATAATTAATGTGCACAGTTGTGAGACAGTGTCATTGTTTCTCTCTCACACACACATGCATGTACGCTAACATCCATTCACACATACCTAGTCTAAATAGCTCTGAGGATTCTCCTCAAACTTGCTTATTGAAAAAAACTTGACAATCAAAAGATCAAGCAACAAAAGACTTTTGACAATTGTTGACATTCATATTTCTCAACCTCTTACTTTTGACATGTCAGTTTAATGAAAATTTTAAGGAAATGGTGTGAATGAAACTTGCATATTAGCTATTTAACGTTATACAGCAAAGTTAGAGCATGTTCCTTCCTGAATGTGTTGTATTTCCTGAGAGAGAGAGCGATCACGGGGATGGGATATCAGGTGGCAAGAGAGATATTTTGTATGGGAACTGTTGAAAAATCAGGGTATTGCTTGATAATGGACAAATAGCATTTAGCAAAGATGCTAATTGCGGAATTATTCAATAAAATAAAATAATCTCTCAAAGCCATCAGCTTCTGTGTTGTTGGATTTTTTAATCCCATATTTACCTGCTTGAGATTTATATGGTACTAACTAAAAGTGACAGTACAATAAACTTTAAGTTCTCAAACATTACATTGTCATTAAAGTAAGGATAGTATTTTCCAATAGCAATGAATAAAATAATCATATTCACAGCACTCTGGCAGCGCATGTGCCAGAATATAATGTTAGCCAAAGAATGATCTATGAGAGGGAATAAAGTAATACAATCTGAAGAGAAATAGTATAGTGAATGTGTCATCTAAAATTAAGTGCTGCCTTTCTCACTTGTAAAACGAAACATTCTCTATTTTGCTACAAATATTTCCTTTTTTGATGTCAAATTTAACTATGTATGATCTCTGATCCTTCTAACATTGTGTTTGTATTTTCTGTGTTTTTCAGGCCAGGAGGAGGATGGGCGTAAAGTTTTGGTCCTCAGTTACCCTCAGTATTGCCGTTTCCGGTCAGTTTTGGCACGGATCAGAGAGCAGCCGTCCTCTCTGCTCATAGACCACACGGTGTTGGCGCTGGGCGGCATCGCTGCGTTGGGTGGTAGCACGAGGATCCTGTACTGCCGTGACACCTTCGAACATCCTGCCTTGCTGCAGAATGAGAGCGTCTGTGACCAGTTTGGTGAGTTTGGAAGCTGGTGATTTGATTGTAGCTGTTAGACATTGGCAGTTTAAGGCATTTGAAGTGGGCCCATTTAGCCCATAAAACATCACACTACTCATGTCCAGACCTATGGACATTAGCATGTGCTTAGAACTCGTTCTCAAAGTATGGTTCATCTCAAACTTTTAATTATGTCATTGTGGTTCCCATGACTATTTGTTCAAGTGTACTTTTACTGGAAAATGGACAGTGTTAGCGCTTTTTGGGCCAAGCAATTTGACAACAGAAAATGTACTTGAGTCTTTCTAAAATTCTTATTTGTGTAATGGCTGGCTATCACAGTTAAGACAGAAAATTAAGCAACTGTAACATTTGGATTCCAAAAACAGTTCCCTTCCTATGAAAACATGTGTCTCCGAAACAACAGCATCTCATGAGCTGAGAAAACAACAGCTCTGTTTACAGTTTTCTGACAATCATATTTCAGATAATCCAACGAGTTTTAAAGTGGAAGAGCCCTGGTTTTACACATCAAAGTCTGTTTACAGGCCTTGGGGCGTACTACTGCACATGTGGAAAAGGTTGTATATAGCTTTTTGTGGCTCCAAAAGAAGCTGTGTCATCTGATAAATTGCCTCAAGAAATGTCACTTGAGTCAGCATAAGTTGGGCCTGAAAACTACAAGTTTAAAAGTGAAATAACTCTGGGTGTGTGGAGTTAGAAAAAGGTGAGCTTAGCTGATCAGACCTCTGCTTGAGGATAGAAGCTCAGGGCTACATTAGCCACGAGTAGCATAACACACCTGACTCTCCGACCAAACTGTCAGCAGTTGAGTTGCTTTGTGGGTAATGAAGGCACCAGGGTTCAACAAAGAAGAAGAATGTATGGAATAAAAAAAATATCTCTGCTCCTGCTGCATCGGTTTTAAACCTTTATTGTCCTTTGCGAGTCAATGTTATAGAAGTGCAATGCTAAATCTGCAGCACACTATTTTATATTGTGAAGAAGTAATGAAGTACAAGGATTTTAGGAAAAAACACTTAATCAAAAAAATAATCAAAATCACTCAATTTGACTTACATGGTTTTCACTGGCCAGCTACGAAACAAGCCAAAACTCAGATGGCTTTTACATTATCTGTCACTTGGCTTGATTTAAAATTGAAATAAATTAACAAAATTATGAACAGAAATGCCTATATTTTGTCCATTGTTCACTATGAGGATGTCCATGATACATTTTCCCTAGCTGTAATTTGGATTTGTGTGGAGATCATTAGTTTGTGTGCTGTGGTCTCATTTCACTCATCACTCCTTTGTTTCTTATAATTTTTTCATTTGTCCTTTTGGTCTTTTTTGGCAAAATTAATTAAAGCCCTTTAAACTCAACATGCTTTTGATCAATGCTCTTTTAGTTTAGTTAATTTAGACTTAATACAGTTGATCATAATTTCCTTTTAATATGTTTTTCATTTAGTCCGTTTATGGTCTTTCTGTTTATGAACACAAATGACTGGCATTCAAACACTGTCACTTGTCACACCATGAAAAGCATTCTGTGGCTCCAGTTAGGAATTTTAAAGTGCTGGAACATGTCTATATGCAATTCACTGTGCTTTCCCTGCCGCTCATGAATCCACACATTTTATTAACCCCAAGCTGGGCTAAAACAAAGAAGTAATGTGATTCATCTCTCTTTATATTTCCTCTGCTCGGTAGCACAGTTGAGCTCACAGGGCTCTTGTGCAGCATCAATTTGACATTCACAGTAACGGCTCCGCTGGTCAAAAGTCATTGTTTTTCTTTTCCTGTAAATTTGCCAGTAGGTAATTGCATTTTAAGAGAGCAGCAGAGGTGAGACCAGAAGGGAAAATGGTTATAGGCATTGGAAAATAAGTTATGAATAGCAACGCTAACATCCTGTGGCTGCTATTGCTCATTCACTTGGCTCAATAATGCCATTCCTCTGTAAGCCACATTTAAGTTAAAGGTTTTTTTTAAGAGCCTAAGGGAGTTCCATTTTTATTTTATTTTTTTATTTTTTTTGACAAAGGCAACCAGATTTCTAATGTTATTCACATGAAGGTTTACTAGGTTTGAGGCAGGCTTTTACTTCCGTTTGAATTGCTGCCAGGTGATTTGTTTCGAAACAGCAGAGCTAAGTAATTTCCATCACTCTGCCAATTGAACTTGAGCCTCAAGGGCGTCTTACTCATAGGCACAAACACACACATGAATGTTTGCACATATGTGCTTAGAAACATACACAACTGCTGAGCAAAGTTGTCCTGCTATTAAATGAAAAGCATCTATAAACGACATATTAAATCCACCTTTATTAGGATAAATACCAGCACTGTGGACTTGTAAGAAGTAATACCGTGCAGCTGTGAAATACTGTATTAAAAACTTCAAAATTCATCTGGGGAACAATTTTAGGACTGTCTTTTATGCTTCTTCCAATGCTAATTCTGACCTTTTGGATTCCACCAAATCTGCTGTGGCAGCTCTAATAGCCATCCATCTTGTCTAGGCTAATTCATGAAAGTGTGTCAGGCTACCTCAGGGGGTAGAGAAGATGAGAAAGCTCAGGGAGAAAAAAAAGTGCTATTCCAGAATTTCAGCAAGCCTGTTGGTACAGTTTTGTGTGAAATGTAGCCATCAGATGAAAGCCTGCTGGTGAAATCCAGGCAATTTTTAATAGAGTTTTTAGTGTATTTATGTTTATAGTGTAGGTAAAATCATGTACAGATGTTTTATATAATCAGCAGCATGTTTTTATTTGAGCATGTGCAGTGCACTCTGATTTATATGCATTTTTGGAGGTGAGTAATGAAACATCAGCATGCTCCGGCTGCTCCTGTGTTTGCATAATGACTTAGATATCTTCAATATTGACTCTCACTTTACTGGATGATGTAAGGTCGTTCCTGGTATGACAATGACAGTTGTCGGAGGCTGTGCTTTAATCTGTATCTGATCTATATTTATGGTTGTTTTTGTCCACATAATCGCCGTGCTTTTGAACCACCTTCAGAAAAACTGCGGTTGTGTCAGTTACCAGATCTTAAGTCCTGTGATCCATATTCATGTTCAGCATCGCCTGTCACCCCTGCAGCTGCTGTCCTCACGGGGAATGACACAGTTTTTGTTTATAATTATCATGCATTCTCTGCCAGCGTGGATTGATTATACCCATGCTACTTTGTGTCCCCAATATCATTTCTTGCCAGGAGGACTATAATATCACCGCACAATTGCAGAAAAGGAAACCTTGCTGGCACACATATTCTTTGGAGTAGTTATTGTGTGCACACTGACGTACTGAATGAAAAACAAACCTTACATAAACCTAAGGATAAAGGTATTGCATACTGTGCTGTACTCTAATAATATTGGCACTACTGAGGCCCCTCTGCTGTGAGAAAAAGCCAGAAATAGTTTGAGTGGGCCTTTGCAGTGCTGAATGACAGATGACAAGGTTCAAGGTTTTGTTATTAGCTGTCATGGTTCTGTTGAGTATTACTCACATTCATTTGGCATGTGTACTGTACGTGCTACAAAGCAATGTCATAAACATTTGTAAGCCCAACCTAGAGGTGCCATATGTGATCTATTTAAACAAGTTGTACATCGCGGAGCTTCAGGGCATCTTGACAGCTACCTCATTTGGGTATCTGTTAAGGAAAATAGTATGACCAACATTTTTCCCATTTTCTCTTATGCTGAAGTTATTCTCCCAAACCGCTGACCTTCCCTCCCCTCCTCCTCCCTCCTCCCTCCCCTCCTCCCTCCCCTCCCCTCCCCTCCCCTCCCCTCCCCTCCTCCAGAAACCTAACACCCCTTATGTGCACATTGCTTAAATCAACAGTATTTTGAAAGTTAGTGAGGCAATCATGTTTGAGACTAAGCAGTTGAGAGGAGATACCCCTCCCCACCACCCCCACCCCCTTCCACCTTATTTTGCTCTTTCTCATTTGTCCTATATTCCCCAGGTCTCTTTCCTTGGCACAGAAACTATATATTTTATGCTCAGCTCAGTGTGTTTTGTTTGAGATATCTCTCACTCAGTGCTGGTTTGATTTTTATTAAAAACAAACATTTTCAATGCAATCCTTTTTTTGTAATCCTCCAGGGTGGGAGGAGTACAATAAAAACAATTCATTGCTTCAATATATTAACATTGTCCAGATGCACTGATCATGAACATAATGGATAGTCTATTTTTGTAATGTTGTGCTTGTGCCAGTTTGGTACATCTGTGGCTGTTTTGTGTGTGTGTTTATGAGGGTGTTTCTGCATGTGTTTGACAGAAAAAAGATTTTCTGTTCGGTCATTCATTCTCTCGCTGAAATTGATATACTGTATATATACTGAATATATAATGAAGAAGGAGAGAAAATCTGAAAAGCAGTAAACATGCTAAAATCCTAAACCTGTACTTATATAATATCTTTAAAAACATTCAGTCCTGCTAGCTTGATTGGGTTGGGTCACCAGATGAACATACAGTATGATGTCATTGTTTCCACAACTTGAACCACTTTCTTGCTCGCTCTTTAAACATGAAATCAGATTAGATGTAATATGCATACGCCAATATCGTCCCATGACAGACCCGTCTGTTAATGTAATAGCCAAACTGCTTCCTAAGCTCATGTTTTCCCATCTCCTCCCCAGATTTGTGTTAACCACCAGCCCATGAATTTTTCATTGTCCATATGTCGATGATATACAGAGGCCATAGAGGAGAAATTTAGAGGACATGGACTCTTTATAACAATAAACAGTTGTATAGTACATTGTCATGGCTTTACATATCTGTAAAATTATGTTTGTACAAGAACATATTTTTTTTACAATATAGGCTCTTATTCACAGCATGCATTATAACTTAACATGCCATAACTTAACATGTGTGACTAGCCTTGACAGTCTTATTTATTGCTCTTATAGACATGATATGGACAAGCAGAAATGATGCCGCAGTGCTATTTTAACTAAAGCACTTTTTTCTACTGGCATCAACAGCATTAGCATGACTCTTGGGGCTGAATAAGGCACAATCTTCATGATTATCCCTATTATGTCATCAGCAACACACCAGCTCTACACATTGCTTTGCATTGCTGCTCATCTATTTTTAGCAAACAGTGCACGCAAAGAGATAAATACGCATCTGGCAATAGGCGAGAAGCTTTTCAGAAGTATGGACCTGTTATTTACAGTGCAAAGGTTTCTCAGAGAAGCTGACTCTGACTAGTAGAGGAAGAAAGAACACCCAGGTATACTCTTCATTCAGTTACAGGATCATAACTATTTCTGGCTCCACCACTTTAACAGTTTCAATTTAATTTCCTCACTAAAAATCTCTGTAAATAACTCCTGTGAATGTCCAGCTGTCAAACTGTTATCGTGTGACTCATGCTGTTTTTAAAGGGTTAGTTCAGAATCGTCAAAGTCAACAGCAGTACATTTCTTAGCTTATGTGTCAGGACTCTGTTTGCTTCTCCAAACTGAGGGCGTGCCGACCGCCATACACTGACTATGGATAAGTACTTCATAAAACCCCACTTCAAATATCCAAACTATCCCTTTAAGTAGATATAATAACATATTTATATTAGAGATTCCCTTCCTTTCAGGCAGCCATTTTTTCACTACAGTCTAAAAGTATTTTGCAGTACCATAAAATGTTCTTTATATAGATGATAAAATATAATGAAACATTTAGTCACCTTTTTTGTCACCTTTAGTGTCACACTATCATTACATGTTATTACAGCTGTGAATGTTTTGAAACTCTTCCTGTTGCTGCATTTGTAGAAACTCAGACGTCCTAGATTGGAGAGTTGTCTGCCAAACAGGAACTATTTAAATGAAACACGAGTAAAGAAAGTTTTCTTTTTGTTGGCAAACTTGGATGTTGGACTGTTCTTGAACGTACCACCAAAGAGAGTTTTCAGACTTGCTCCTGCTTGCAAGTGTGGTACCACAAGATGTTAACATTTCATATAAAGAATGTGTTTGTTGATTTTCAAACTAAAATTCCTCAAATATAGAAAAACCAACCAAAGAATTAAGGATATAAAAGGTATTGGATAGTGAACGAAGCTACCTGAAAAGGCACAAAGTAATTAACCACTTTAACATGATGGTTACACATCATTTGATAGGTCATTATCAGGCTTGGAAATAAAAAGATGGACCAAAATGTGAAGGTTTTTTTTTTTTTTTCAAAACTCTGACAAACTGTGAAGCATGTTATTAATTACTTTACGCTTCAGCTAACCAGGCCGGCCTGACCTCATTTATAATGGCATAGATGATTATTCCATTAATACACTTGTCTTCTACACTGTTGGTGAGCATGGTTTAAATCAAGTGGGAGTATGATTTACATGATAAAAAGATATGGTGGATTTGTAGCTGGATAGGACAACATATTTAAAAATCATATTTTCACAAAATCCCTGATGTGAGTTGTGATACAGCGCTTGAATCTCCCTAATAAAAATTACAGAACAGCATGTTGTAACCTGGAGTGAATACGTCTGACTCATCAGTGTAACTGGAGATGCTGTTTACAAAGTCTGTCTCTGTCGGTGAGGCTGGTGTAGAAACAGCTCATTGGTTTGCTGGGTTAAGTGATGAGTATTTTTCATGTCTGCAGGTAGAGGCTTGTTGCAGGTTGTTTCTGAACGGAGCTTGTGTAATTTAGGTGACGTCAATAATCATTGTTACACTGTTTGGCAGCAAAGTAGAGATTAAAAGTGATGATTGTGGGCAATGTTTCCTTCTTTTCTTCCCCAAAATTTCACAGACAACACATTTGTCACTGTTGGCAGCTGCTTTGGAAATGTTTGGAAGTGTTTTAAAGCTCCTTTCATGGTAATAGAAACTGAAAATGCCAAGAGCAGGAAAGAGCTTGTTGTGTTCTTTAAGTTATTTGTAGATTATTGGCATAAACTACCTAAAATACAATGAATTTGCGTATAATCCAAAAGAAAATGAACAGAAAGATAAAAGTATCCATTGGCCTATTTTGAAATGGGAATGGTGATTATTTGTAATCACCATGGCTTAATGCTGTGTATCTTTTTCCAAATAATAAAGTCCCTATGATTGGGCTCATTGGCCAACTCAATCCTATCAAGTGTAACTAGAGCGTGATCTATTAGAATACATATGTTTTATTGATGTATGGGCTTCTTGTTTATCCTGGCATTCATTTATTTATAGGTCGATGCTGTGATTTCTTTTTTCTCCAGTAATGAATAGGATAAGCCTTGAAGCTTATCCACTGCTCCCTTTCATCTCTCCCTTCCTCTCTCTCTCTCTCTCTCTCCCTTCTCTCTCTCTCTCTCTCTCTCTCTCTCTTTATCTTTCTCTCTCTCTCTCTAAAAGCTAAATTGAAAAACTGTATTTTTAAAGCCCCGGTCCTACTAGTACGAGTTGTTTCTGCAGTCTGTCAGTATCAATGATATGGAAGCATTTGAAGGTTATCCTGTTTTTAGCATGTCCTCCACATTATGTAACTTTGACTAGGTTTTACATTTGGCACTCATGGAACAACAGGGTGTGTGTATTTAGGACAGCCCCTCTGCACGTCCTTAACATTTCTTTGCAAAATTATATTTATTTTCCAATGTCCTCTCCTGGAACAATAGCCATTAAGAGCAACTTACAATATGACGTTCTCCAGGGTCAGAGGTTATTGCATTCCTCAGTGTGTGTGTTAGTCAGTGGATCTGGGTTAAGCTTAAACCCAGCCATGTCTCGGATGTGATGTGTGTTAATGAGTACTTAACAGTCAACGCTACAATCATGAGACAATCACGAGGCAGACAGAATGAAAGAAAATTATTTTCTCCCTATAATGACAGCTTATTTTGACTATAAATTAAGTTTGTAAAAAATTCTATTGTAAAACATGTGACACTGTGACTGCGAACCATCATTTTCTATTTACTCTGCAAATGGAAAGCTTGAGTCGACAGCCTTTATGAGTGTGCGCAGTTGTAAAGTACACACATTCACACCCCCGTCAAAACACACACCCCAATGAATCTGATGAGAATGATTTCATAATACGTCGCAATAATAAACTTCTTTGAACAGTTTAATTGGCTCTTCCTGGAACGGCACCGTTTCGCTTCATTTGATCTGATGAAAGAGTAATGTTGCTTCTCCCCAGGGGGAGCAAGCACAACAGCGCACAAATAATGAATTAAGAACACTACCCTTTTTCCCCCAAATAACTGCTATAATAAAGCAGCAAAATTCATGCAGCACTTATTTCACTTTCCCCCTAAATTGCTTTCATGTTTACTTACTTATGTATTTAATTTTCAGAGCTTGTTTTAAGTGAAAATAAGCCTGATTCCTGGAAGGGCAATGGATTGAGTTCATTGAGTTGGAAATTGATTGTCATCTGAAAGCACCATTGTTGTTAGAAACATTTGGAAACATTTCAGAAACCTTCCTCATGTGTGATTCTGTGAAACGACACACTTACTATACACTCTTCTGGAAATAGAAGTATTTGTATAGCCTCTCTCATAAGAACTGAAATTTTATTTAAAGGCATCCTGTGTATGTAAAAGTTGAATGCAAGTAGTCTATGCAAAAGAGGAAAAAGGAATATGTAAAATTGAAAATGACAAAGTCATGATGGTTTGGGAAAATGTCCCCTTTCCTCGGCTGAGGAATATTAACAATGACAGTCTGCTTTGTACAGCAACTGTATGGTCACAGAAGTGAGCTCATTACTTGCATATGCATTATGTATGTGCACATACACACATTCATCTATAATGTTATTATGTGGAGAATATTCTATTTACATCTCCAGCTGCTATTTGTAACCGCTAACATGCCTGATCCTGAAGGCAAGGAAATCGGTGTAAAACCAAAACCATAACCTCAACCCGAAATTATCCCTAACTCTATCCCAGAAAAATATCTTTCCCTAGTTTATTCTGGCAGGAAATCCACACACACACACACACACACACACACACACACACACATACACACGCACACAAATTTTAATAGCACTTATAGTTGATTTGGACGATAATATAAGTGCTTGATAAAAATATGGGAGTATTTTTAATTTCCTGGTAAACACACACTTGCTGAGATGTGGGCTTGTCTCCATGGCAACGCTAGTCAGAGCGTGCCCGGCCTAGCATTTTGACAGGTTTTTCTGATGATGATTGATAATTACTACCTGACTTGTTGTCCCCGTCTCCACAAACATATGGCAGGAGCTGCCCTCCGCCATATATCTGCCAAAGCATTCCCTTTTCTGATAATAGCTTTTTAATGTTGCGTTTTGTTGTGCATGCATAGCAATCACTCCCTCCACACACACACACTTCCCCCTCAACCCCACCCCTTTGTAATAACATTTACTGCTCCTCACATAGTTGTTACAGAAAGAGAGAAATAGATAGGATAAGCAGGAGAGTGGGAGAAAGTCAAAAATAGGCAGAGGAAGAAGAGTGGATAGAATTGATTTCACTTTGAATTGATGTGTTCCTCCCAGTGGTGCTGGATTTAAATTTGACAAATTGTCAGGATTAACACAAAGAAGCAGCATTTCTTACAGTATAGTGACATATTAGAATATGAACACCAGATAATAGCGCCGGTGTGGTGGGCTGTAAAAATGGCATGCGAGACACTTTATTCCATATCCAGGCGTGCAGTATTTTTATTATGCGGTGTGTTTGCATCCATAAAGCTTATATTTAGATGCAATTGGAGGCAATCTTGTTATATTCACAGAGGCCATAGAGGAGGACATCAATCTATAAACATGATTTATCTACTGCGCACTATCTACCCAGGCATTAGCATAGACTCTCTATTGTGGATCCTATTACCTGACTGTATGCTGTAACCTCAGACTAAAACTTCAGACATGACCAGCATTTTAAACCTCAACCAAACTCAAATTAAAGATTGAAGTGAAATAGAATTTACCTTAAGGTTTTACTGAAATGCACCTGCAAATGCAACAAAAGTGCCATACAATAATGCTCAGTTTAGATAGGTTTATATGATAAAGACAAGAAAGTGACTCCTGTTTTTCTTATTATTAAAACATATAGTAGTACATATAGTATAGGTGCTTTTCAGAATGAATACATTTACATTCATTTTATTTCTTTTCACCTAAACAGTATATTGGCCTCAATGACCTCTGCTTCCAGGAACAGGAACACTATCAGCAACACTCTCATTCATTATGTCTCGGCTTCCACGAGCTGAATCTAATGAACGTATTTGCCCGCAGTACCTAATTTTACATGTCTCTAGCTCCAGATAGAACTACTTTTCCTATATCCCACTGGTTCATATAATGTATGACATTACCTGCAACTGCAAAAGTGCGTCACTCTGTGGAAACCAAAGTCATTTCTAATACTTTGTGATTGAGGTCTGCCACAGGCTAAGGCTACAGACAGGCTCTGTGAAGGAGATAATTATGCATGCACACACAGCTGTCAGTCAGCCAGCTAAGGGGAATCGTCTTTGAGGAAAATAAAAACAGACTGTAGCCGATATAATGCAGTATTTGTATAGGAAATGACAGGTTTGGGAAATAGAGTGGAACGGGATGTCAGAGCTGTTGCGGCAAGGAGAGGAGATCTGGTGATAATCTCCCCCAAAACAGAAAATCTCACATGGATTCCTGTCTTAGTGTCAGTATATTTATACATTCATACTGAACACATAGGTGTCCATTACACAATGTGAGTTTGATTAAAATATTTTTTTCACTATCTGGTGCTATCTAGTTTGGGTTTCATTTGTTTAGAAGTTTCTGTCTCCTGCCCAAAACAATGGAGATCAGTGTGTTTTAGTTTGTTGTGCTCACAGCCTTGAAAATGACATGCGCGACATCTCTTTCCAGAAGCAGTGTCCTTATTACTCTGAATAATCCATAGATAATTCTTCTCTGGAAGAAAGTAGTTCCAAAGATTGACATATGTCTGTTTGTTTAAAGCTGCGCTAATCAATATTTTCAAACTGACAATAGATGGTAATGTGTAATGTGGAAGGGATCGCTTGTGGTGACAAGCTTACAGAGAATTATTATCTGACTACAGCTCTCAGCATTTTAGTGTCTTTCAGCTCATTGTTTTGGTTTTACTTGGCTCAACTTTAGTGTTTTGTTTCATTCTTACCGTTCTCATCAACCTTGTTTCAAGCAGTAGCGTTTTTTCTCTTGTTGTTTACATGTTAAGCACCAAACAGCAGACATACACATTTAGCTGGAAGATGGTGAACATGTTGGAGCATTTAGCAGCTATATATCCAGATATTTTCCTAAACAGAGCAAAGTGGAAAGTGAATATTTGTTAGTGGGGTTTTAAATGTAATTTCAATGCTGTGAACATCACAAGCTAAATTAAATTCACCACTATTTTATTGAGGTGGCGAAATCTCAAAGACTTCTCAGATATGTCAGCAAATTAAGTTATGAGATATGTAAAGTGAATAAAAACACCAATATTGGCTAAGTGAGAAAATGTCTTTTTTTTTTAATTTAGGTGGACTTGACCTTTAAAAGTGAGGTTGAGGCAGAGTAAATCAAGGTGCTGTGTGGATAGACTTGTTTACAAGAAGCTGTTAAGGACTTGCAGATGACTCGGCTGCACCTCGGGGAACTGTTGTTAGAGCTCTTTTAGTAACAAGACGGACTAATCCCTGCCTTTCACTGAGGCGCGTGCTCTAATAGCCTTGTATTACAGTGTTTTTAGTGTGTGTCGCTTGTCAGGACAAGAGTTCCTGACACAGGTTCACTCTCTCCAAGCACACAACTCTTCCCTGACTCTGAACACCGGTGAAACATTTAAATTGTCGTTCTCGCTGCTTGGTGGTGTTTAATGCTTTTTCCCTCCCTCCCTCCCTCCCTCCCTCCCTCCCTCCCTCCCTCCCTCCCTCCCTCCCTCTCTCTCTCTCTCTCTCTCTCTCTCTACATTCTCTGTTACTGCTCTCTCATCTTCCCTCCCTCTGTTATGTTGGAAGGTGAGGTTGTTTGACAATGACAATAACTAGTATGCATTGTCATGCCTACAAAGGAGTCAAATGCATTCCTCATTATATTCAAAATAGCAAAAAACAGCAGTACAAAGTATCTTCTTGAGTTGCAGTTGCATTCACAGGCAATACCAGGCAAGAAAATAACACCAGTAATGAAAATATTTTGGTGTTATTGATGTTAACCCCCTCCCCCGAGGTTGCCCTAATATGTAACACTGCACTCTTAAATTCGGCTGTGAAATGTTTTACAGTTTATTAATGATGATATCCCTCTGTATAATTATGACAAATTAATTAACACTTGTATCATCTAACAACCTATGGAGGTTTTGATGATTAATAAAAACTCTGGGTGTACTCTGTCCTCCCACACACTTTGTCTCACTCTGTGGGCGCATTGTGTAATTTTTGATGATTGCAATGATAGAGATGCTTGAAGTATTACTGTTTATTAAAAAATGTTGTGCTGTCAGTGTGTCTCAAAATGACGATGTGCGAGGAACCGTGTGCCTTGAGCGCAGGAACCAAGGGATAACTGCTGTCATATGTGACAAAGTGAGAATTATTATCACGTCAGAAATGCCTGGTATTAGTATGTGAAATTCGACGGTGCCTACAGTCAGCCACAAAATGATAGAGAGGAGGGAGTGCTTAAGGCTTACTAGTCTGTGGTTGTTCAAACAGAAAAAAAATATTTTTTGAAAGGATTTTACATTTATGTTTGCTAGTTTCTGCCCTGCCTTTGTTGACACATTAATGCATTTCTTGGCACATTACCGCCACCTGTAGTCACCCATGTGCATCCTAGTGTGTGTGCATGAGACAAACAAAATGGGGAAAGACTCATGTAAAGACAGCTCCTCAGTGCTTAAAGAGGTCAAAATCTCCTCTGACCCTTTAACCTGCAATATAGCAAATAACAATAATGCTATTTGTGATTTGGAATGTGACCTGAAAATGTTTGTATTATCAATGCAATAACCTGAAATTCTGAAGTGAGTCAGGAAATTCAATTCCTAGATCAGGCCAGGCTTATGTCTTGAGTCTGAGCAAAAGTAACCAGAAATTAGCCACCATGATCAGCTAGTTTTTTCTAACTGCCAAAATCTCGGTGGAACTCTGATTTATGTCAAATTCAAAGCTATTTAAAAAGATTTAAATTTTTTAAATGCTTGACCAAATATTTGTTGTTTTACCGAAATCGTGTTTCCCATTGTCAGAACGGCCATGTACAAGTATGAACAAAAACATAATTTCCCTTTAATATTAGGACTGTGTGGTAATAATTAAAGCCAACCTAGATAAATGCTTCACCCATCTATATTGTATTAGCTGGACAGTAACAGGAGACAAATAATATGATCTTAAATACCCAGTGGAAATTAATATTAGTATTATTACTTTTGTGTCCTAAATTAGATCAAAAGGAAAATCTCCCTTACTTAAAATTCTAGACAGTAGAAGTAGAGTGATTATATGTACAGTAGGATATGTGCTGTGTACAGGTATGTGCTAAGGCATTAAATATTCCATTCTGCATCTTGCTTTTGATATTTTGTGTAACTTGTTTCATAAACCTAGTCTATCAAGAGAACCAGACAAGATATTTACTTTTAAATGAACTTGAGAAAGATACATTAGCTCTGACATGTTTCTTGAGCGAATAGAAACAGAATCTTCATTTCCAGTCGCTTCTTCAAACTGGGGTCAGAAACATGCCGTCCTTAAGCAGAATCACTTGATATCTCTGTGATCTTTGATGTATAGTTAGTATAGTTAGGAATCAGTCATTGCTGCTTTTTTTTATATTCTCTCTGGTAATGTTGACTTGCTGCTTTGGTGCCTCCCTTGTCACCTCCCTGTGCCTTCAGGGGAGTTAAAATGTTCCACCAAAGTGTAATATCTCTTCACTGATCGCATTATTCAATGCACCGCTGCGCCACAGATTGAAGTCTTTGTTCCAAGAACAAATCAGAGGCTGTTTTGTGTGATTATTTGTCAGGTTTTATTATTTATTTGTTAGGTTTTAATTCCTTTGGTTAATCTTTTTGCACTCTGACAGATGCTATTATTTTTCCTTATGTTTCACATTCCATTCAATTATGTTTTATTCTGTTACATCTAATTTGAGTTACAAAACTCTACTTCTGTTTTCCTTCTAAAAAGTTCCCTTTGTCAGCTGCATTATTGTTTCATTATCATGATCTTTTTTTTACATTCTGTACATGAAAATACATCTGCTCAGTGATTATGGAGTTTAAATAATGTCTTTCAAGATTCCGTATGTTTTATGGCTGGCTGTAAATTTCCAAGGCACCACTGTAACCCTATATGGCAGACATTCTTTGCCTGTGCATGGCTGTTTTCACAGGTACAGTTTTATTAACAAATCCATCCCAGGGGAGGATTCCTTCTCACCTGTGTGGGTGCACACCCGTTCTGAAGCTGGTCATTGTGGTCTGCACTCCTCAAATGTTTTACAGACAACTTTACGCTGTTTGGTCAAAATTCCTTTACGTCCTCTGCTCCTTCACCACGTAACTTATTAGGAGTGACTTTAAATTGATTGAGTGGATCTCTCTCTGAGAACTCACATTGCTTATAACAACATAGCTGACTTGCCAATGTCTCTGCTTAATTGGCATATATGGTTACCATAGATGTGGTCTAAAGATCTGGTTTGTGTTTCAACATTTATTAACAGGGGTTTTTGTCTTTTTAGTTTATATTTATATGCTGTCCTGTTGGCCTTGTTATAAAGATATGTAATCTCAGTGAGACATTATTAATATAAAGGGGAATTATAATAAAAAAAAGAAGAATGTACTGTTTTGTATTCTGTTCGGTCCTGTGGTACATACTGTACTGCATAATCAAGGCCATGTATTGCAATGGGAATGCTACCTTTGGCAGCGAGCTGTGCTGATAATTGCTGAGTGGGTGTCAGGCCTTTAGCGAATTTGCAACCAAGTGAGGCAACAAAATATGTCAAAACATGTTTTATCACCAACCACAACTTGTTCTAGTCATGCCTTACGCATCATCTACCTTCTTCACCTCTTTGTTTAAATGTGGACCTCATAATAGTGAGATGAAGTTGAAGTCAAACTTCAGAATTAAGAGTTTTGTTTAGTGAAAGTGCTGATTGTTTGATTCTTCTTCAATGAGTCAGTCACAGTTCATCTGCATGGAAGATGAAAACTATTTCATGTAACTTTCATATTTTATTTACACATCATTGACTAAATGTTATTTATTGAGCTCAGCAGGTTATTCATCAGTATCATTATTTACACTTTAGTATTTCTTAACAACTTATATAGGACATTTATTTGAGCATGACATTCATAAATCTCCTTAAAATGAATGACCAACATTCAGAACAGCCTCATTGCCATTTTCATAATATGATTACTTAGAAGATTGCAAAGATGATTGGTAAATAACAGTCCCTGCATTCCTGGTTTCTACAGTCTAACAAGTTTACAGCCATGCTAGCAGCTCTGTGAGGCTGCATGTAGGCATAGTTTTTAAACTAAATGCTAACATCAACATGCTAACATGCTCACAATGACAACGCAAATATAGTGATATTAAGTTGGTATAATGTTTACCATGTCAACTATCATAGTTTAGCATGTTAGCATGCTTACATTTTTAAGCAAATTAGTGCGTAACTTTTTGTCTGTTACATTCAAGCCATTGCCAAATGAGTTGCTACAAAGCTAATTAAGACTATCAGCTCCACACAACTCTCTAGTATTTATCACTACGGCTATGGTCAGAACATGGACTCGTCCAGCGACTTTCACGCGCAGAAACTCAAGTCAAATCTATTCTAAATAGTCCATCATGTTTTTTTTTTAATCCTACTAGCAACTGCGTGAAGGAGGGGTGGGGGCTGTGTGCGATCACTGAAGACTTGTATCATGTGGACTAGAGTCTGGATCGGGCCCTAGTCCGACAGAGCTATGTCCAAGCACCGACCGGAGCCCAACACAGTTGAAATCTCATTTCTTTCTTTCTTTCTTTCTTTCTTTCTTTCTTTCTTTCTTTCTTTCTTTCTTTCTTTCTTTCTTTCTTTCTTTCTTTCTTTCTTTCTTTCTTTCTTTCTTTCATTAAGCAACTGTAGGAAGGCTTTTGGAAATGTCAACAGACGAGCGCATCAGCGCACACGGGGCAACAAGCGCACGTTAATAAGCTGTTAAATTTAAAATGTTCAATGTGTTAACCTTACCTGCTTGCTTCGTTTCCTACCGTGATCAGAAAACCAGTAGAGACTCGTCACCTCCAGAGCCGACGTTATAAAATGAATAATGTCGGGGTTTAAATCCCGTTTCTGGTGAGCAAATAAATGAACTCGGCTTTCAGTCTAGGTAGCGTAGGGGTTTATTTCAGACACTGCACACACTATGTACAAAACTTAAACTTATTCCACCAACTCTGCTCCAATTGCATCTACAACACGTCTGCTTCCTCTTTCTCTATCTCTCTTCTTCCCACTTTCCACACACACACACACACACACACACAGACACACACACACACACACACAGGCCAAAATGCCGACAATAATTTCGAAACATCTGTCCGAACCCGGCCCGGCCCGTCGGGTACCGTAGGCCACGGGTCAGGTATCCATACCTTAATGTGGATGCGCCGACAGTGTTGTTGTCATTATTTAGAATTCCTTATGGGAGTGACAGGATAATGGTACAGTGGTAGTCAGGGGTTCACCAAATTAAATTCATCCTAAGTGGATGAATGTCTGAACCAAACTTCACTCATTCACTCAAAACTATAAATGAACTCATGGTGGGACTAGCGGACAAGTCAGCGTATTACCAAAGTTATTAGGATACATCGTCTGTAAACATGTCTGCACATACTGTATGTTGTACAGTCTATTCAATAGATGTTGAAATTTTTCAGTTAAGTAAAAGTGGTGAACTGAACAACCGACCAAAATTGCCATTCCTTCACCTATATGCTGTTGTATCCACAACCACTGCACTTATCTGTAGTTGTAACTGATTATTTCAGTCATTAGTCTTATTCCAAACTGTCAAATGAAAGGATTAGTTGGCTGCAGATCTACAAAAGCCCTTCAAAGAATTTTCTTCAGTTGGCCAGTCAAATACAAAGAAATATGTACCATCACAGCGATCTGATTTAAAGACGATTTTTTTTTTGTTTTGAACACACATATAGATCTTTTTCCTTTTTTTTTGGGAGTATTATCAACCATCAGTTGAATTCTCCAGTCGACTTAATATGTGTCTTCATTCCCAGCACCCTCTCAATCAATCAGTCCATTTTGTTGTGGTTCCCTGTGGCTCTACTCTGTTGATGCATCGAACCCTTCCTGAGCTGTCTCCAATGAGTTTTCATTATCATTGACATCAACTGAATGACAGTGAAACAGAGGTATTAGGGCTGTTTTTAATTGAATCTGAAAGGGGAGAAATTATTAGACAAAGCCGCATTGTAAAGCTCTTACTGTAAGAGCTGAGAGCTTTCGGCAGCATCCGGTGATCAAGTTGTCAGACTGTGCATCTCGCTGCTGAAGTTGCCATGATTTCCATGGCTCGGGGGTTGTGCTCCGTGTGTGTGTGTGTGTGTGTGTGTGTGTGTGTGTGTGTGTGTGTGTGTGTGTGTGTGTGTGTGTGATAATCCACAGACGGACCAACAAATAACTTGATAGGAAAAAGGAACTTGGCAGCTTGGTCAGCAGCCATTTTTGGGGTATGACCATAGTGTCCATTTTTGGCTCGTTGAGGGAAGAATCATGTTTACTTAAATGGTCTCTTCTTCTCGAGCACATTGAAAAAAACACTTAATGCCCACAGAGTGGTAAAAATATCACATCTCCCAGGATGCTGTAAAATCATTACCTTGTGATGTCGGCTTTGTTTTTTCACAGACTATAAATGTCTGTTTTTCCATTCTAGGAAATCAATCTGCACTGAGTCTGTCCATTTTTGATTTTCTTTGTTATTCCAAAGCTGATGACTCGTCCCTTACGCAACTCTGCCACGAGGAGAGCAGATCAGCAGTTCTGCACAACTTCTGCAGCACAGAAAGATCGCCTGCTTGACCTTGTGTGCCTTTTTGTGTATGTTTACAAAAATACATGAATGCACCATTTGAACACACTTTACCGTAATATCGACTTGGATTGTTTAAATGCGTTCAGTTTGCCCTTCATCAATAAGTCGATGAATTTAAACCCGCTTGTTGTTATGTCACCATGCTTTGCTGTAATTGCACATTTTAAGCAGCAGTATTTGACCTGATGAAAAATGTAAACAGGCATGTTATGTAACTCAGAGCAGGGTGTCGGGGGTTTAGTAAGTGGACTAAAATCAGAACCACACTAAAAGGGTGTGACCTCACTCAGACCTATGCAGCATTTGTTTGAACTGATGTCACATGTTGAAAAAGAAATCAAGTCAAGCATTAGTCATCCATCGCATATTGTTTGTGTTTTGTATGATTGCATATGTGTTTTTGAATACAGCGTACATGTCTGGCATCAGTTACTTTTCTTAAGATTTGAGTTGAAAAGCCCATTTCTTGTAATGTGACATCTGTTTATGGTTTGTGTTTTGTTTGATTACATATGGATTTCTTTACAGAGGTCCAAGCATTACAAATTAGCTAGAAATACTGTGATATGTGGCAGTAACTATTTTGTGCTTATGTAGTTGTCTCTTTAGAAATAAACACAAGTAAATAAATAATAGGGTTTATGTAATTTCTCAGCATTAATGAGTAATTGGCAGAACAAAAGGAGGCAGAGTGAATGTGAAAACATTGAAGGGAGAAACACACCCTGTGCTATCCAAGCAAAGATTACAGTGTTGAAATTTTAGTGCCAAAGGGATGACAAATGCACAACAAATGCCCTTGGAACTTTCCCTGCGCTTTCTCCAAAGCGTAGCAGTTGAGAAAATAATAACATGAAGTGGTAGGTTGCTGATTCGTGATCATTTTACCCTTTTTAATGACTGCCTGTAAGTTTTATTCAGCTTTAGTGTTATTGTAACATTTTCATGATGGGAATTTGATCCGATCGAAAATAATCGCAGAGTGCTTTTGGCAGAGAACAACCTTGGATGTAATTTAATTGTCATTGCAGATGGAATGAAAGAATGTTGACGCTGTGAAATACGTGACTGAACTTGGATTATTTGAAGTTTCTCTCTCCTTCTTTCTCTTTCTCCCTCCGTTGAGCTTATCTCTGTTTGTGTTGCTGCATGGAGGCAAGGCACTCTGCCAAGAAGTTACATTACAGTCGCGGGTTGACATAAACGTGGGTGTATAAAGGACTTGGAGGGCTTAAATACTTTATTGTGTATGTAATTTGAACTGAGCAATTATATCAGCCAGCCTTTCAAACAAAGGGCTTCTATCAGGCAGGTTCATGCGTTTTTAATTAACAGCGTTTTAAGACATGAGCAGCAGACTAACCAGAGAAATACAGCCACGATAATGATCAGTACATCTGAGGTGCTTTAGTATAATGTAATTCTTTATGGTGGTGATGATGATGATGAGATGACAACTATGGTAGTCCCATTGTAAAAAGACAAAACACAGCCACATTATGCATGTGAGTTTTTATCACATCTGACTATGTCAAATATTTCTCTCAGCAATAACGGTTCTTTCCTTCTGTGGGTTTGTGGGTTAAACAGCATCTGTCATTTACAGTAATATACTAATTGCTTGACTGTTACGAAGCTCTCATCTCAGATCTTAAAAATACATATGTCTGAATTTAAATACAGTTTCTCTTTTAGGCTGAGAGGGAACTTAAGGGTTGTGTTTACCAGCACATTGGAGCAATTTGGCAGCCTGCTACCCCATTCAGAACAATGTTGCACTAATCCAGTTTAAAAATAATTAGCTACAGGCTCACAGGCCTGTGAAATTCATTTCCCTGATTGTAAATGTTCCTGTCATAGCCTCCATCCTTTTCAGCTAGTTCCCAGAGAAGAAACGCATCTGTAAACGTTTTTCATATGGCTTTTATTCTCCCTCACAATAATAGTTTGTTAAGATTGTTTTTAATTTTCAAATGTTGAATATACAAAGTGATTTAAATTGCACAGTGCTGCATCAGTGCACACGTTTCCGCTTAAATGGTTATTCTCATTGTCACTGTTGCCTCCCCCTCAGCTCCTAACCTGAAGGGGCGACCTCGGAAGAAGAAGCTGTCCATCTCTCAGAGGAGGGACTCTCAGAGTCAGGCTCAGGGTCAAGGGTCACTGGGGTCAACCCAGGGGTCAGCAACGGTGGCAGCACAAGACCCCTGCAGCCCAGACAGCAAAACTTCCACAAAGGTAAGGAACACTAAGATAACATAAGATAAGGTAAGCCTATATTGATCCCTTAGGGGAAATTCACATGTTCACACAGCACAACAGGCTGAGAGGAAATAAAACAGATAAAGAACACATATACAATATAGACATGTATATATATTACAATACTTTAAGTGAATTCCAGTATGTACAGTATAAATAAAGATGAATGAAGTACACTGTATAAAGAGGATTATACAGTAAACAGTAACCTAAAGTCCCCTATCATGCACTAGCTCTGCTGTAATGACATGTGTTGTTAACCAACTGCTTTCCAGGTCGTCCTTACGGAATATCTTCTGTTACAGAACTAGGCTAACACATTTTAGTTTCTTACACAATTCACTGTGACAGGAATAGCAGCAGTGTAGTGCTACATTCTGTACAATACATGCATGTTGACTTTATATGATCCTTGTCAAGGGGAACTTCATTAAACAACTTTGATATAAGATATTTCATCTGATTTTATTTTAGTAGATAACCATTTTTCTATTAAATGGCATATGCATGATAATATAGGTCTACAACTATTCTTTTTGTTACTGAATAATTGACTTATTTTCTCAATTAATCAAAAATATTGATTTAATCACACAAGATTAAGAGATGCAGCAAATCCTCACAAATAACCAGCTGGACCTGAGAAATGTTTGCAATTTATACTTTAAAAATAACTTAAACCATTAAGTAATTATCAAAATATTTGCAGATTATCTTTCTATCGATTTGAAACATATTAGGTCAGGATAGCATAGTTATTGAGCAGCACTCTCTTTGTCTGTGTCTTTTCTCAGTATTGTGCAGTATTGTGAACATAGAAGATGTTGTTACTTGATGAAGAAAATTGAAAGTTTATTTTCATAAAAAGAAGTAAAATCATCACATCCTGATGCAGATTGTTGTCATGCAAGTTAATGATTTTCTTTCTTACTTTTGTTGTTGATTCTGTATTTTCATATCTTTCACTGCTTCTTTACATTGGTTGTAATATTCACATTAAAGGGAATATCTATAAAAACTTTTCCACAGCTGTTATTCCTGTGACCTTGGACTGCTAAAACAATATTAGCAATTCTCTCTTGAAGCTCGAGTCAAACTAATCTGTGCTTAATCTGTAATGACAAGAAGAGCTGCTCCATTGATTATTAATGAGAGGCTGCCTCTGTGGCCAGTAAAAATATGTGTTTGTGCTTGAACCCAAACACATCCTATTCCATTTAATACTTAGTCATACTGTCTGACTTAATTTGTTTAACACACTGTTAAGGGTTCAATTTTCATCTAAAGTTACGCTCTCTCTGCAGGTCAAACACAACTGTAAAACGGTACCCAATGGAAAAATAACGCCGGCAGCCAAACACAAGGCCAACGGCCTCAGCAAGAAATCCTCAGCTGAGGAGAAGGAGAGAGGGAAGGATAGGGAAAAGGAAAAGGAAAAGGAAAAGGAGGAGGAGAACGAGGCGGAGAAGAACGAGGAGGAAACATCAGAGGAGAGCCGAGCGGAGGAGCAAACTTTCTTAGTAGAGCTCTACAAGTACATGAAAGAAAGAGACACGCCCATAGAGAGGATCCCCTTCCTTGGCTTCAAACAGAGTGAGTAGGACAATGTAGTCTCTTATTCCCGCACTGGCAATGTTTAAACAATGAGTAGTCTTGTTTGGACTCAATCGTCTAATAGTAAAGTTAGAGTAGATATATTTTACCTGGGTTATTTTGGAGATTTAGGTCATACCATCACCAGTGGGGAAGGTTAGCAGGCTAAAAGAGATAAAAGATACATGTAGGAAAACCTATGCAAAATGTCCATGCAAACAGTAAAAAAAACAACAACAAAAAAACTTTATTTAAACTTGAAAATGTCTTGGGCTCTCAGAGATGTTAGTTCCGATATCAGAGTGAAACTGCACTCTGTAAGTCATATGCAATAGTTAGATAAGCACGGAAAAACCCTGTGTAGATTTTAATCAGCATGTCTAACCACGTTATCTTTAGTGTTTCTGTTTTGATCAGTAAGAACCAGTATAGGACCAGTATCTGCTCTCAGTCAAGTCAAGGGCAGACTGTATACTAACTATCCAACATATTAAAGCTTTAGCAAAGTGAAGATGACTGCCAACCACTGCAGGCATTACACCCCAAATCTCTGAATTACACTGCTGAAAAAAACAAAAAACAGTCAATATGTGGTAATAATAACCTAAAGGAATAATGGTCTATGCTGAGAAAAATCACATCTAGCGGTTAGTAAATTGTCTGGAGGCTTCCTGTCAGAGCTCATTTTAGCTTGCTTTTGTATAAGGAGAGAATATCTTCTCACACTTGTCAAAGGGGTTTCCTGTGAAGGCCAAGAACGTCCTCTAACAATGTTAAAAGAACATTACATGTATGCAACACACGTCTGCCCAAGATGAAAGATTTTTCAATATAGGTCAGATGCTTAGCTTGCACTCGGTGTGCACAGGACAGAGAGAAGAAAAAACATGCATGTAAACATCATAAAGGACCCGCTCTAGTCTCTTGAAACTGTTTCATCTCGATGCAAGTATCATGGGAACGTGGGCTATCACCTCAAACTGTGGTTTTTTTAAATGTACTTATTTCTCAGTCTTTATTCAAGGGAGGAAATCACATTTGCATTCATGTCAAACAAGCCTAGAAAAGATGTAGCCGCTCACATCACAACGTAGCACGACAACATCAGCAAGTTAACGAGAGGCAGGAGAGAGATTTCTATTGACTTTAGCAGTGACAGTTTACAGCACAGTAAAACTCATTACTCTAAACTATTACATGAAGGTAAGCTGTGGTCGTCTTGACTCTGCTAACCACACCGCAGCGTTTTGACAATCCTGTCATCTTGACTGCCGACATGTTGTTGCTTAAATAGGTCATTGTGGTTAAGGGAGACAGAGAGAGTGAACAAGGAAGACAGAGAGAGACTGAGAGAGAATAACATACCCAACATGCTTTACTTTTAGTTGGCATTTCTCAGTTTGCGCTCAGAATAAAGTCGAGGTCCAAGCGCCAACTGTTTTACATACAGTACATGCTTTGAATCTCAAAACCAGACACATCATAAGCAAGGCCCTCATTAAATGATGAAATCATGCTGTTTCAACTTCGTCCTTGGCAGTGAGCACACATCAGCACATGTAAAAAGGAATGGCGAAAAAAGGAAAACACATCATAATTAATACAACAAACCCTTAGATGTAATCAGGCGCCGTTTTCATATTCTTCCTTTTAAACTTGCTACAAATGCATTAAAAGATCAAAGAACTCGCTTTCCTGTAATGGAAATTGAAATTATGTTCTTGTAGTTGCGTTGGAGTAAGACTCTTTTTATGAAGTTCTCTGGAGTTTAACAAAGCAACAGATTGTTGAATGATTTACCAGACTAACCCATGCTTTGTTCGGTGTGTCTTAAATATCCATTTGATTCACCTTCAATGTTTTCACCTAAAAATTTTAAATTACTTCAGTAAACCTATTCATAGAGGCTGAATGCACACTAGCAAAAGGAAATGACAGAAAATAGTTGGCTGTTGGCTGGAAAACAGTTTTGTGCTGGAGTTTATTCATGCTAGCTGCTGTCCTATTTTTTATCACTTGGTTAATATTGACTTGGCTCTCTGCAGCAGCTGCTATTGCAATTGTATGGGTGCCGTTAGAAGCGTTGAAAGAAATGAGAGAGAGTGGATTGAAGGGGAATAAAACAGGAGTAGTTGTGGTTACATTGTATATTCTGAATGGCCTTGATCTGCAAGATTAACCTGTGTGTGTGTGTGTGTGTGTGTGTGTGTGTGTGCGGGCATCAGCATGTGATTGTGAACATCAGTTCCAATTTGTCTCCCTCTTTCTGCCTTGTTGTCTAATTGCCATGCCATCGGTGTGTCATTGAGGCTGCATTGTGTTCCTGTTTTGTCATCCTTATCTCAGTGATAATTGCCCCTGCCAAATAGAAGGGAATTAAGAAAAGAAATTGCTAATGACAAGACATCTAAGAAAAGGCATGTTCTCTCATTTCCTTTATCTGTTCTGTTCCCTCCCAGTCCCGTGTGCTATTGTGGTAATTACAGTCGATGCATAACAAGCTAGTTAAATAGACCATCTTTCTGTTTCTACAGTCAGAAAGCACAATACGCCAGAGTGCTCAGTTCAAACAGAAAAAAACCTACCCAGCTCCCCTTTGTTATTCCACCCGTGCATTGACAACGGTAGCAGAGAGGAGGGAAGGAAAAAATCAATGCTGTCAAATGCGGAGATAGGAAAATGTCATTTTGACAAATGCAAGGCTTTGTGTACGCACAGATTGAATTTTGATGGATTTCTCCCCAGGCGATGCCTCCTTTTCTTATTTATAGGCCTTCATATAAAAATGTTAAACAATGATGTTACAGAAAGCAAATACAAATGTCATTGGCACAAAAAGTCCCCCAATGAACTTGTGCTTCTTTGTTTGTGGGAAACATTTATTTCAAAGATAGACAACCCTTTGAAGCTTCTCTGAAAGCTTACATGGCTATTTTTAGAAGAATGTTACACAAGACTTGTATTTTGATATGGCCTGTCATGGGGTATTTGCATGTGGAAATCAATGCAAATGAATTTGCATTAGTTCAAACACAAGTTTGAGCATATTGCCAAGCGTTTGATGCTTGTAATGGTTTTCATTCATACCTGCAGGCTGCAGCTGAAGGTGAACAAATCTCTTTGTCAAGATGAAGAATATGCTGTATTTTTATCACATAGCAGTGATTGCACAAGTACTCAATATTCATTTGCATCCTTTCAGGTGAAGTGCAGCGTTGCTTTATGTGGATATGATAAAAAAGCTGTTTTCATTTTGTCAGTCGAATATGTAGTTTCAATATTCCTGTAAGATGTTCAAATCAAAATAATTACGTCTGTCTGTCTGTCTGTCTGTCTGTCTGTCTGTCTTTATATCTATCTACATTACTCAAGTGCCACATTTTGTGGCATTTTGTACTATACATTCTGCTTTCCAATTTTGCTTATTATGCACATACCACTATCCCATCGGTTTATTGTTCGTCCTCTGAGAGGGGCCATTTTGCATAATGACTATTTTTACTTTTGATATTTAAATACATTTTGTTTTTATATTGCTGCTTTTACTGAAGTAAAGGATCTAAATACTTTGTTCAGCCCTGTATTCATCTTCCTCTCTGGTGTAATGACTGTATGTGACGTTATGTGTTTCAAATCAGTTTCTGACTGCTTTGTTTGTCTTCTTTCTCCCACAGTCAACCTTTGGACTATGTTTCAAGCTGCTCAAAAACTAGGAGGATATGAGTTGGTAAGTATTCACATATGTGGTGATACATTTCTTCTCTTTTGTCAATGTCTCTCCCTTCTTCCTTCTATCTCCCCCTCTTTCTGTCTCCTTTCTTACCCACCTCCCTTCTTTCTTCCCTGTCTTTTCTTTTTATGCCCTCCTTTTGCCCCTTGAGGTCAGTCACTATTTTCCCAAGAAGAAAGTCTCGCTCAGAGCCGCATTTAGCAAAAATGATGCCGTTGTTTCAAAACCCCCTTGGAGTGGAAAACACATGTTCCTCTGCTGTGCACTGGTTTAGAAGGAAATTGGTGAAATCACTCATTTTTTCCCATGATGGAGATGAAGTGAAATGTACACATGTACCCACATATACTTCATGCACGCACATACACAACCAAAGTTAGTCAGAAATGAGTATGTATGAGGCAGAGGCATTTAACTTGGCAGCCCCACCTGCCGTTTATTCATTCACTATTCATGTGCGACGTGTTTCCAAAGTGAAGTCAATGTTTGATGTTTAGTCCTCAAATGTGTTGCTCATGTCTGTTTCTTCATTAGCTAGCTGGTTTAATGCCATCCAAACAGACGGCCAGACAAGACCATAAACAGGATACAGCTCATATAATTGAGGCTCATATCCTTTTAAAACCCTCATATCTGCAGCTGATTATCTCACATTTCATGTTGAGGCTTTGTTAGCTCTGTGGCAGTTTGGAGTTTTGTGTTGTAGCCCATCATCTGTTATGGGATAAGGGGTTATAGCAGGAACAACTGACTGCATGATGTTAACAGAGTTTATTATGTTAGAGAATTGAGTGTCGAGGATTCAATAACTGGAACATCATGACTCAGTAACTCCCCAAGACCTAAAAATGATGTCAACCACTTATGTTTTTGTCTTTGTTTTTTTCTTTTCTTTTCTTTTCTTTCTTCCTCTCATATTTTTTCAATTTTCCTCACTCTACATTCATTTCATTGTCATCCTTCTCCTTTCTTTCTTTTTCTCTTTTCTCTTTGTCTTATCACTTTGTCTTCTCATCCGTCCCTGCAGATCACAGTCCGCAGACAGTGGAAGCATGTATATGATGAATTAGGTGGGAACCCCAGCAGCACAAGTGCCGCCACGTGTACACGGAGACACTACGAGAGGTGAGTTATCATACTGGGCAGTTATACTGTATATGACACATTATACATACATACATACATGGAACAGTTTGCATCACCTCAAGTGAATAAACTCCCTCACAGCTGCATCAAATATGATTTCACAATGCTTTATTCATAACATCAGGACACTACAAGACAGAAATTGATCTTATTCAGGGGAACTCAATGCACTTACATATATGCGGAGAATTTTCTCATCGTTAGGGTATGCAGTCCTAATAGGATGAAGAAATGGTTTCCTTATGGACCTAAATCAATTCATGATGAGATGAGATTCAGTTATTTTCTTAGGATTAATTGATTAGTTGTGTTGCACTATGGAACCAATTATGCCGTAAACTCCACCCATGCTGCATTACAAGCAGGCTAAAGAAGATTTATGAGCTCAAATATGACTGCAAAATTTTGAATTATTAAGTGACCTACATGGATGCACATATATACAGTAATTACGGTTTCCACTATATATGCATTGCAAGTACACAGAACTGCAAGATAAAATGAACGCACCAGTTTAATGCATTCATCTAATCGTTCAATCAGATACTGCAGCATTTTGAACCTCCACATTATAATCACTCAGATGGTATTACCGAACCAAAGCAAGCATATGAATATGATCCTGTGGGAGCTGTGAGGGTATTATGCAGGGCTGTTTGCACACACCTGTACACACACACACACACACACAAAAAATGCACACACTCCAACTTTCCCAAGGTTAAAAATAAACACAAATATGATCTTCCCAACAAGAGGTAAGCAGTCGCTCATGAGGTGGGTCTTTCCTCCAGGCCAGCGACCCTCTCCACATCCCTCCGGCTGGTGGAGCTTCATGCATCAGCAGAGCTCAGGCGCGCACACATACACACACACCTGTCAGTAATACAGCAATACGCCATGAGGGAGCCGGGCAACTTCGTATTGTGTCAAGATTGCATGCTGTAAGCGAATTTGCAAGCACAGGCAGTGGCGACCGGAGAGGCTTTTCCAGGAAATCTGTGAAACCATATGTGTGAGAGTGCATTGTTCAGTCTGTTGTATTTGTAGACAAGTTGACAATGTGCCTCTAAATGTTCGGCTGAGGGAGCGTTCAGTGTTTACGCTGCGTTCATAGTTGTTCCTCACTGCCTCAACTAGGGATGTGCCTTTGATCTGTGTTCGGTGAAATCAGTATGATGTGTCTCTGCCAAGAAATTACTTTGAGTCCAGATGTAAGAAAAGCTATATTGTTCATCAGTTTATAAGGTGTAAATAGGGTCGTACAGTAGGAAGTAGGCGGGGTGGATGAATCTGTGTGCGAAGCGCTGAGGTGTGACTGCTGCTGCGCTGGCCTTTCCTTCTCCAGCCACTGAGAAGCAGCTGAGAGAAAATAATGCTGAATCAATACAAAGCAATAATATCCACACACACTGCAGTGAATATCTGGAGAGAGAAGGTGTTAGAGAGGGGTGGAGGTGATGGGGCATATATGTGTGTGTGTGTATGTGTGTGTGTGTGTGTGTGTGTGTGTGTGAGAGAGAGAGAGAGAGAGAGAGAGATATCAGCTGAAGCTGAGCAAGTTTCCATTCAGGGGAATCATTTTAGCTGAGGCTCTGTGTTTGGGCTGCTTGGAGGGCAATTAGCTTCATTGTATTAACTCAGCAAACACGGCCATTCTCTCCGCATGATGAATGAGGCTGTTTGTGGGCTCGCTGAAGTGTGTGTTTGTTCCCCAGAGGTGTCTTTGTTTCAACCTTTAATCATTAGTCAATGTGCTACAGAAATATAATTCACAAAGAAGAATGTACGGAGTACAAACTGAAACAACACTTATGGTTTCCTTTTCTCTCAGAAGAATTACTTCTGATTTGTCTCAGTGGGCCAAAGTACAGAGCAGGAAATGTAAGTCTCAAGGCAAGCTAGTAGGAAGAAAGGAAACAATATTTCAGCACATAATTTGTTTAAATGAAGTGGATATTCTGTCATTGTGTTATTTGGGTTAAAGACTGAAAATCCACAAACATGCAGCTCTCATTTTAAATTATACACATTATCCCTTTATAGCTCTAATGGTAAAATCATATGAAATGGTTTCCAAGGAGATGTTATTGTGTAAGATGGAGCCAGGGGCATAATTATTATATTCATGCTGGCCAGGAGCAGGTGGGAAACACTGGTAGTAATGGAGTTACATGGCTCGAATTGAACAGGAGATAACCTCAGCTAATTGTAATTTTCAAAGTTACCGTTTTTTAGTCGCTGAGTGCCGTTCATTAGTGTGCAGGGAAAAATCAATGCAGATATGTCCAAGCCAAGGTCTGCTGCTGCAGCTACAGGGAAGCTTTAATGATATTTATTTAAACCGTTTCCCGAGATTAGCTGTCAGGGCCCAGCGCTCTGAATTAAAAATGAGGTCATGAAAAAGATGGCATCAATAACCTTGAAATAGACTGCCTTTTGCTTCTGTGCTGTGCCATTTTCTCTGTACCCCCCCTCACTCCCTGCCTTGCACTTCATGCTGTTTCTTTCATTATACAGGTCAGCGCCTTTTAACAGCTCCTACATATTTAATCTTCCTGGTTTCCTACGTGATCTCTTGTTACAGAAACATCACATTTCACTATCTCTGTTCATTTCTGCCTGTTACAGATTTTAATACCTCACCATGCCTTGGCACTCTAATGTAATTGCACAACGGGGTTGGTATTGGGTATTTTTTTTGGGGGGGTATCCATGGCAACAGAGAAGCAATTTAGAATAATTTGCTATTTAAAAACTGAGGTTTTGGGCAATAGCAGAGAGGGTTTTTGGATTAGATAATTTCATCTTTAAAGTATTAGATGTTTGACAGTTGTACTGTACATGGAGTTTAAGGCTTGTAAAATATTCTCCAGCTCAAATGCAGAATGCAGATATGTGTTTCTTTTAAAACAGATGCACGCCGGCGTGATGTTTTATTGATATAGCCTTTATTCATTCCTCCTGGCATCGATGTTCCTCTGCGTTGACTAAAGCTGCTCTCCAGCTGTAAAAATGCATGTGTTGCTAATAATTATTAAGAAACCTTGAGCCAGTCTTCACACTAAGAATTATAATAGAAGTTCAAATGTGGGGAATAAAAAGGAGACAGGAGATTTTTAAATCTTGAGTATCTTGCCCTCGTCAGCATCTATCTGCATTGTCCTTGCTGTATTGCAGATACATCAAATGTGGTGCATTACACCAGCTTGCCTTGTCTAATACTGTAGCTCAAACTCAGATTTCAATTACTTCAATGTTTCTCGTTCTAAAGCAGAGGGATTACCATTAGAGGTGGTGGGAAGGGAGTTTCACCTTCATGTCCTCCCTGCTTTGTATTCCCAAACCTAAGAGAAGCAGAGAGACAAAAACAGTGACAGATATTAATGAACAAGCAAAAATGATTCAATATTATGAAATAAGGAGTGGGAAAATGCAGAGGAGTTGCCGTATTAGAACATGGTTTCATATTGTCTGTCAGCATTCCTTGACACGATAAACAATGTCTTAACATGTCCGCATCAAAAGCATAGCCAAATTCTTTGAATATGTATAACTCTTCTACGGAATCTGGACTTCAGATTCAGTGGGAATGCAGCCAAAGAGCTGCATGTTCTTTACACAAAAATAGCAGGCAGCTATTTTACCCTCTGAGAGCTAGATGGTTTCCAGAAGACGAAATGCTACATTGAGCATTCAGTGATAAAACCTCTGTTTTTTTGCAGACATCTAACAAATCAAAATATTGGATGATTTCTTTATGCATGAAATTTAATCAAAAGGTCCAAGGTTTCCCTAATGGCAATGAGAAATCACAAATTACGCCACTGACGTGTGACAGGCAATCGACTATATGAGAATCTATTCAAGCCTACTGAGATTAATAGTTCAGTGTAGCAAATTAAATTAATGACATTGTTGCCGAGGTTTCATTTCACTTTTGGGCAGCAAGAAGGAACATACGCTGGATATTTTTGGATAGTAATAGTTGAGTGTGTCTTCATTCAGAATAGCACACATTTATTTTAAACTGTTAGCACTCTTGGCTCATACACCTGCTATGGCGAACATTTACTGCAAGCAGCAGCAGCAGCAGCTAATGAGAGCAAACCCCGGGGGAACAGTAGAGGTCATTTTAAATCTGGTATTTTCAGACTTGACAAAGGACTTAAGTTTTTCATACATTCCTGTGCTGCCCTCCAGTTTTAACTGCATGAATGAGGGTCACCTCAAGTGGTTTGGCTTCAAGACAAAAGAGGGGCTTTGAGGCATGAATCCAAAGCAGAGGGAGCAGCTACAATGTCTGTTTATCCCTCTGCTGGCATTTTGTTTCTCTCTTTCTCCACAGCAGTAATTGTTTTCTCATTGCTGTGATGATGCTTAATCACTGCATTTAAATTTGATAATGCTTTTATTTTATCTTTTTTATTTCATTGTCTTTTCCTTGCTGACTTAAAAAAATAAGTCATTTGCGTGCCTCCAAATCTTTCCACAGCCTCCAGGGCTTGTCCACCAGCTCTTTAAATAGTTTTTTTTTTCCTTCTTTTCTTTTTTTTTTTTTCTTTTTTTTTTTACGCATGAAGCTCTTGTGATCTTAACACAACACCAGTTAAAATTAATTTCAGCACGGATGGGAGGGAAACTGTTGAAATGGAACAGCCCGCAGGCTTTTTCTCACTATATATGGTGACTTAGGCATTTCTTGGATTCTAGCACAGGGCTTGTTCCTGTAACACAAAACTCAGATGAGAGCAGCACATTGCTGGTAAAGTCACCTTGTTTTTGCCAAGTTGTGTTTTTAGGGGGGAGGTGCTTTGTGTGCAATCCATTATTTCAAAGGCACAAACATGCTTAGTTGACAGTTGTGGTTTGATGCTTTTACACTGATATTGATCTTCAGAAAGATCACACAGATATGATCCATTATATATATATATATATATATATATATATATATATATATATATATATATATATATATATATATATATCTGGATATAATATGTATGAAGCAATGTTGTTTCACTTAATTACTTCTATCTGTGCCTATTCAACGTTTAATCTCCTCAATACATATTTTACTTGCTTGTTATCAACATGGAAAACGGCTGCTTAAACAAAAGCTGGGTGATAAATTGGCATGAGAGGAAGTTAAGTATTTATTGACCTCATAAAAATGTTGCCTCTCCTGCCTTAATGAAATTCCTTCCTGGAATCTCTCAGTGCAGCACACGCCCCCTAGTGGCTCTAATGATTAACTACACCTGGCTTTCTTTCAACTAATGCAGTGGCTGCCAAGCTTAACCCTTCCTTGGAGGAAATTGCTACTTATATAAGTGCTATTGTATTATGAGTGCTATATTACGTGATCATAACAAAGTTATATATACACTTGAAATTACGCCACTCTTTCACACTGAGGGCTCTATTAACATTTTACACTTTTTTTTAAACATGGTGTTAAGAAAGGGAACAAGTGCCCTGTAGCTTGAACCTTATTTGCTTATTTTGCTATTTTTGGAATTGAAAGACCTACTTATAGAAAGAATTGTTTTTATAGGCTACAGTTTTGGTAAATCATCTTATACTTATTAAGCATTACAAAGTTGGTTTCTTGACCAAAATAGCATCTTAGCTTTTCCATTTGGAACTATTTAAGGCTCCAGTAATTTCCCGTCTCAGCTCTTACATTATCCGGGCCTGTGACATACAACCCCCACCCCATATTGACATTCCATAAATATGACCCAGGTCAAGGCAGCCGTCGTCTTTCCCACAGATCATTGTGATAGTCAACAGTGCACCTCAGTATACTGTATATAATATAAATATAAACTGTATATGCCACTTTTTATAGCCCTTGGATCACTGATAGGACAGCTGGACATTGGTGCATAATGAACACACATTTACAAGCCTGAAGAAATCCAATCCGCAGTTTTGTAATGGTGAAACATTTAATCTACCTGCCCTTTCTGGCTATAATGCCTAATTATAGAAAGCCACTTCGCTATTTGTTATAAATTACCACTTTAAAGATTACATGTGTTTATCTCCTTTTTTGAGGATTCTTCATTCCTTCATTCAGAATCATTTTTGCTCTTCATTAACATGTCATTATCCCCTCTTTCCCTCCCTCTGTTTCTTTTTCCTTTTTCTCTTTTTCCCTCCCTGCTTCTCTTTCACAACCCTTTTGCTCTCTGTCTTTCCAATAAGTCACATTTAATAGTACATTTCCTTTCTTGGCCTGGGGCCTGGTGCCAGACCAGCTGTATGAAATGTAGTTTCACTGCTTTCCCTGCCAGCACTTTTGTTCAGAGGAAAAATAACAAAAAATCCCACAGAGCCTCTTGAACTCTCTGAGGCTTTTTTTCTTCCTTTTGAAGAGGAGGCGAAACAGCTCTTGATTCATTGTTTGTTTTACCGCCATGTCCCTTAAAAGGAATACTGCAACCGTCTCTTGTCGTTACACGAGAATACCTTATTTCTTCTCATGACTGAGAAAGTCATGTTTCTGTCTGGCTTTTATGGATTGTTATTGTTAAAAAACTGACAGAGGAGCTGGAGAGATTTTTAGAGGAGCCTGTTGAAGTTTGGAGTGTGGTAGTTTTTCAGTTGTCTTGGTTTCCTCTTCCACAACGTTTCTTATTTCTGGTCTAGGGCCAATGTCCATATTCTTTTCTAAGCAATAAAAGTCTAAAAGTTTCCCTTACTGGTTTCTTCATGTCATTATTTTACACATGGGTATTGTTATGTTATCCAGATCTTAATGTTCCCATTAGTTATGACATCAGATACGGAAAATTGACATGGGAAGTATTCGGAATAGAAAAATCAAAAGTAAAAATGTTTCTACTTGATGATACTTCAGGATGTCACTTAGTATAGACTTAATTCAGTTGGAGCATATGCAGCTATTATGCATTTAATCATGTCAAATGGACAACGTGTTAAACACTAGAGAGTACTGTTAGCAGCGGATATATTTTATTACTGCAGCCACTGTAAGGGCTTCTGTGATTAATCATATTTGTTTAATATTATATTAGATATTATATGCTACGAAGTTCCTTTAAACCATTTCATTTAACTTCTTCCAGGCATCTTTCTCCTTTTCATTCCCAAACACACCGCACACACACACACACACACACACACACACACACACACACACACACACACACACACACACATTCTTTCTTCCAAGGTTTAACTAATATCAAATGTGATCTGTCTCAGCAGGAAATAACTGGTTACTCTCTCTCACACACACACACACACACACACACACACACACACACACACACACACACATTTGAACCTGGATTTCCCCTAACCTAGATTAATAACAATAGGATTGTTAATGCTTGCCACATATTAAAACAAGGCGGTTTTAAAGAAGGTATTTGATACTCTGCATGCCTGTGGCAAAGCTGTAGCTCTCTCTGTTTTTGGTATTACCAAACCAAAGACTTATGTGGTTTGTTGTAATTCTTACTTTTTTAGTGTGGACACCAGAAAAAGCAAGATGCTTTGCTTAGAATATGCAACCCCAATGTTAGGGTGTGCAAATATATAGTTTTGTTTATTTTTTTAAATTGCTGTTTGGTTAAAAAAAAAAAATTGTTTGTGTGATGAACAAAACATAGACTAGTAATTGTGCCTCTTAAGCATTAGATGACATAACATGATCATACCACAAACTCATCTGCATTTCTTTGCCTGCATTCTTCTTCAGGCTCCTCCTTCCCTATGAGAGGCACGTTAAAGGCGAGCATGACAAACCCCTCCCCTTAACCAAACCCAAGAAGCAGGAGGGCAGCCAAGAGAAGGCTTCAGGAGCCAAAACCAAAGGAGTCGGGGCCAAGAAATTCAAAGGCCCCAACAATCCCAAGCTGGGGAGTAAAAAGGACAGAGAGGAGACAGTGAAAGGCCAAGAACAATCACAGGTCAGTCACAGACTTCTCCCAATGGCTGCCTCATTAGTATTCGTTATTACTCTAAAATTAATTTCATTTTAATCTCCCTGTGCTTTCTCATCAATATGTCACCCTCTGTTCTGAATCCATGTTGTCTTTGAAATTGCCAAATAATAAGAAAATATAGGAGTGTCTTATTTCTTTTACTTTTCTTAACAAGTATCATTTTTCTGCATGCAGGACTCCGATGAGAAAGAGGAGAATCATGAGCTGTCCACAGCCATTAAACAGGAGGTATCTCTGAGAGATGAACCCATTGTAATAGAGGAGGAAGAGTTACATCTTACCCTAAAGAAAGAGGAGTCCTTGGCAGTGGAGCAGCCATCTTTGCTCTCCCCCAAAGAGCCAGACTGCAGAGCCCCACATGCTGGTCTACCCCTCTACACAGGGCCCGGTCCCCAGCCTGAATGGAGGCAAATCAGCAAGGCCCTCCAAGCAAAACTCTCCTGTGAACAGCCAACTGAAGGTCATTTCATTCCTAAAAACCCCTACCTGCCTCACCGTTGGGATCAGAACAAATCTGCTGGACATGTTGCTCTGCCCGAGCCCTCCTCCAGGGTCAAAGACTCCATAGAAAGTCATGGTGGGAGAGTTGGGAAAGTCTTACCAATGTGTAAGCAGGCAGACATGCAGTGTATAGACTTGAGCACAGAATCCTTCACAGAGAAAGAAGACTATGGGATCATTAAAAAGGAGTCCATTCAGGGCCCCACACAGACGGCTGCTTACTGCAAAGCCAGCCAGGGGGTCATGTCTCCTTTAGCCAAAAAGAAACTACTCTCCCAAGTGTGTGAGTCCAACCCTTTCTCCTTTACTTCTCCTTCTCTTCATCCTCCACCTCCCACAGCGACTTCCTCTCTCCCTGTCATAGCAGTGGCTGACAGGGAGAAGGAGAAGAGAAAGGGTGAAGAGGAGGTGGTAGGACAGGGGCATGAGTGTGTGTCAGACAACATCCCAGAGGTAGCGCCCATATTCAGGCCATCAGTCATCCAGCATGCCCAGAGCAGTAAGCCTCACCAACAAACCCCCAGTGGCCCATCAGAGAGGAGCGCTGCAGGGGAGCTCTCAGAGACTTACCGCTGCCAGACGGGCCATCACCTCCGTCCTCAAGTCAATCCACCATGGCAGCCCTATCTCCCCCGAACTCATGCCCAGGATGGTGTGGAAAATGGCGGGGAGACGCTACTCCAGGGCCCAGCTGCTCAGCCCCGAAGTTACACAGGTGACTGCTACTCCTCCCCTCACCTCCACAGTCTGTACAGGCAAACTGAGAACTGCCTGAGCCAGGAGAGGATGGTCGGTTTCCCTAACGGAGATCAAAGAGAGCGCTACACAAGGGACCATGAAGGCAGCCAGGGCTTTGTCTGTAGTGGCCTGGAGCAAGAGGGCTTGGCCTACAGATCTCACTACAGTGACAGGACTCAAATACACAGAGAGAGGAGAGAGGCAGACGATGAGCCCAGGGACTTTACAATCTCTAAACCTCTCTCTCAGAGGGTCTCCTCCTTCTCCAAGCCCTCTTTCTGCAGTCTCCCATATCCTATCATGCACCAGGGTTTGGATTCCCACCCTAAGGCATGCAGAGTTCCTCCTATGACCATCTCTCCCCCCAAACAGAGCCCTGCAGAGTTATCGCAGCCATTTCCCAGCCCAAAAGCTTCAAAAGATTCGTCCCTCACCAGCCCAATTAGACCCAGTAAGCGAAGCCTCGTGGAACCCGAGAGTGAGGAAATCCCAGAAAGGAAAGTCCGTGTGGTGACACCAATCCACCCTGCTGGCGCAATTCGACGCAGCGACCCAGAAGAGCTAAAACCAGCTGAGCCAGCCCACGGCGTTCACCTCAACAACCATCTTCCTGAGGGCCACCCAACAACTACCTACCCCCCACACCATGCTGCACCCCTCTACACTGCCATGTACCCACCCGGCAGCCTGGTCTCCCCAGGAGATGGACTCCAGCAGCACCCGGGTCTGCAGTACCTGAAGAGCCAGTCAGCAGTGTCTCCCCTCATGCCCCCGTTAGCCTTTCACTCCATGATGTTCCACAGGCAGCTGCTGGCCGCCAGCCCTAGCCCGCACCCCTTCTACAGGCACCCAGGCGGGGCAGCACTGTACGGGGACCTGCTGCACCACCTGTACCCTCTCTCCACCCTTCCACCACCTCAGCTGTCCTCGGTACACCCCAGCACCAGACTGTGAGGGAGAGAGGATGATTTATTTCTCCCTCTCCTTCTTTATCCATAGAAACTTTTTCAGCTTCTCTTTGTCTTTCGGTCTCTCTTGCTCGGGGATTGTGGCTCAGTCGAAAATAAACACTGAAAAAAACTTTGGCTTTGACTGATAAACTCATCATTTAGGCAGACTGAAAATTCCATTTTCTTTTTTATTTGTGTATGCATTTGTTTATATACTTTGCACTGTTCTTTATTTTGTATCACCACTTACTGTATCTTTTTGTTGTTGTTGTTGTATCCTTATTTGCACAATGCTCCTGTGTATGTGCTCACAAATCAGTTTGCCGCTCTCAGTCACCATGAGTCAGGTTGTTGCTCTGAACGTGTGAAAAGTGGAGGGCAACAGGGAAAAGCCATTTGTTTACTACGTCTGAGGGCTAAACTTTTTTGCTTAAAAACACTACAAGTAACATGACAATGTTTATGAAATTCTTTGTATAACTAGAGGTGCATTCACCATCGCAAACAATGTTCCACAGCTGTTTAGTGCATTATTACACTTTAGGCAGCCAGTGGTGTTGGCTCTGTTTACATGTCTCCACGCTGAAAGCTGTTGCCAGTTTGTGCCACAGTAAATTCACCTGGACTCCTTGGCATGAACATTAACACTCACTGCGGTGCTGAATAACATGAAAGCGTTATATTATAACATTCAGAGGTGCTGTGTATAACATGTACTGTAGACTCACGTTTTACTCAGTTCAGGTTTTGATTTGTTAAGCATTTCAGTCCAGATCATTCGAAGCAATCAAAGCCGTTATCTTGTTCAGTCTGTTGAAGAATCACAAATGTTTTTTAAGTTAGAGTTAATTAAAAGCCGTTTTAATTTTTACTTCCTAAATTGAAAGTAATTTGATCCCAAAACCCCTTGTGATGAGTAGACTGTAGCATCTTGTTTTTTTCTATAGGACCAGCATAATGAAGCAGCCGTCTGCTGTAGAATGCTCACCACAAGAACTCAGCATTTCATCTTTTTGTTCTTGACTTGAAAAGCTTTTTTTTTTTTTTGGTGAACAGACTATTTTTATTCAACATGCTGAAAAGCCTCACTGTATGATTTGATAGGAATGTTGTCACTTAGGATATTAATGCTTTGCAAATATCTGTGCCTTTCGCAGTCTTGGATTAGTTAGCACTACAGTTGTTAAGGTCTATCTTCTGTAGCAGGGTAGAAATATCAATATTACTGTCACTCTTGTCTGAAATGCAGCACACAGACACTCATACAAAAACTATATGGCACACTTGGCTTTCAGACACCAGACTTGATAGGTAAGGCACAAAATATAAAGTTAAAAAACAAAAACATTAAACAGTTATGCTTTAACCTGATGGTTAGTAGTTGTACTTAAATTACTATTTACTTAGCTTAACCGTGTCAGGCAGTCAATTATTGGATAACCTGAAAAGATTTACTGATAGTTGATATTGACACAGGTCTGGTGTCTGTCATCCACAGGGCGTGTGTGTTCTATGGGTTTTCTAGCAGTGATGAAAAGGTACCAGACTCCATAAAGTATGTCAACCATGCTCCATAGCTTGAGGTGAAAAGACAACACCTGCTCTAGCTTTTACAACCACTATAATTACAATCCAGGATAGTTGAAATTCACAATCAAACATGTCTGGTGTTTCAAAAGAAGAAGAAAAAAAAAGCTGTAAATGTTTATATGTAAGGTATTACTGAATACTTAGATAAAGACATTCATTTCTGATTAAGTACTGTACATTGCTGTGTGTAGGTAAAACTGGCATTAGTGCTGGCTCCTGTACAGAACATTCATACGGGATCAATTCATGACAACCCCTCTCTGTTGTCTTATTTTCTGTGTAAATAGCACTGTAGATAGTACCGCGTGGTTGTTATCACATAAACTGTTATAATCTGTAAATAGTATAAAAACAGTATAAAGGTCGGTTACACAATCTAGCTGTGTCCTTGTTTGCTTTCAAGGTCACCATGATCCTGTTAGATTTAAACAAACACTACAGTTTAAGAATTAGGATAGTTTTTATCTGTTGCCGTTTCACTTTTTTCATGTTGTTTCCATGTGCATCCTGAAAGTGTTTTGATACAGTAGCCATCTGTTTACCAATCACCCAGCTGGCGAGCAAGATGAAAAATAAAGACATTTTGTATATGACCTTCTGTATATTTAATTAAAATATTTTATCTATACATGTTTCCTCAGTTGTGTTCTTTAACTGGACTGCAGATAAATAGCAAGGGCTGAATAAACTGATATTAAACGCAGTGTACTTATGTCAATGTAATGTTCTTTTTTTTCCTGAGTAAATGCAGTGTGAATGGGGTTTTATTATTGTAATACCATTATCTGGCTATGAGATTCCATCTGCCTTAATCTTCACAACAGGCCACCTCTGGGCTCATAGCCAGAGAAGCCTCTCCAGTATTTGCTGCAGTAGAAATGTGCCAGTGCATGTATCTCTACGGGGATGTGTTGGGCAGCAATAAAAGCTATGCTTTGACTTTTATTGCCACCCCCTGGTAAACCTTTACCATGAAAATATTCAGTAATACTTCCAAACTCAGCAAAAATAAAGCAGCCTCACCAGGGTAGAATGTAGGCCGTTTTATTGCAGATCAGCAATACTAATAAAAAAAAACTACAGTTAGCTTCCAAGACAACAAAGTGACAATTACACTTTGAGAAACAAAAAAATACAATAATTTTTAGACTGCACTATAGACAAATTATTTTGCACTAGGACAAGATTAATGTATCCCTACTTATGTCTACTTACAAGTACATAAAGACAGTGCCACTTACAGTCTAAATATTTGCTAAAAGTAATATTGAGATAACATGGCAACATTATACTAAATTATATATATATTAAAAGGATTGGCATAACATTTTAATCAAAAACAATGCAAAAAACTACAAATTATTGCCATGTGCAATTTACAGCTTAAAAGATCAGACATATTTTATAAACATTGTAAATTAATATAAATTTGGCTCATTAGTTTGGCTCTGATAAAAACCTTCAGTCCTTTTTAGTTATATATATATATATATATATATATATATATATAAAAATATGGCAGGTGTACATTTCTCCCTCCAGCTTAATATTGGCAGACGCAACATTTCCTGCTTTTACCAGGGCTACACAGTTAATCTGAAATACTTGACAGAAATGTTATCTTTTACCATAACTGTCAGTTAACATTAGCAAGTAATTGAATATTCTTCAGTCTCAAGCATGCTTAGTCTAACTGGAAATGGCCAAAATGTTAATGGATGATACAGAAAGTGCAATATACTTATTCTGACGATTTTAGCAATTATCAAACAGTCCAATATGTAACCACATCAGCAAAAATTAATAAGGTTTGACCCTTGAAATTTTTTTTCCCCCCCCAGGTATGTACAGTACAACATCAATATGACTAAATATCGGTAACACACATTATGAGCACACTGCTAATATTAAACCGCCTACTCTTTTGTACAATCCATTCTCGGTTCTCTCAAGGTTTTAAACTAAATCCTCCTGTAATCCGCCTCAACCCAAATCTCCATCTACCGCTCTTGATTAAACAGAATTATAGAGGGTGAGGGTAAAAACATGGGATTGTAGCGTTAACCATACTGCTTTCTCTGGCCAGGCAATTTCAGATAAAGTAGCTACACCTAATGTTTTGTACACTCTGTGTAATTACAGTATGAAGACCATTCTTCAACATGTGACTGTTAAGTGGTTGAAATATTTAGGGGCTGGCAGTATTGGATATGGTCAAAACCCTAACACAAGAGCATTCATTATTTGAACCACTCAAAAGACTCATTCATTCGATTATGTTCATTGCATTTGTAGGCTTCAACGTTAAATTAATGTTGGACATACTGCGTAGCCACTGAAAACCAAGGTCACTCCATTATTAAGACCTCTGGGAAATGGAGAAGTCACATTAGTGCTTGCAATTGCTCCTAAAATCCTGTTCCCTTAAAATCAGCTATAGTGGTCATAAAGTTGTCACAGTAAGTAGAATAAGTCAATAGTTCCAAAAGGAATGACTCGTTCACAGTCGGCCAATGGATCAATTCCAATTTGAGTGCTTTTGCAAAGGCTCTTTCTTCGTTCCATGTTCCAGTGGCAGAGCTGAGAAATGAGCCTTTCCATTTTAGCGGAATAGATGATGGCAGTGTTTAAGCCAACATACAGTTTTAAGCTCATCCATGGGCTAGAAGCACATGAAATAATTTATAATGGAGAGTGGAACTAGAGATGTATCGATACAATATTGGTATTGTGTATGAGCTGTCAACTGAGATTTGGGTCATCTTGATGGACATGTTGAAGATTGTTGTTTAAGATACCAGGTCACCCACACATCCTTTAGGTTAAAGAAACAGGTTAATATTTTGGAAAATATGAGAAGATCAATACCACTCTCTTACCTATCAGCTCAAAATGAAGTCGGAGTTGGCAGATGGTAAGCTTAGCTCAGCATAAAAACTGAAAGATCATATATCCCAAAAGATTGAACTTTGAAGATTGACCACACCAACAGTCAAGCCCAAAATATCACATTATTGCTATTGAGCTGTAGTCAAATATATATGTGATATCTGATTTTATAAATGTTAAAAAAGCTCTGTTGAAAGATTCTTACTAATGTTGTTGTTAGGGGTATTAGTGGTAACTAGATAGGATTAGTTTGTTGAATCCAGTTGTTGTCGAAGGTCCAGGTCACAGGGCTTTAAGGTTCATCCTCTCTCTGAACGACTTCCTCAGTTTGCTCCTTGGTGCAGGAACAGGACCAGGACCGTGACTTGGTCTGAGGAAGCCATGTTCACCCGTGGCTTCAGGGTGCTGGGTAGGGTGTGACTGGTACGCCAGCTGCTGGAGAGGAGGCTGAGGCTGACTTTGTGGTTGTACATCGAGGACGCCCAGTGGAGCGTTTTTCCGGCTGAGGGCTCCAGCTCCCCCAGCATTGCTCCGCTGGAGCTGCTGGATGATGGCAGAGAATTTGGCATCCAGAGATGGTCTGCCAGTTTTGGATCTAGTGGCCGGGTGGGAAGTGCAAGTGCCGGAGTTCTCCTTCTCCTGGTGTGAGGGAGGGAGGGGAGGATGATGAAGGGAAGCAGGAAGGGGAGGTCTGGCAGGGCGGCTGGGAGGAGCATAAGGCTCTCGGTTAGAGGGAGGGGGTGGGGCACGTCGCTTCTTGTTGCCAATGGATGTAGAGCTCGTGTTGGGATTGGGGCTTGAACAAGGTGTGGAGGTTTTGCTCTGGGACAGAATACCCTTCTGCACTACCATTGAATGGGACCCGTCAAACAGAGTGGACCAATTAGGCGCTTCCTTCTCCTCTTCACGACCAATAAGAAAGTGGCCATCTGTCTCCTCTATCTTGTTGTGGATCATGTCTGTGATGCTTTCAAACTTGCCAGGAGAATTTATGCCTGCATGTCAAACAAAATGAGCAGGCATTAAAGTCATATAGATTAGGTACATGTTACATTGGTATTTTTTCAGATATTTTATTAAACTGGCATTGTTAAAATGGATAAAATAACATGTCACAAAGAACACACATTACAATATTTTAATTTCCATGTAAAAAAAGGATTGTGTCACCACTTTAATTATTATGCATAGCCGATAAATGTATTTAATTGAGGTGTCCCATTTGTTTTAAGCACTTGCATCCAATCTTCTATAAATTAGTGCTGTTGAATGAATACAAAATTTAATTGTGATTAATCGCATTAATGTCAAAGTTAACTTGTTATAAATCGCACATTTTCATATATTCTTAATGTCCCTTGATTTCTTTTTGTCCCATTATTTTTTCTCATTTGAATGCTCTTCTCAACATTGAAAAGTGTATCAGCTTGCTTTGTGTAAATGTTTTTTTATTGAAAACAACATCAGCATATAGTCTACTGTACTACTACTACTACTACTACTACTATTGTTCAATTTCACACTAACATTCTTACTTGGAGCAAATAATCTCTCACACAATGTAACACACAGATCACTTTGGTCTTGTCAATGAAACCATTTGGCAACTTTTAAGTAAACTTTCCATTCAGAATCGTATTGGCATCCATTTTGTCGTTTTGTGCTCGCCATCCACTCAAAACGTAACGTTACTACTCTTTGGCCGGCTTTTAAGCCCAAACAAGTGTGTGCGGCGTGCCTATTGTTTTGTTTCCGGTCTAGCTAAATCCGGTGTGGTGGTGTTGTTGTTGCAACAGCATGTGACTAAAACTACGCCGTTAAAATGGGTTTGTGTTAACGCCATTAAAACATGTTTAACTGACAGTACTACTATAAATAGATATAATATTAAAATACAAATCTTGTAAAACAGTCAGCCAATTATTAACCTCCATGTTACTTCACCCACTCGCTCCAGTTACTCTACTCACTGAGGTCATTGTAAACAGAGTCAGGCTGCTTGGTGAGGAAGAGTGAAGGTTTCCGTGGCGACGTGACCTCGATCTTCATTAGCTGGTTGCAGCAGTGCAGCCACTGGCCTGGTTGTAAACAAGGACAGGCATGAGAGAAACAGATAAAGGTTATACTGTATTTTCTTGTCTCTTCTTTTTTTTCCCCCACCAGCCCTAGTTTGTTTACACAGAAACACACTCACTCTGATCATAGAGGTGCTGGTGAAGGGCCTCCACCCAGTCCTCCAGCTCCTCGCTGGTTTCTGTGGTGAAGACGGTGGTCTCAGACCCCTCTGGTGAAGGGTTGATGATGGACAGACTTCTGGATTTGTGGCCTGCTGACTCCTTCTCCATCACACGGATCAGGGTGTCCTGCAGAAACAACACTTATCCTTAACTGAAAGTGAGCTCCACGGCCTACAAATGAGAAAGTGCTATTTGAGATATTGAACTAAAAAGTACATTGCTGCTATTGCATAAAGAAATTCATTCAGCAGCAAAAAAATGCAAGCAGGAGCTCAGTGAGTAATGTGGCATTTTGGTTATTCTTCAAATGTTAAGGAAGACTCTAAAGTGATATTTAAATCAATTATAATGAATGCAATGTTCATATTTAATTCAAAATGCCACTAACCAGACAGCGCAATGAAAACAGAGACAAGGGTAACAACAATAGCTATTCCTGGCGTTCTTAACATTTTTACTTATTTACACAAAAACATCAGTGTAACTTCTTTGTGTACTGTGTGTTTTACTATGTTGCCCTGCAGTAAAATGCAATTATTTTATTTTTATAAATAAGCAACAACAGAACTGAGTATGAAATACAGATGAGAGTGTGGAATGTAAAGGTCTGGATTCTGTCTTACCTTGTTGATGGGTACAGTGAAAGTGGGCTGCACTTTAGCATCAATTTCTTCTGGGGTGAAGTAACAGGACAATAAGCCAGAACTCAGCACACAGTAAAGACTGCAGCAGTGGTACATACCCTCCACACTTTGCTAAAATTCACCACAAAAACAAAATATAAAAGGAACTGAAGTTTTTAACTCAGCAACCAGCTATCGAGCTAATGCTAATGATAACAGCAGTCAACGCACCTTCTGGCTCAGGTAGCCAGTCATCATGCTCTGTGTCATGCAGGCAGGCTGGGCCACCAACCGGCAGCAGAGGTTGCCATAAAGCGGAAGCCAGGATGACCACTCAGCTGTGGGGATAACGAGCAGCAGAGGCAATAAAATCTACATATGTTACTCTTCGTAAAGTATTGGATGCTTTATGTAAAGATAAAAAGGTATGAATCATTTCAACATTGAGTGAAAAAGGTAAAACCACATGATTAACCAACTTTTTGTTGTTGTTTTTGTTGTTACACAGCTGATGTATGTTCCTGTCACGTAGCTTCTTGTTATATGAGCATTTATAACTTATAATATGCAATGTAGCATGGTGCAAAATTTACTCCTGAAATTAGAGCTCAATATTAAAAACCTGCCTGGCGCACTCACTTTCTTATCCATGTTATAACTCACGCAAAGGACGAAAAAGCTATCCAAGGTGAACTTGAAACAAATGTTATTTTGTTTAATTTTAGATTTAATATGTGATGGTGTAAATATAACAACAACAAGTATTATTGCCACGCTACTGATTCAAATCAGAGACAAAAAGCATAATCCCTTTATATCCCCACATATTAAATGTCTGAGCTTTTGCTTCTTACCATCTTGGAGGACAATGAGGGAGTGAGACTGAAAGCTGCCTTCAGCCTCAGGCAGACACAGTGTAGTGTAGGCCAGCAGGCTGTACTTGGCCCCACTGTTACAGGTAGACGCACACACAAACACATCCACAGAGTTTAGCATTCTTTCATGTTTACTGCATTGATTTATTTATTTGATTTCTGGGCTTGCCAGGTTTAACTAGAAAAGATTTGTTACCTGAACAATAAATAAATCAAAATATGCATCAATAGAACGACTCTAACCCTTAACCCCAACATGTTTTTGCACATATTTTGCTTTGTGTAAATTATCTCCTTGTTTATAGGCCTAATGATGACAATGTTTTTTTCTCTTACTGAACAGGTGGTATGTATCACTTACAGATGTTCAGTTGAGAGAGTCACTTGATGCTCTAAATGCTGTTAACCATGCTTTCCCTCTCGAACACAAATAAAATACAGGTGGGAACATTAAAAGAATAAACATTTTTCCCCCCAATAAAAGTTACATTTATTGGCACAAAAAAAGAATTTTTTATGAATGCCCGAAGTATTCATAACCCAAAATATTTAAGTCAGTGCAATATGTTTACAAACCGGACATGTGAGCCTGCAGCTACACCTTGTGTTCCAGTAACAAGCCATAATCGGATGTGTTCCGACAGCAAAGAGTCTGTAAAGGATTTTATGGGATAGAAGAATACATACAAGGGTATAGGGTTGTACTGCAGGAAGGTATCAGGGTCTGGACTGTCCAGCAGAGGGCATAGCTTCTTCCCAGCGCTCTTTCCAAAGGAGTTGCGAAGCTTCTTGGCCAGTTTCTTTGGCGTATTTACCATTGTGAGCTCTTCCTCCAGGGCACAGCTCCACAACTCCACCTTCAGCTCAAATTGAGGAACTACTTCTTTACTATGAGAGGACATAGACATTTTAGTCAGAGCATAAACATTAAATGTATATAAACCATGTTAGATCAAGATTAAACAAATAACTTAGCACCAAAGACTAAAGTTTCATGAATAATACATTTGTACAGCAATTTTGACCGGTAACATCCTAAACAATATACTGTATATGTCAATGTATATTCTACTATTCATAATACTACATAAAGAACAAATTTCCAGTAACATATTCTTAACGCCACAATACAGATTTTTTCCACCACTGTAGAGCAGCACTGAAAGTGCATATTGGACATGTACAATAAATACTTACAAGACGGTGACTCCCTCAAAGAAGATGTCAGTGATTGATCTGTCCACCACCACCATCTCTGTGTCAAACACCTCTGAGCCAATATGCATCAGACAGAACAAGGCCACTCGGCGGGAACCTGATAAACACAAGGGATCACAGTATGCGTTTTTACGGCTAGAATTCCACAAAATAACCGGAGGCAAAGCTACACAGAAGGCATGAATGTTAGAAAAACAAGGACAAACTTACTCCCTCTGTTGTTAAAGTAGGCTGAATCCCTCCACATCAAAGGAAAGCGCAGCCCTAAATTAGAGAAAAGTTAATCAACAAAGAAATACTGTTTCCAATTTGTAAAATAAGTTACCTTAAAAACTATCAAAAATGTACTTAATTTTATGCACAATACATTTTTTAAGAGTGGGTGTCATTCTACACTGACACTCTACAGTGCTGAATTATCCTGCACAAAAGGAGAGCAATATTACCAGACATCGCAATTGTTCCATTACAGGGCACACGGTCATCTGAAATTGGATCTGAAAATCTGAAATAAAATTTTGAATTTAGCAATACAATCGATCACAATAATCAGTACATTAAATACACAGCAACAAACCAGCACTTCCCATTTAAAACCCTATTTTCAAACCCCACTTAGGCCTGTCTTAAGTCATTGCTTCATTTACATTTCAGGTGTTCAAAACTCTTACAAAACACTTTCTTCACCTGAGAACACAGTAAGCACTCAATTCCTTACCTCATGACATTTCCCATCATGTCCTGCTCCTCTTTTTTCTTCTGCCGCTGAGTGAGATAAGCCTTGATCCTGGCGTTACAGGTCTGCAGGTTCTTGGAGGCGTTAAGCACCTGTTCTCTCTTACTGCAGGCGAGCAGCAGCTTGTAGGCACCCTCCCGCATTCTCATCTCAAAGTCAAGCTTTTCTTGGATGTTAGTGTTCTTCTCGGCCCGAACATGCAAAAGAGAACGTTCAAAATGACCAAATAAGAAAAAAACATAGACCAGCAGCTAGAAATGTTGTTTTGAGTTGGGTTAGTCCATTGCGGATCAAACAATAGGATAACCAAATACCCGAGTGCATTCATGTTGATTTTACTAAAGTGGAGTTAGAGTGAAATTGCCCTTGAATGTTGTTTTTGGCAAGCCAATAAAAAAACCTATTGATTCATATACACAAAGAAGAACACTTTTAGGACGACTTGCAACCTCTTACATCCTCCATAGAGCGCTTAAACTTGTGTGCCTCTGAATCAGTTTTTTTGGGGTGTAAAGACAGAAGATGGATTTGCACAAAGCCAAAAGGCAGTCTTTCTAGCCAAACAGAGATAAAGCTTTCAGAGTTTCTTATGAATGATCAACATACAACAACAAAATATCACAAGGCTCTCAGGATCCTCTCAAGCCACCACAATTAACTTGACAATGACTTTTCATCATTCACGAGCAACCTTTTGTGGCACAGTGTGAGGTGAATGATGCGTGCAGAGGGGGAAAGGAGTGGTTATGAGTAGCACTAATCAGTTGGTTTCATGATAACCAACATACTGTATGTAAATGATGGGAATACGATGACAGTGAGTGCATGGCTTAATGTCGATCATATTAATTTCGGATGGCGACGACGCAGTATTATATGGATGGCATGCTGCAAAGAACAAATGAAAAGTGGCAGGAAACATGTATCAGGGTAGTTCTAGCTAACACAGTTGTGCCCTAAATGAAATATGATGTCTTATTAAAATCTGGTCTGAAAACATCTTATAGTAAATTCAAAATAACATCTTTTCAATTTGTTATGGATATTTGGTCTTGGAGGGTTATTAACCGTCAAGTGAAGTTCAGAAGTTCTACATATTACCAACTAATTAAACGTTATGCACCTGTAGCTTCTTAGAAATCTGTATGTACACCAGGTTGATATGAACTACTATCTGCAGAGTGACATTCAGAAGACTTGGACATTGTCTCATACTTTTGGTCTGAAATTGCATTTGTTTCAGCGTTGTTAGAGCAAAGAAGAGAAGAGCATTGTTTCTGCACATGCTTAGCAACATTCAACAATGGAGCGAGAACACGGCTCTGGTTTCAGGAAACTGAATAATGTTAAGTAGCAACTCTCGAAACGTTATTGGATAACTGGCCCATCCAGCTTTGTCCCATGGATCTGAATGCTACACAGTACACAGTAGTTATTTGAGCACAGCCTGCCGAAAAAGCTAGCTAGTTGTTATTGAAGTTGCACCATAGTGTTTATTGCACTATGGACCCAGTACGTCGTCAACTGAAATGTCATTATATGATTTAACCTAGTGTTGACGGCAAAACACACAATACCACTCTGTAACGTTAACCTCTTTAGCGATATTGTACCAACGTTGTATATAGCGTATGCTTTGTCCATACCTCAGTTTGGAGAAACAATGTACTCTGTCGTATTTTGTTCCGTTTAATCTCCATAGCCACTGCGGAACCGGCTGATAAAAACGACCTGGAACTACCGTTTCGCTTGGAAGTTTGAACACCTCGCGGGTCGTCCATATTGCCTGTCCATTCGCTAGCAACAACTCCAACTGCCACCGCCCCTCCAACGGATAGGGTGGTTCGATTTGTGGCACATCATCTGCCGCAATGACGATATTGTCAAGTAAATTTACAAGTAAGTCCGTTCAAAATATCTTCATATATATATATTTATAAATTATTAAACTATAAAGATTAAGAAATTATTCAGGAAAATATAGAAAAGTGTAAAATGAAATGCATATGAAGAATCATGTTAACGTTAAACGAACCAATGCTTTAACATTAACTAGCTAATGATAAGGACGTAAGAAACAATTTGAAAACAGACACAAAACAGGTATAAGTAAATACAACCGTGCTGAAAAAGCCAACAATTGCTAAAAGTTGAAAATTTGCACAGGGTCAGCTGTACAGTTCGAAAATAAATGTCACAAATGGTCTTGTCGGTACTCCAAAAGATGTAAACCGAGTGCTCACACGCCGACAGGGAGGGAGCGTCATTGCGTCATTGTGCCAGACAAATTACGGGAGTACGTTTTCGAGTTTGAAAATATTTAGATGGAAAATGTATCGTGTGTTTTAGGACAATTCTTTTTGGTGGGAATGTACACGTTTAAAAAATACTATTTAAAATAAGTAAAAACTTCAATTAAATTGTTGGCATCATACAAGCTTTTACTCTGTAGCATGGTTTTAATACGATTCTATTCACAACGAATGTATTGTCAAACTGTTAAAAATCTCTGAAATGGATTATCGTTTAAAAAAAGTAATTCACGTTTGATCCAGCATGATCGTAGTAATTAAGGTTACTGCTAAGAATCAAATACAGTTGCAGAGCCCAGATGATTGTATTCACAAAAGACCCTGGAACGTAAGCTATCAGTCCAGGAAACCCGCCCACCCGGTTCTGGCTGGCTTCTGGTCGAGTTGGAAGCATCCATGGTTGGAAGTGTAGACGCAGGCGCTGCTGAGAATGAACTGTGGCAGACTGTCAAGCTAGCCAGAAAGAGAAACCCCCAAACTCCGAAAATTAATATCTGCTTTCAAAATATTGTTTGTTTTTGTTTCAAATGAGATGCGAGCATCTAATCCATATTATCGGGTGTGCACAGGGCTGGGCGATATGGAGAAAATCGATATTGTAGTGTTGACTATTGGTGCTTTCACAAAATATTTACACAATGAGATTTTTTGATAAATAATCATTATTAATGTGTATATATAATGTGGTATAAAGGCAAATAATAGAGGAACAGTCTGTAAGTTACAAAAAATGACATAACTTTACTGCAGCCATTAAAATCAGGAAAAGCAAACACTTATGCCATTATGACATTACGATATCCAAAATCTAAGACAATTTATAGTCTCAATATCACAATGTCGATGTAATATCGATAAATTGCCTAGTTCTAGTCCACAGTGATGTCAGTTACTTTGCCATAGGGCAAAGTAACTGACAACTGACATTGAGAACCAGTTAGACTTAAGTTCTTAAGAACTTAAGTTTAACTGGTTAAGTTTAACCTTCTTAAGTGGAAAATCCACACCTTGATCTTTCTGTTTTCCTGTCTTACACTGCAGATTCCCTAATAAGTTATTTTGTAAAAGACATTTTAGGTGACAATGTACTTTAAAGACAAAAAGCTACATTTACAACATATTTTCTCTTGAGCTAGTTTAACAGAGGTTCAGAGCAACATACAGTTGTTTAGCATTTTGTGTTTTTGTGGCCAAGATCAGGCTATATCCCCAACAGATGTGTTTGAACTACATTTTTGCTTAATCTTGTAAATGCATATTCAGTCTGTCACTTCAAGGTTTACAACAAATCACTGACTCAGAAATGTCCGCATCGTGGCCCCTCCATAGCCTAATAAAAAATAAGGGTCGCTCTGAGTTTATGCTGAAAGTTGGGACCGGAAATCGTAAACATCGCCGCCGCTTTGACGCTTCTTTCAGGATGTTAGTCCGCTCGCCGCTATTTTGCAGGGAGAAGCGTTATTATTGCTGAGCAACGGAAGGAGAGAAGGCCGACGCACAGAACTGCAGCAGCGGCAGGGCTGGGCTCCACACACACCTTCAACAGAAACACACACCAGAAAGGAAGCGGGTAAGTGAGTAGTATACTTCACTTTTACTTAGGTAAATAGTAGAACATACAGCTAACAGTAGGCTGGAAGCTAACGTTAGGTGGTCTGTCAAGTTTGCGGTAGAGAAAAAAAATGGAATAGTCGATTTTCTGCTTTTGTGCTGCCCTTCTATTGATGTCAATGTGGATTTTCAATGTTAATACAAAATTCCCCGAGATAAAATGGCAGATTTTGGAGCTACTCACATTAAAACCCCAAAACCTGGATTAATTGCATGTATGAAATGTAATAAACCAGGTCGGGAAATACCCTGTATGCTTATAACGGCTAAACAAACTGGTCTGACTCCCTGGCGGCTAACTGGATGGCTATGTTGTCGGCAGCAGCAGCATGACCAGCCTGCCCTGCTCCGCCTTTGTAAAGCGACACAGCCTCGGACGGCACTTTGCAGCCTCTCTAAAAGCACCAGCCACAATTGTCCTATATATGCTATTATTATTTGTTATTGAGTTGTTATTATTTTCTATTAGTTGCATCTTTCAGTAACCGCACCGAGTCTTTCGAGACAGGATGCACATCAAAGAAGGTCGGTTACAGTGGGTGCTTTGTGTTTATCGCATTGGAAACCCATTAACGTCGGGGTCTTCTTTGAGTCTATTTATATTGTCTATAGGGTAGATTATTTAAGTAGGTATTGCACTATGTAATGTAGATTAAAAAATGTTTCCCGATGTCGGACCCCCCTTCTCTTCTTCTGTGTGGAGGCTTTGTTTTCGTGGGGCAGATGTAGCTAGCTGGCCTACATGCATCCGCTCTCTTTGTGTTCAGTTTGATTTTGGTTGTCATCATCACATAAGATGTAAAACTTAAAAAAAGTGCTATAACTGCATTTCAGTATTTTAAATGCTAATATGTATAATTATAAATTCATACATATCTTTAAGATGCTTTATTTCCATTCCTCTTACAAACAAACTAATGCACATTTTAAATTGTCTAATTATCAGATATTTAGTATTGAATGAATTCTGGATTTTGTTCAATACTAGAAGCAGATGCATGACAAATACCAAAGTTGCACAACTGTGTAAACATTTGAAATAGAGACTTCTAGCAGCAGCAACAACTTGATTGTGTTTATTCCTCTTGATCATTTCCCTTAATTTAATCTAATGGCGTTAAAAGTACAAGTGGAAACTAATTGCATACCACGTCTGGGTTTATAGTTCCACTGTTCTCATACTGGGCTGATGTGTTCTTGGAAAGCTGAAGAGCTATGCACACCACTGAGTCTCGTTAGTCTCCTCCTCCCTCAGCTGTAAGAATTACATTTTTTGGGGTTTGGGCCAAACAATGTGCAGATAATACCATCCAGTCTGGCGTTGCATCGTTTCTTTCTCCCTTTCACTCGGCCTTTCCCCCCCTCCTTCTTGTCCTCTCCGCAAATGTATAGTTGCCGGCAGGCTGATTGGCTCCACAGGCGTTTGCATTTTTAAAAACTGTGTCAGTGTCACAGGACGGTTGCTGCACTCTAAAAGAGGAAGTAGAAGCAGTGTCCTAGACTGCTAGCATTCATACATGTCCATTTACACAGTTGAAGTGCAGATGATAACACAGGCAACCAAGTGAATGAATAGAAATAGTGCACTCACACTTTTTATGTCTTTTTATGCCCACAGCCACCAAGCTGTCAGTGCTGATTGGTCACAAGTTGATTATTAACACTGAGCAGACAAAATAAAGTTATATCTTGCTTTTTCATTTTCTATCTCATCCTTCCTGAATTACTTAAAGTTGTGTCTGGTTCGGTATCATAATACTTATGATTAATGAGCAATGTGTACATGTATAGTAAGGGTATCCTTCAATAATATGAACCTATTTTCTGTTCTAGTCTATAGTTGGAAGACTTAGTTGTCCGACCTGCCCATGGCCATTGTGTGTAGTAGGAAGTTTAGGAAGTGAGTTCATATTACTTCAGTGGTCAGGGAGTTTTATTTGTGGCTTAAAACAACCGAACCTGGAACCTAATATTCTAATGTATTCCATTCTTTTCAACATGTTTTAAAGGGTTTTGTATCAGGGTAACAGTGGCTAAAAATAGCAGTGAATCTCCCTTTTGTAATTTGCCAGAGTACAAACTTTAAAAGGGTTACGAGAGTTAGATAGCTTTGCCTGGTGAAGCTTTGACTTGTGTGCAGAGTCACAGAGAGAAATAAGGGAGGAGGTGAATAAAAAGAGGACGTGGTACGAAAAGGGAGAAACAGGATAGCAGCGCAGAAAAAAAAGCATGAAGCAATTTATATACTGTATATAATCATCAGCCTCTCCCTTGTTATGGAACATGAAGGGCGTGTCTGTTTTTTTTCATTTAACTTCTCAAAATGAAAAATGAAACGTTGAGTGACCTTCACATCTGTTTTGGGGTGTAACATACTCCCCTCTGAGTTTTGGGTATTTTGTGCTTCTTTCCACTGCAGATATTGATGTTGTATTGTTTGGGCAGTTTCCATTCCCATCTCTCATTTTCAGCTCCCATTGATTGTCCTGTTATGCTAATGTTGACGTTTTTTTCTTCCTAAGTGCCAGTGTGGATTTCACTATTTTTGTCTGCTGCTGAGGCTATTGCTATGGGCAGACTACATGCTGGTGTCATAATCAACTTGGCAGGGGTTGGCCAAAAACTAATGTTCCTGTTAAAGGGCCACGGGTCAGTCATCATCTGCTCAGCAGGGGCCATGCAGGGCCATTAGAGCACTTACCAGAGCACACCTATACAGTACAGTATACCTGACACGTTGGCTTCTGTTAATGCATACTGTACTACAGTGATTTATTGATATGACAGTATTACTCAAGAATGTTGCAGAGGATAGGGTTGCACAATTAATCGCAATTGTATTCAAATTGCAGTATGGACAATTGCAATGTCCAAATTGCAGGGGGCCCAATATTTGTTATCTGTCAAACCATTCTGAAATAAGTATTGTGGTGCAGCAGCGACGTCCATGCCTACAAATCCTATCCTACAGACTAAAGAAAAACATCTTTGTTTGCTACAGATCCTCGCTAAAATCACGCTATAATCATTTTAATTTCTTTCAATGTTAATAATTTTCAATGAAAATGAGACTAATGATACAAGGGATTATTTCATTCAATATCATGAATCATATCGCAATCGCAATATCAGTTAATATAATTGCAATTAGATATTTTCCAAATATTGTGCAGCCCTAGTCATCATATTTTCATCAAATGTTATCGCAATATTTTCATCAACTTTTAGTCTTATTTGTTTAATATGTAAATAGTTATTTCATTCTAAATGATCTAATCATGTTATGTAGTCATTCTTTTCACCTTCTTTTGACTAGTTTATAGCTGAACCCATTATTAATGAACACAGCTATTATGCGCCCCGTCGTGAGCCGTCACATCCTGCGCCACCCACTACCACAAGGAAATTCATAACCTATGGGAAACACTGATAAACATTTAGGATATAAATCATAACAGGGTTTTGCTTCAAAAATTAAGATGAACAATTAATTGTTATCAAAGAAGTTGTCATTTAATGCATTATTCTACTAATCTTTTCAGCTCTAGTAACTTTGAGTTAGCATATTAGTTTACTAAATGTATTCTTCTGCACACATGCCCCATTGAGAAAGCTGCCTCCAGAATATTGTTTCTGTATATTTTCTGAAAAATGTACTGCACACATGAATTACATGCACTGTAAAAGACTATGCTGCAGGGCATGTGCTATATTAATTCTTATAACTTATTCATAATCTATTTTTTATTATCTCTTTATCAGTACAAGCTTGTTCAGTGCTGGTTCCCCCCCCTTAGACTCCAAAAGAATAATAACTTTACTTTCTCAGATAATGCTGAAGGGCAGGCTATGTTTTAACTAGGGTACATGCCGTACAGTTATCAACATCCGTGAAATTTAAATGTCTATATGTAGGTCTCTAGGTCGTGCAAAACATAGGGGTCACCGAGCACATGGGGGGTTTACTTCTTATGGCCAGGGGTGTGCTGGGTTGTTTATGGTAATAACAATGAAGCAGGCTGGATGGATGCTGGCTAAATGGAGGTGTTTGCTTATTTGTTCCTCTCGCCAACTGCTCATGTGATGCGTCTGGCCGCTTTTCTGCACCATATGGCCTTTTCTGCTGCATGGGATGTTTTATTACCCTGCTGTATGTATAAGCCACATTAACACACATACTACCGCACATGCACATGCACATGCACACTCAAGTTTCTGCAGATTTGAGGTGCTATACTGACACCATAATGATTTATTATCTCCCTGCATGGTGCTATCGTCCTGTCATTAGAGATTAGTGCTGGTGTATAGTCTTTGCATTATGCAAATAAAAACATGCATCGGTCACCAGCATGGATAATTTTCTCTTTGTTAAATTTCTTAATTTTTATTCATAATATAAATGTAGTACATTTGATCTTTCTCCTCTTACAGGATTCAGTTTTACAAAAGCATAGTGGGGAAATCATGATGATACGTATTAAACTGGATAAAATGATGATTCTTCACTTTGTGTGTATGTGTGTCAAACATTTCCTCCATCCTTACCTGTCGGAGTATCCTTGCCTGGGATATACAATGTCAAAGTACATTCTGCCTAATGTCACTTAATGAGCTTTTACGATGTCAGAGTACAGTATCATGGATTTTAGGTTCATTTTGTAGTTAAGGTTTTATCAAAGGAGGTCCCTTTAACCAAACCTGGCTAGTGAGTGTTTTGCTTTTTGCTGGAAATTCTTCATCTATGAGGAGAGGTACAGTAGGCCAACTTGATTAAAATGCTGAGGAGTCTAGTAACAAAATACAAATACTTTGTTACCTTACTTAAGTAGAAATTGTGGGTATCTATACTTTACTGGAGTAATTAGTTTACAGCAGACTATTTACTTCTACTCCTTACATTTTAAAAATATCCTTGTTACTCCTATTTCAGTTCGGCTTGTTTTAATTCTGGCTCGTCATCGTTCAAAAAAACACAAAAGAACAAACCATCCAGATAAATGGCACTATGCGGATAGAGTGAATTTGTTGCCCTCACAGATTCCTGCAGCTTAGCTTTGATGTACATTTACATTCCAATAAAGGCTATTCATAGCGGAAGTTTGACTTTTTGCACCATTACAATACTTATAGGCAACTAGTCATTAGGGCGCAATGAGAACTAGTGCAATATCCAAATATATATATATATATATATATATAATATATATATATATATATATATATATTTATATAAAATTGATTTATTTCAGTAATTGCATTCAAAAGGTTAACTTGTACATTATATTTATTCATTGCACACAGACTGATGCATTCAAATTTTATTTCATTTAATTTTGATGATTTGAAGTGGCAACAAATGAAAATCCAAAATTCCGTGTGTACAAAATTAGAATATTACTTAAATGCCAAATGGAATTTTAGAAATGACCCTTGATGTCAATTTTGTTTCATATACTTTACTGCTGCAAACAATTTTGATTGACTGGAGCTCTGAGAGTTTCTGGCACTGCTCAGGTGTTATGAGAGCCCAGGTTGCTCTGATAGTGGCCTTCAACTCTTTCTTCTTTGGGTCTGGCATTCTGCATCTTCCTTTTCAAATATGCTATGGGGCTAAGTAGGATTTGGCTGGCCAATTTAGAACAGAAATACTGGTCCGTAAAGGTAGATTTTGCGCTGTGTGCAGGCGCCAAGTCCTGTTGGAACCTGAAATCTCCATCTCCATAGAGCAGGTCAGCAGCAGGAAGCATGAAGTGCTCTAAAACTTGCTGGTAGACGGCTGCGTTGACCCTGGATCTCAGGAAACAGAGTGGACCGACACCAGCAGATGACATGGCACCCCAAACCATCACTGATGGTGGAAACTTTACACTAGACTTCAGGCAACGTGGATCCTGTGCCTCTCCTGTCTTCCTCCAGACTCTGGGACCTCGATTTCCAAAGGAAATGCAAAATTTGCTTTCGTCAGAAAACATGACTTTGGACCACTCAGCAGCAGTCCAGCTCTTTTTCCTTAGCCCAGGTGAGATGCTTTTCGCTGTTTCTTGGTCAACAGTGGCTTGACACGAGGTATGCGGCAGTTGAAACCCATGTCTTTCAAGCGTCTCTTGGTGGTGGATCTTGAAGCACTGACTCCAGCAGCTGTCCACTCCTTGTGAATCTCCCCATTTTTGAATGGGTTTTTCACAATCTTGACTAGGCGCGGTGATCCCTATCGCTTGTACACTTTTTCTGACCACAGTTTTCCTTCCCTTTGCCTCTCTATTAATGTGTTTGGACACAGAGCTCTGAGAACAGCCAGCCTCTTCAGCAATAACCTTTTGTGTCTTTCCCTCCTTGTGCAATGTGTCGATGGTCGCCTTTTGGACAGCTGTCAAATCTGAAGTCTTCCCCATGTTTGTGTAGGCTTCAGAACTGGACTGAGAGACCATTTAAAGCCCTTTGCAGGTGTTTTGAGTTAATCAGCTGATTACTTTGTGGCACCAGGTGTCTTCAAAATTTAACCTTTACACAATATTCTAATTTTGTGACACACGGAATTTTGGATTTTCATTTGTTGCCACTTCAAATCATCAAAATTAAATGAAATAAACATTTGAATGCATCAGTCTGTGTGCAATGAATAAATATAATGTACAAGTTACACCTTTTGAATGCAATTACTGAAATAAATCAAGTTTTTCAAAATATTCTAATTTACTGGCTTTTACCTGTATATATATATATATATATATATGCTTAAGCTTTTGTCCTTTTACCCTTTCATTACTTTTACTTTTATACTTGAAGTAGTTTTGAAACCAGTACTGTTACACATTTACTTGAGTAAAAAGCTTGAGTTGATACTTAAACTTCTACAGAAGTATTTTTAAACCCAAGTATCTATACTTAGTAGTATTGAATGTGAATACATTTGACACCTCTGTTCAAATGCCAAATGGAATCAAAGACTTTCAGGAGTGATATCCCTGGAGCAGCCACGGCATGCTCCTTTGTGCACTCTCAATTTTAGACCAAGAACATTTCATATACTTTATTATTTACTGCTGTCAAACAAACTTTTGATTGACTGGCTGCTCTGTAGAGCTATTTACAGGTCATTCAAAGTGCCAGGTGACATTAGCATCACACGCATGCATACACGATCCATTCCTCTTTCTTCTTTGTGTTAGAGTATGTTCTTGAATGTGAAACTAGCAAACCATAATGCTTACAGTTGATGAAGTAGGATTTTAAAATAGAACAAAATATATAAAGTTCACTACTGAAAGGGCAACAAAATATAGCTCATATACTGTAGCTGATAACATTCAGCTTGTTACAAGTGTTTGGTTTATTGTTATCTGCATTATAGAAAAAGCCCTGTCTCTCTTTTGGCCTGAAGTTTAGAGAGGAAAAATAGATACCTCCTCTACTGTACACCTTCATGTTTGTAAATCTACAGTAGACTGTCGTTTCTGACTAGAAAAAGCCTTTTGTCTGTCTGTCTGTTCAGAGGTTGCTCAGGTGTCTCGTCTTGAATCGGCTGCCTGTTTTTTTCTTTTACACCCCTTAGGGTCTGGAGGCTCCCCATACTCCAAAACACCTCTAGGGTTGCAAGACCGATTCAGTCTCCCTTGTCTTTTGCTTATTGACTTACTGACCTTGCCTCCGCATTTTCAAGGGAATAGGCTGCTTTTCTATCTGTCTTGGCCTTTAATGTACTTTCCATATTGGTTTCATGTGTCTAGCACCACGTACCCTATTTTCTTTTTTTTTCCATTGTTGCAATACTGCAATGTTGATTAGAATATTCATTGCATTTCTGGTCTTACATAAAGTATGTTTTTCAACATATTTGGTACTTTGCCATCTATGCTGTGGTGTTTTTGCACTACATTTCAAAGACATGTTTTAATGTTTCACTTTTCAATCAGTCAGTATCATGATATTGTATTATTGTATATAGTTTAATTTAATCCAGTCACTTGTCTTCATCTGTTCAGCCAAGGGGACTATCACTACTCTAGCTTCTATAATGACTAGTGAGTGCTATTTATGTTCAGCTTTTGCTGCTCTTGTAAACAGTAAATGCATTACCTCCTGTCTGCCAGTGGATTTCTCGGAGAATGACTAACCAGACATGAAGCAAGAACAAGAGCAAGAAATGCCTAAAACTATCAAATGTAATCACTTTTGTAATTTCTCAATTGGTGAGGAGCAAAATGTGACATAAGACACTATCTTTCTTTTGTCATAACTACAGTACTTCCATTGGAAGCCCTTCACATGGGGTGTCAACTAGCCAAGCATGATTTATTTATGTTTTTAGCATCCACTGTAGCTGCTGGTAAGTTTTAATGTAGCTACACTGAGATAAAGCTAAACTTTTACAGTAAAAGACAGAGGCCACAGTCTTACTAGGGCTAAGTTTGACTCTTATCATAAGACCACATGGAAATGTGTGTGACGAGAGTATGAGTTGTGTCTGTCTCTTTTTTCCTGGTTACTTCTCCCCTAATTCTCACATTGGTTTGCTTAGCATGTGTGTGTTCGAGTAAATCTGTCTTAGCATGTGTGTGTTCGAGTAAATCTGTGTGTGGAGAGTACACATAGATGCTGTCAGTGTGTGTGATGAGGTCTGAGTCAGCTATCAGGGTCGCGGTGGTGATGTGACAGTCTGGGAGGAAGGTTAGGCAGATGAGTATTACTGTTGCATCATCCTGGGGTATGCACTGGAGCCAGATGCTATGTGGAGAGCAGCAGCCATGTGGTGCAGCAAAGAAACATATTAGGTGATGGCAGTATATAAAGTAGCTCTCATTTACATCACTTCCTGTCCCCTTTCAGCCAGTGTCTGTGATTGGCTAGTTCGGTTTGGAGGGAAAAGATATCGATTGTTGAAAGGACAAAAGACTGCTTATAAAACATTTTTTGATAGAGAATGGAAACATAGCTGTAAAAGTAATTGGCCAAAGCCAATAAATCTGATTATCCAGCACTACTTTGTAATCATCCCACTTATTTTTAATTTCTGACCATTTTATTGTATAATGAACAATAATAGCAGTGTTCATTCTCATTTTATTCAAATCTATGCCTTTGTTAGTGTTACAGTAAGATGATTTTCCTCATGACAATGTACAAAGTATTTCAATTCCTTTGAGCTGTAAGTGAGCAGCCTCTGTAGATGGCACATGATTTTTCATTCAAGAGTAGATGGTCAAATCAACATAAGATGTACATCTAATGTGGACTCAAACATGAGTGAGCTCTATCTACCACAGGAGGTGCAGTGCATACTTCCTGTCTCTTCACTGCCATCTCCTCCATACAAAGAATTCACAGTCATCTTGGAATAATCCTGCCCTTTCACTCCTGTGTGTGTGTGTGTGTGTGTGTGTGTGTGTGTGTGTGTGTGTGTGTGTGTGTGTGTGTGTGTGTGTGTGTGTCTGTGTGTGTGTGTGGGAGATAGTAATATGTGCAGGTCTGGGGGTTGGGGAATTCCTGCCAATACCATGAGGTCACTATTCCTCCTTATTAGCCCCAGCATGAATGTTGCTGAAAGAGTGGAATGGATATGAGACCATACAGTTTGTGTGTTCCCATATCTCAACACTGAAATTACGTATTTACAGTGAAAAATGTGCATTGGAAATTCCCAGAACCCAAGATGAGATTTTCAGATATTCAGTTTACTATTACTATAAGAAAAGCAGCATATCTTTACATTTTAGAAGCTGGAACTAGAGAATATTTGACATTTTTGCATAGAAAATATTGCCATTTAAATTTCTGTCAATCGATTAATTGACTAATAGTTTTGAGTTTTTTTGTTGTCTATCCAGAGTAACGAGGACACTATTTTTTGCGGATACATTTTTCTTGTTATACGTTTTTAGTCCTGTAACCAAACCTAACTGTCCCTAACTATCTGCATGGCTAGACACCGCTAGAGTTAAGTAAGAAAATGTGTTTTTTGTATTTTCGGTGACCTGACTGTTTAAAACCAGGACTAGGAGCACATGTAAAGCAGAAAGTATATCCTTCTCAGCTGTATGCCCTTTGTCAGACCTACCACTGCATTCCTCCAGCTGTGCCACGTCTTTCATGTGTGATAACAAGAAGGTTTTTTAATGCCGCCACACAGGCTGGTATGCATCATATTCAGGCTCCTCAACCACATTGCTTTCTGCAGTGAGTGTGCAGTGGTTATTGAGACAGCAAGACTTCAGATGCCTTGGTTACAGTGGGGAGGGAGACCCACACATAATTACAGTGTAATGGCAATGCTGTAGTTGTTCTTTGTTGGCTTTCTCCAATAATGTGTTCATGGTGTGTTTTCTAGTGTAGGATCTAAACAGAATATCCTTTCCATATCCCTAGTATCAGACACATAATACATGGTCATGTAAACCAAGCAGAGAATGCACATTATAAGCATGAGGTACTAGCTTGGAGGCTGGCCAGTGACTGTTTAATTGGATTCAACGAAATCAAATCTGTCATTTGTTCCAGCTGTAGTCCCCCGAATTAGTTATATTATTATGAGAGTTATTTTAGTGAACTATGCTCAATTTATATTGGTTAAATTTAGCAAATTTTAATTCAGTTAAGGTTAGTGTGAGTTGTATGTCAATGGTCTTGTTAAGGGGGATTTCATATGGTCTAATTGTTTTTGTACCATGGATAGTTTCATATGATGAGTTGAATTTGCATGTTTTGCATTCACATGGATTTCATCTGGGTGCTTTAGTTTCCTTCCACCACCAAAACATGTATGTTAGACACGCTCCTGTAAGTGCCCCTGCCCAAGGCACTGGCAAAAGAACTGGAGTTGGTACCCGCTGCAGCTCCCTGCTGCTCTGATGTATAGGATAGATTAAATGCAGAGGATACATCTAGTTTTAATGTATATAAGAGCTGAGAAATGACAATAAAGGAATCTTACTATATCTTATCTTTACAACTGTCTACAATTTTCTCATTAAATGTTTCACATATCATATAAATCGTTGAATATTCTGAGCTGTTACTGTGATGTAAACTGATCCCTTTTACATCAGAGACAGCTGTTGCTTTGGTAAAGTCATGTCCCTAACACTGTCATGCGAAGAACTGTCAGAGGTGTGCAGTTGATTAAAATTTTACCCTGGGGATTATTGAGTTGGTATACCAAGTGCTTATGAGGTCAAGTGAGCAAGAGCTTAGTTCAATAATCTTTAATTCCCTCTCTGATGGGCTTTTCTTGGCAATTTTCTTGAAACACGACAGAGCTCCTTATATTTTAATGTCACTTGAAATTACTATGAAAAGCTTCCATTTGAAAACTATATTTGATATTGAAATAAATAATTATGAATAGTATTAAAATTGTCTGCACCTTGGTGTAAACGTCAACAAGGTGTAACCAAATGCAGCAATCTTTTAAAATATGTTTTAATACAGATTATACACTTCACTCTGAGAGGCTCTACTCTGTGTTTTGTTGTCATCTTGTGACAGTTTGAAATTTTTTTAAAAGGTACATTTGACTGCTTAAGTTCACAGCCAGTGGCTCGGCCGGAGAGCTTCCATCCCATAGCCAGTCAGCTAGAACAGCAATATAGATAACATGCCCGTCTGTTAGTTCTGCTTATGTTGTTCTTCCAGGCCTGGGCAGTTGGAAAGTGTGGCTGGCTTTGACCTCCTTTACAGCTCTTCTAAAAGAGAGCGAGGGAGGAGGTAGGCAAGAGGGAAAATAAATGTCCTGCTGAGGAGGCCAGCCAACATTCCTACATCACTTCCTCCTCTAACATCTGGCAATGATCAGGGCAGGCAGAGAGAAAAAGAGGATGTTTCTCACTGGTTGGCTTAGTGTTCGTTTCCAGGCATAGACAGAGAGGCATCACATTGCAAGACCGCCCAGTCAACCTCATTCCCCCTACCAGCAAAGCAAAATGAAGCAAGATGGAGTGTTCTTTTGATTCAATGTATCCAATGTTTGCACTTTGTCATTGATTCTACTGTCTTCCTTTATTGCTTCATATGTTCTTCTCAGCTATTTATATCATATTGAAAAGAAATAAATTGTTTGGATCTTTCTCAGGATGGCCTAGCTGTGTTGTGTCGTCAGCAGTCAATCAGCAGTGAGCTACTTGGACCAGAGGTGTGTAATACAACTCCCTATTTTATTCCCAATATTTAAAACAACTTACTTACATTTGTATTGTCTTGTCACTGACATAAACCAAAGAATAATCTTCAAACCTTAGGGCCACGCTTGCAATTTTTTTCTTTTCTAAAAATACTAAATTCATTATTTAATTGACTTTTGCATATTGCAAGGTTGACTCTGATAATGGAACAGTGGTGCTTAGAACAGACTTTTTCCCAAATTGCTAACACACTAAAATGACATGCATAGCACATTTATTCAAACTGACACACAGAGCAAAACCTCTTCTCAAGTCTCCAAAAGTCTAAACACATTTCTGGCTTTACACACTTTTTGCAATTCAAAATGGCACTTTTTAAATGCACTGAACACGGTTCTCTGCATAAGACACAACAATCTGACATAAAGTCACATGCCATTTCAAAACACTGCCATTCAAAATAATACTACATGAGCTAATTGGCCAATATGTGTGCCACCTGGCCAAACACCTCAATGGTTAACTGTTACCACTTCAATCAGGAAGTAAGCACTATGAAAACAACAGGTGAGCAGCTTGTGCGGCAAGATGCTGCCTAATTATTTTTCTTGCATCTTTTTTTCTATATATTTTTTTTTTGCAATTGTATTTTTCAGTTTACTGTTTTTTGCAAGCATATTTTTGTTCAGTCCAATATAAATATGTATGCTGTGCATATGTTGCACTGACTTGTTTGGTGAAAAATAAAATATATGCAGCATGTGTATTTGCAAATATTTCTGTACCTGTGAACAATCTAAAGCATTTTCTACAATTTGAACTATTTTAGTATATGGCAAAGCATACTAAAGATGAGAGTGCTTTTCATTATGCCCAACAGTGTGTAGTCGGTTAGACAAACATCTGGTAATATGAATGAAGTGTGTGCCATTTGGTGCAAAAGTTTGATTTTGATAATGCGATATGTAGTTTTGGTTGCAGTGTTACATTTTGCAAGATATATGAGGTATTTTGCGGTTTGGGTGTGTGTTTTTGTAAATTGTGTTAAGTATTTTGATAAAAACCAGCGTAGTTTGCAAAATTGTGTTTTAGCAATTGGAAAAAACTGTAATTAGTTATGCGAAACAAGTGTTCCTGCCATTATTTTATATACTGTATAATATTCAGGATATCCTAACCTCTTTCCAAAGTTCTGTAGATGTGAGTTTGTTTAGATAATATACTGTTCAACTCTGTTTCTTGAACTACAGATTAGCTGACCTGCATATTTGCTTTTGTCCCAATAGGTGTGTACCCAAACAGGTTGCAGAGATGAGTGTGACCTCGTGGTTCCTGGTGAGCAGCGGGGGGACTCGCCACCGACTCCCCCGGGAAATGATCTTTGTTGGCCGGGATGACTGCGAGCTCATGCTACAGGTGAGAACACATTACACAACAATTTTTCCACTGATGGCAGCTTCAAGAAACCATAACTGGCAAGAGGTGTTTGTGTCATTTTCCCCACTCTCTATCTTTCTGTAACCATTGCTGTCTTTATTAAAGAGAAATGGCAGTCTGAGTCTTAGTATGTTACTAATTCTTACGGTAATATAACCAGAGAACATACAGAGCCTGGCACTCATGGGGGTCTTCTCAGTCATATAAATAACCTGCTGACCTCACAGCAGTCTGTTTCATAAGCTAACTGTTTACTGAGTATGACTTAGCACACTACAAATGAGCCCTCAATGCTCATGCTGTTGCTGTTTTTAAAACTATTGTGTGTGTGTGTGTGTGTGTGTGTGTGTGTGTGTGTGTGTGTGTGTGTGTGTGTGTGTGTGTGTGTGTGTGTGTGTGTGTGTGTTCTAACTGAGTATCTGTGCAGCTGTGCATACATCAAGCCCATGTGTATGCTCATGTCTACCTCTGGTCACTGCACTATTAATAGAAAGTGGGGCAGATACCTCCTTAGTTAGATCTTATCTGGCTGAGTCGGTTGTAGTGGGTAAAAGGTGCATTCTCTGTTATGAGAAAATGATTACATGTTGAGTTTTTACTGGTACCAGGGTCTGTCTGAGAGTCTGACTGTCAGGAAGACATTCAGGACTGATTCACTGATGTTTATTCATTTTTGCTGTGTTGGAAATTAGCCTCACTTTTCAGATTGGCTTCTATCTTATAACATCACTCTACATCACAATAATACCACATTAAATTTGATTTATTTCTAAGTTTCTGCTTTCTATATAGCACTTTGTAAACATGTTAAAATATTTTTTAATTGTAGAATTATTGTTAGCTAAAATAAATCGTCAATAAATCATGCTCTATGCCTTATGGGTTTTCTGGGTTAAAGAGGCTGGAGCATAAATAGTATAATAGATACTAATAGCAGAATAGCCTTTATTGTCATTGTATCATTAAAATGTACAACAAAATTCAGAGTGCTACTCCTGTAAGGTGCTGCTAGTTAAACAAAAAAACACATTCATTCATACATTCCACATGATAATAAATAAATAAATCCAATTAAGTTGTTTAAAGCTGCATTGAGAAATTTCTCATGAAGAAAATTGGACACTCGTTGTCTGTTCTGATAGCTGTGAAGAAAAAGCTTTGTTTGAATTTTTTTGTGCGTGTTTTGAGTGAGCTGTAGCAAGTCAAATAGGTGGTTGAGTGGGTGAGTAAAGTCTTTGGAGATGGTTGAGGCTCTGCTGCCAATGTCTTCCAGGGAAGGAAGAGGACAGCCCACTATTTTTTGTGCTGTATTTATTCTGTAAAACAGAATTATAAAATAATTAAAAATCCCATAAATTTTTAATCCATGTGCACATTATGGTGACCTTTTTTATCATAAACTTTCATTTTCAATTTAGAAATTGGCGTCACCCTGCAAAGTAACTTTAGTTGATTATCTGACAAATAGTTTAGAAGCCTAAAATAGTCTGTGTTAGAACCTAGTTTTATTCATTTATTTTGATTTAAAACCTTATGTAGGGCTGCATATTTATTAGGCCAAATATATTCAAAACAAATAATGTCCTATCATTTGATGGTTTTAGAGTCTGTATTTTATGAATATACACAGAAAGAAAAACTATTAGGTAATAGTGTTTTATGTTTTGATGTTCCTATGTTTCTGGTAAGTCTATTAATTATGTTGCTCACGCGGTCTGAAAGAGGACGACACAAATTTTACTTGAATATTTGAAAATATACTAGTGCTGTCAAACGATTAAAATATTTAATTGGGATTAATAACATTAATGTCATAGTTAACTCGCAATTAATCACACATTTTAATCTATTTTAAATGTTCCTTGAGTTCTTTTTGTCCCGTTATTTTTTCTAATTTTAATGCTCTTATGAACATGGAAAAGTGGATCTGCTTGCTTTGTGCAAATGTTTTTTTATTGAAAACATCGGCATATCGTCTACTGTAGTGTTCAATTTCACATGTAACATTCTCACTTGGAGCAAATAATCTCTCACACAATGTAACACTGTCCATCAATAAAAGGGTGAAAAAAAATACTTTGAAGAGGGGGCTGAGAATTAGCATCAGGTGTCTGCTTGGCCATCAAGTGGTATTTCAGAGCGTCTCGCGCTCGCTATCCACTTAAAACGTAACGTTACTACTCTTTGGCCGGCTCACAAGCCCAAACAAGTGTGTGCGGCGTGCCTATTGTTTTGTTTCCAGTCTAGATAGATCCGGTGTGGTGTTGTAGTTTTTCTAAAGTTACTAGTTGTTGCAACAGCATGTGAAAAAAACTACAAAGTTTGCTAGGCCAAAAAGAACGTTAATCTAGCAATAAAAAAATTGACACCATTAAACTGGGTTTGCGTGAGCGCCGTTAATAACGCGTTTAACTGACAGAACTAAAATATACTGAAACACAACTTCTCTGCGCCATGCAACTGTCGCTAAGACAGGTACTTGCATACATAAAACTTGCTGTTCTGGAGCTTTTGATCGTATCACACAATCTCCAGCTGTCATAGACTTGCAGATATACTTGCATTTGCACTTTTCTGGGCAATTATAGGACTTCTTGTGTTCTCTAGGGCCCTTTATTCTTGTGGTGAGTTGGTTTAGTTAACCAATGTCAGCAAGGTCAAGAATGAACTTTCAACACTTGTTCATTTACAATGACATTTCACAGTTATAGAGTTGACCTTTCAGTTTTTATTATTTTTTCTGTTGGCCTAAATCCTCTCACAGTCGTGTTCTTTGATGAGAAAATTTCAAGAGACAAGTAACAAGGGTAATTTACTGAAGCATGCAGAATTGTAAGAGATCTGTTTTTTTCTAATATGTCTCCAATGACCTGAGGGTCTACTGCTCCTGTATGTGTATGTGTGTGTTCTGGTATTTATACCCTTGTGATGTCTTTGGAATGATAGATGGAAAGATAAGAGAAATCTTTCAAATTGAGGAATTTAATTTGGTTTGTGTATATGTTTTGTGTGCCACTTTGTATAGCAGCTTACATTTGTCACCCATGTGACTGCTTTAATGAGCCAAGGCCTCATCACATGGTGAAAGGTTAAGGGCTGCTTGTGTCATGCACCTAATACACACACACACACACACACACACACACACACACACACACAAACACAATATTATTAATATGCACAGAAACACAGTCTGCATAATGCCAATCGGAATCTTATAAATAGTCAGTCAGGCAATTACAGTTTTTGTAATTGGCCAAAACATTGGCCCACATATGCACCACTATAAGCACAATGGCAGCCTCACACTGTTTGCTGAACAATACACACAGTGATTTGCAAAACACTAAACACACTTGTATACATTAGACACAGAAGTATATCAGGATGTCACTTCCTTGCAATTCCAAAGCACTCAAATTACCACACCTATGAGCCAGTCTGTGAAAGAAAGTTATCAGGTGCGCAAACACGAGTGCTTAATTGTAGACACACCAATCAGGTTTAAGAATACAAAAGATGCAGCAGGTAAGTCTAGTATTTTCTGTACTGTATTTTTCGTCAGATCTTTATTATTTATTTATTTTACTGTTATTGTAACCTGTACTGGATACAGTATTCTTTGTTTGTCTATTGTTTGCTGAGCTAACAGTGTTATGCACTCTACAGTAGTACTGTAGCATGAAAACTGGAACATGTTTTGTTGGGATTTTTCATTTTGACATCTTGTCTGATTTGGGTATGGAGAGAAATTCATATATGACGAAATTATATTTTCCTCAGTCTGCAGCATTGGTGTAGTGTTTGGTGAAAGTGTTGTACAGTATATTTGCACTTCCTCTGTGTACTTCATTTACAGTTCTCTAATCACTGAAAGGTATAATGCTAAAAGTGTGTGTAACTGGTTCAAACAGAATTAAGTCATAATGGAACGTGTGTGTTTTATATGGTAACAAAATATGTTTTTTTATAGAGTGTTTCATTTTGCAAAGGGTCTGAGGTGTGTGTGGTTGTGCTAATTGTGTGTAGTGTTTTAAAAAACGGTCCATGTTAGTGCTTAAGGAATCGAAAAATACTGTAGGACTTTATCTGTCTCTCTTATAACTTCTGGTTCGTAGCTCAACTCATTTGCGGTGTTTGTTTTCTTGTTTCCTTGATGATTAAAATTTGCCTCATGTCTTTATCTCTTCCTCTTCTTGTTATAATGTAGTGCCTTTCTCTTTCACTCTCTTTACAAGATAAATGTTTTAACTCCTTAAAGCTTTTTGGGACATTTTTCTGTATCTGTATTTTGAACACATAATTTTCACTTCATATTTATTTACTTTGCTGACACTCACTTTTTTAGTTATGTTGAGGCACTCCACATTTGTATTCTAAGCACAAATTTAGTTGGTCAGCACTGCAGCATACAGCATGAGTAATCTATCCTGCAGTGTGAGGTACAACAAGCCGCTCAGTTCATTTCTATCCTGTTTGATCTAGCCTAATCTCACTAACGTAATCTGTTTGACGGTTGGAGTTTCTTGCCTTGGCCACTTCCGCCATTTTCTTGAATTCTTATTTCAGCATGAGGGTACAGTTCAGTTGTCTGCAATTAGGTTATAAGAAAGATTCATATGTGAATTTATATGAGATCCAGTTCCCATAATCATTTCATTGACTGCAGCACAATGTCATTCTTGCCTAAATCTCACTGTGCAAATGTACTTACATTCTGGTTTTGATCTTATTTATTTTCACTCCCATGTTGTTAAAAGTGTGTGATTCAGGAATGAGACAAAGGGGCTTAGCACAGTTAGTGGATTTGTTAGAGGGACTTGTGTTAAAGTGTTCATATAATGCTTTTTCCCTTTCCTTTATTGTGTTATATATCTTTTTTGTGCACATTCAAACTCAAGCCCAAGGTTCACCCCAAAGGGACTTGACATCTCCAACAGAAAACACAAGCTGCTCCAAACATCTCTATTGTAGTCCAGTCTTTACTTCCACAACAAACATGCGTCACTTTGTTACACATGTTATAATCCTCGCTTAGCTGCTACCATGGCACGCCCTCATACCCTGCAACTGACTAGCTAGCAGTACCTGCTGCTCATGTGCGACTCCCAACAAAGATGGTACAGACGTGAGAAGCCTCACCCTGTATCTAAAACAGAGAGCTAAAACACAGAGTGAAAAGAGGAGCTGCAGCAAAGTGCAGTACAACAAAAATATGGTGTTTTCTAAAATTAAACCACATAAACCTATTCTGATACTACCTCTAAATATAAGTACAAACATGAAAATGGGAATAATATGAGCACTTTAATACATATTTACACATCAATCAGATATCATTACTGTGTTTGGCCACCATTGGAAAAAAATGAAGGCTGAAATTTCAAATGCAGTCACCACAAATAATGAGCTTATCACTGAGAAATGTACCTCACACTGAAACAAGATGCAAACCCAGCACACACAGCGGAAATCACCAAAATTAAATAGGATCTGCTAAATGACAATATAAAAGCAAATAGTTCCAGGACAAGATGTCACTGTATTTTATTCAAGCACCTTGTCTGAAGTCTGAATCTTGATATGTTTTGGAATATGTGACATTGTTACATGAGAGGGATATTTGCCAAATTCCACAATACATTTCTTTAACATCATCTTTTTTTTCACCATACATAAGGTTGCAGTGTTTGTTCTGGAAGCTATTTATGCTCAAAACAGCTGATAGGGTCATTCCTGAACAACGCAGAAAATTCAATACCTTCACCTTCAGTCCTTCATTGCTCCCCTGTTTTCCTGTGTGTGTGTGTGTGTGTGTGTGTGTGTGTGTGTGTGTGTGTGTGTGTGTGTACATTGAAGGTGTACATTGTGTGCAGTGTTAGAGACATTGAAATACCTGCTGATAAGGCTTCAAGATGATATAATTGTAGATATCATACATAGTAACATTGAGGCTCACTATCAGAAATACATTCTTGACATTGGATGCTCATACCTCTACAAAGATGTAACATAGCACAGTCTGCTCCAGTCACACCACCAATGGTTTGTGTAGGAAACCGTTGCTATTCTGCAGTTATAGCACAGTGCCCACATAAGCATTGTGAAGATTTTGAAGAATAGCAGCACAGATGAAAAGTTACCACTGGGTTAATCCTTCATGTTTGTGCATGTTTTTGTTTGAAGTCCCGCAGCGTGGATAAACAGCATGCGGTCATCAACTACGAGGCTGGGACAGACGAACACAAGGTCAAGGACCTGGGCAGCCTGAATGGGGTGAGTACGCAAATAGAAATATATGCAAAACAGAGATAGGTTAGGACAAAGATAAAATGACAAGAAAAAACAAATTTGGAGAGATAAGAGAATGAATTCAACCAGCTGAAGGAGAAGTAAAGGGCCTTAGAGGGAGATGGATATGGACTGCAAAGATAGAGAAAAATCAAGAGATAGAGAAGAAAAACAAGGGTCAGAGGTTAACTTGTTTGTGTGTGTGTGTGGCAGTCAATAGGATCTTCTATTTTACCTCTACTAATCAATCTACCTGATAATGAAGATTTGTATCAGGGCTGAGGTTAATAGGAATCTATTCCTAATTATGCAAATCACTACTTTAGGGCACAATCTTTGATCCAAATATAAACAAAGGGCAACTAAAAAAATCAGTATTTGAAGTCAATCTCTGTTAGATGTAAAAGGTATTTTGGGAAATGTAGTAAATGACTGACTGAAGCTGATTAAGTAGATTAAGCTGGCTGGATAATAAAGGATATACCAAAACGAACACTATACATTTCATTGCTGTACATAACATAATACATAATAAATCCAAACATATAAGTACTGTATATGTAACTTTGAAGGTAATTCTGTATCATAACCTTAAGAAACACAAATTAACTTTGTATTTAGATACATTTCATTTCTCTCTCTGATATTCTTGCGCAGAAAACCTGTTTACAGTTGCCACATGCTGTTAGTCATGTGTAGTGATTAGCAGTAAGTCATAGCCCACCAGGTTGGACACGTATGCAGAACTTCCCTGACATCCTCTCCAGCTCTCAGACAGGAAGCCAGAGTCAGAGCCACTTCCTGCTGTGTCATTAACCACCAGCTTCTTTGGCTGGATTCAGAGGAAGGTTTTTCTGGATGAGTCAGTGTATATATACAGATTTGCTTCAATGGTGAGTAAAAAGCTGTGTTTGGGCAGTGTCACCATTTACTTATTATTGGAGGTGTTTCATTGCTGGTTTGTATAGCTGGTATGAAACTCATCTCACTAGAGAGAAGACTGGAATGTTTTATTGCAACAGCAGTACAAATATGATAGAATTTAATTTGCAGTTCAGTGAAACCTGATCTATCTCAGAGCTGCATACAGTAGTAGAAGGAGGGGTGAAATGGGAGAAAGGAAGAGATGGGAAAGAAAACAGCAAGGGAAAGATGTGCATTGTCATGCCGAGGCCTTTAGTGCAGACTTCTTTCAAGACATTCCAAGACTAGCTGATTCAACTGGTCAGCATGGTGTCATGCATATTAGGACCTTACAGTAATATTAAACTCACATGTGGTCCCATGTGTCTGGCAGCAAGAGTTTATTTTATTGTTACAGCTGAAACCAGAAAAAATATCTAACATTTAAGCAAGATTGATATTTATTTTTTTCAAGCAAAAATGCCCACTTATTCCAGCTTCTCAATTGTAAGTATTTGCTGTTTTCCTTTGTCATATATTTGAGTATACTGGTTATCTTTGGGGTCTGGACTTGAAAAAAAAAAAAAATTGTTAAAATGTTGCTGTGGAAAACAGTTATTTTCGTATTTTCTATCTACCGGTAATAGACAAAACAATTAACTTAGAAAATAACCCTAATTTCCACTTGGACGCACAGACGCTGCCATGTGTGACACAACTGTGAACCAGCTTAAGCAGATGCCTGTTTGTGGTGATATCTTCTTTATTGTTACATTTAATTTAAATCTTGGTTTTTGTCTTGCCTTTTCCTTCCCCCTGCAGACCTTTGTAAATGATGTCCGCATCCAGGAGCAGATGTACATCACTCTGAAGTTGGAGGACAAGCTGAGGTTTGGATATGATATCCTTTGACTTTTCTGATCTTTTAATTATATTAATTAATGCCAACATGCCAAATGTTTTACTGTACTATTTCAAGATAATCGAATTTACAGCAAATATTTCATGCATTGTATATGATGTGTGTGTGTGTGTGTGTGCGTGCGTGCGTGCATATCTCACAATGTGCTATTGTGACCAGTATTTTCTTAACCTGTCCGTCTCACATACCAACCTGTTCACGGCAGTGAGAGGAGAGCTCACTGTGCCTGAGGAGGCTCTAAAGGTAGGATCACACACACAAGCTGTGCCCTAACAAACACTGTCAAGTTACAATGTTCACCATGATACACAGTTGTATTATACTACTTAAATGACAAAGTATTTTTTCTTTTCTTTACCTCCCTTAAGCATGAAAAGTTCACAAGTGGCCTCCAGCTCAGTAAGAAACCGTCCAGCAGTGAAACCACTACCACCAAAACTGCAAGCAAGTCCCCTCTAAGACCCCAACAAAGGCTCTGAAGTCCCCCAGTGGCAGCACCTCAAGGCCAGCAGAGAGTAGAGCAACAGATGTGGTCACTGCCTCCAAAGAGCCACCAGCTAAACCTGTAGACACTCACAAAGCAGAGGAAAGGATAGGAGGTGAGAAACAGATCGTAGAGGAAATTGAGACAATATAATATATATATTTGAAGACGTCTTAGAAATTGTAGATAATTGGTGTCTGTTGTGCCTAAGTACCTCATATTTGTTAATGGAGGAAATTTGCTGTTGACTACTGTTTACACTCTTCCCCCAAAATCCAGATTAGTATGTGGATACATTTCATGGTCCACATTTGTACAACACACAACATTACAATTTACATCACATGTGTTCTTTTAAGCTGTGTTTAAGCAGGGTGGGTAGACGGATTTCTCCTGTAGAAACACATTTTCAGTGTTGTAAAATTAAGTGTGGTGGGTTTTCTATCTCAGGCCAGTAGGGGGTGGACATGGTCACCAGGGAAAGGCTTTGACCACCACCAACATGCAGTCACACTGTTTCAACATAAAGGCGGTTTAGGTCTAAGGATATCCCTTAATTGACATCACTGACCAGGATGAGGCGCTAGCAGGGATCCTGGCTAAACTCCAGATGTTGACACAAGGCCACGTGGGGCTTGTGTTATTGCAGAGATTAAGCAGTCATAGTAATAGTAACATAATGCAAACCCCTATGCCAGCGGTACTACTTTTCCCAACATGCAGTAACATTCACAGGCATGCATGTACATCTGGACAACAAGCATGCACATACGGTGTTGCATGTCTCTCCATCTGCTGCTTATGTTTTTAATGGCACCCTCTCTGTGGTTCTGTGGATCTAATCCTGCCATGTTACTACTGTAATACCAGGCCTCACCCAGATATTATACCTCCTAGTGAGCATATATTCATTAGCTTTTATATAAAAGGCCTCTTTTTAACTGCATGCAATTTGGCACACAGCATCCATAATTACCTGCATATAGTATACTGTGATTAAACAACAAGTTAAAATAGCTCAGGATAAGTGGTACTTCATTGCAAGGAAAGTTAAAAAGGTAAAGGAAAAGGATCAAGCAGGAAGAAGTCAACACATGAGGAGATTTGTAAAGCCGCAACATCACTTATTCAAATCCAGCTGGAGATCTTTGTTGCATGTCTTTCCTTTCTCTCTTTCAACTATGTTTCCTGTCTCTTCTCTACTGTGCTGTCCAATTACAAAAAAAAAACACGCAGGATGTTCGTCCCATGTCAGCTTTCATTCTAATAGGGGCAGAGAGGAAAACAGAAAGTCCCTCTTTAATTTGAACTGTGTGTTTGTCAGAGAAAGAGAGAGAGAGAGAGAGAGAGGGGGAGAGAGAGCATGATAGAGAGTGGGAGCACGTGTGTCCATCCTGCTGGCTAAAGTTGTGCAAATAGGTCAGTGGTGCAAGACCCAACTAGAGGGGAATTAATGCACCAATACACACACACACACACACGTACAGAGCAGCTGAATTCACTTTGTGTCATTCTGATACAATATACAATAAACAGCCTTATGTTGACAGGACCACAGTATGTGAAATACAATAAACTGTTTAAACTTGACAGGCCTCAGTTAAAGCTACATTAAAATGTGCACAGGCTATGTTAAAACATCTGTGCATCTGTTTCAGGGGATGTTACAGCGCTGCCTCGTGGGACCCCCCTGTATGGTCAGCCGTCTTGGTGGGGGGATGGAGATGCAGATGATGAGAACTCTTTCAAACAGGAAACCAAGTCATCCAGCAAAAAACATGACAGCTCCATTTCAGGTAGGAGGTATTTGTATTTTTACCTTCTAACTACCATTATCACTATAATTCAACAAAGCAATTATTGATACATCCGGGGTGTAAATGAAAGAAAGCTGGTTGATTGTAAAATGCATCTGTATCTGTCACATCTGTCACAAGTGTTTAATGTTATTGTAACTACGTTTGGTGAGATGAATAAATAAACTTCATCACACCATATTTGCTGTAGTTTGTGTGGAAATGTGTGTACATGTATTTTCAGAAAAAATTTCTTTTTTTTTTTTTACTTTGCTTTAGGAAGATATTACTGTATGCTATAAACAGCATGCTATTGATAGCCCACAGATGAAATACAATGCTAAATTGAGTCATGCAGTGCAGATTATTTTATCTCAGAAGTGAAACTGTAGCTTGATCTTAATGCCCTCTAGCTCAGTTTATTTGCTGTGTGTGTTGGCCAGCGAGACCGTGTTTGTGTGTATAACAAAGCATTTACACACACTGCACACAAAGGCTTTTTCAGAGCCTTTATGTATGTCTGTTTGTCTACAATATACTGTATGTGTGTATAGTGACCGTTGGACTGGGGGGCTCCTGTTAACTGGTGCTGGATAGTCAGAGTAACAGGATTAGAGGCTATGCCAATAGTAAAACAGCTCAGTGAAACAAAATCAGTCTGTGCCAGTCTGGTTAGTGTGGACCAGTGCAGCCAGAAGGAGTGGGGGGAGGTTAATCACACACAAACATTGGTCCAGACTGAAGTGTCCTTAAATCTCTCGCCACATCTGGATGGATAGTCTGGGAGCAGCTTTGCCAGCCTGAAAAGGAATACTTTGTTTTTCAGCTCTTTTAACAGTCAGTTAGAAATAATTTCTGTGTTAAACCTTGCAGATTTTGCTGTGGATTTGGCAACATATTTTTCTGTTAGAATGAGATGAGAAAATACTGTCATTTTGGAGTAAATCTGTGCAAGGGTAGCAGGGGGATTTGAAACCCAAAAAGCTTTCCATAAAATTAGGCGAATGGGACTGGCTACTTCAGTCATGGAAGTGGGTGAGTGGAAGGCATTTTGCCCTCTTGGAGCATTGCATTTTTTGAAGTGCTGAATAAATGTTTTAATGTTGGATTTTTTCGTGTGAAGCAGCATACATAGCTAATATATGCACCTTACTTATTGTCTATCACTGTAGCCATATCATGTATTTCTTAACATTGTGAAACATGGCACACAGCTTTGTTTACTTGTATTGCCAAGTCAGACTTCTTCCATAACTATATCTGGAATACACCACCGTGTATTTATGTAGGTTACATGGATCTCAGCATTAAAAGCAAATCAAATCAGTGTACATATCTTTAAAAAAAGGTGTGAGCACAACCTCTTTATCTGCTAACAAACTGTTAACATCAGATGTACAGTAGCAGGGGAGTGGAAGTGAAAGAGAATTGTGGGGAAGGAAGCAATTTGGTTTGAGTGTGTTTTTTTGTTGCATCCATGTGAATATCAGTTAAGTTCAGTGTTTGTCCTTTTCTCCTTCCCAGTGAATAGGCTGTGTTGTCAGAACCCCCTACCCCCTTCCTTCTGTATTGTCACTAAAGCTGATTGAGTTACGCCATTGCACAAGCTCCCCCATTCCTCCCAACACACACAAACACACTCATGCACACAGCATTCAAACAGACCTCTCTCTCACTCTAACACTGCAGTGATCATTAGCTAACCACTCTTATTCTCCGGTAAGTTCTACTTACTCTCAAATCCACTACTTACTTCAGCTAATGGTAAAGGGTTGTCGTTTTGAATTGATTTCCTGTGGCTCTTTTAAGAAGTATTTCCTCAGTTAACTCTCTCTGGAACTCTTACATTTGTAGTTCATTAGAATGTGAAAAGTCTTTAAAAGCATTGAATGTTATAAACAGTTTTGCCACTGTTCTTTAAAGTCTGTCCAACAATGTGTTGTCCTCTTTATCTATGCAGTATATAGTAGTCTTTTTAATGGAAAAAACATTAAAGCTAATTCTATAAAGCCTAGGTTTTACATGTTTATTAATATTACATGTTTATTTATAATTAAAAAAAGAAATCATGTATGGCATTTACATGAATGGCATTAAACTCATTCATGAAATGCTTAATTTCACAGAAATTACTATAGGTGCATCCCACACAAGCCATCTGATTTATGGTCAGTGGAAGCTCTGATAGTATTTACAGTTACTGGCATGTTTTGCATGTGTGAGACACAGGAGGTTTAGTCAGTTCTTCATAATTTCAAGAAAAGTGCAAATGGAGATACAGTACTTAATACTGTCTGCTTTATACGTTTATTTTTAACTTTTCCGTTGTGTTTGCATGGTACTTCATCTTCTGTTAGGTCATTGGATCATCATTCAACATTTTTTATCTCAAGATCCTAATCTATGTATTTACTTTAAATCCATGTTGTACATCGTCCTAAATTTGCAGAGCAGCTTATGCTGGCAACCACAGATCTTGTTTCAAAGATGAGTCCAAATGAATTTTTTAATGCTTCAACTCAGTTGATAACACTAAAGTGGAAAATAAGCCTTTTCATCCAGATATTCTGTTTCTGGGAAGTTCCCAGTTTGTCACTTCCTTAAACAGCACTATCATATTTATAGAATATATTATTTACGAGAAATTCACTCAATTTGTTTATTGTGATTGTATTCTGAAAAGTGATTTCTGCATCTTGTTTCTTTTGCCAATTGCCATATGTTCCTACATTTGCTCCCCAACATGAAGCAGATGGCCCCTCTAATTTCTGAAAGTATCATTTATCATATTGAGAACCAGCAGAGGCTCTGTTTGTTAATATGAACAGATGAGAAAAGCAGTGCTCCATACTGTGAGTCCCCCAAAGAGCTGGACTAGCAATTCTTGTCCTGTGTGACTTATATGACTTGTGTGTGTTTGTGTGTATGTCTATATGAGAGACAGACGGAGACAGAACACATGTGTATATGTCTTTGTAATAGTTTATAGGGCTGCATTCTTCGCCAGAAGGAGACAGTAATTCTGATAAATGGTGAGACACACTTGCTGAATAGGGGACTATGATTGAATTGGTCCATTGTTGGCCTAGCTTGACCTTTCTCTTTTGACTTTTGATAATTAATCCTATTATTTATCTCTCACTGTGACATTGAAGCATCATATTTTGTTATTAAAGTATTACATTCTAAATATTTAGTTGACAGACTGTAACTGCACCCACTCCTGTAAAATATCAGTGAAAATGAACTGAAAATTGTTCTAATGACAACTTAAGTTTAGAGACAACACCTCATATACCACTTTTTTTTTAATTATACTGTTTTGTTACCATAGTGATACAGATATATTTTGTATACACTGTTTCTACTCAGAAAGAATGATTGAAAGATTGATCTGAGCATCACGTTTATAAAAATATTGCTCATTTAAATCATTAACCTCAGTAAAATCTTCATGTGCTTTTCAACCTCAGACAGCAAAGAGGCACGTCGAGGGGAGAAGGCTAAAGAGGACGGCCTTCATGCAGCCACCGCCCATGATTCCAGTTACTTTGAAATGCCTACCAAGGAGGGTCACGTCACCAATAATGGCATCCATGAGATTCCCACCAAGGACACAGAGGGCACCACCACTCACACCAATGCAGGTGAAGTATACATTTAATTAATTCTGATATATGGTAAATAAAAGTGATATCTTTGAGAGTTTGAAGGGGATGTAAGGTTATAATGTCTGTTTTAACAATTAAGAACTACAGATAGTAAGTAAACCACTACTACATGAATTTATGACATGGTACAATTTGTATATTCACAGTATAATTATTGTGCAAATTGGCATTTGTGAGAAATGTGTTATAATCCTTTATGGCACAACTTTACAACAGAAAATAGGAAGTGGCCACTGGAAGCAGGAAGTAGCATAAACTGAGTATCAATCATTCTGCAACAGAAGCCGTGTGCTGATGTGAACATATTTGGATAAAAATCCACTAAATGTATATTTCCATAATTAGATTATAACAAGAAGTCAGAGTCATACATTGTTTTTTTAAAAGTTCTTCACCCAGAATCACTATATTTAGTAAGACTTACTGACTGACAGTAGCAAAACTGCAATGCCTGCTCCACAGCTCAAGGTCACGCCTCCTTCACCATAGAGTTTGACAACACTTCTCCAGGGAAAGTTACTATTAAAGACCATGTGTCAAAGTTCACACCAGACCACCACAGATCTCGCTCCAAAAAGAGTGGAGCAGGAAGTGGAGGAGCAGGAGAGAGGGACTTGAGCACACTGCAAGCCGCTATGATGGCATCAGAGAGCAAGGTGGCTGATTGGCTGGCCCAGAACGACCCCACTCTTGTGCGCAGTGAGTCAACGGAGGACGACAGCAAGAGCATCAAAAGCGATGTGCCAGTTCATCTCAAAAGGCTAAAAGGTGAAGGTTATATTCTGTTAACATTTCTGTGTGTGTGGGTTGTGTAAATGTTTTGTTGTACTGTTTGTTTTCTGGTTCTCTACTTCTTCCTTGTAGTTTCTTCTTCCCTTCTTTCTCTCACAAAAGATTCTTATTTACACTGTCTCAATTTTCTAATTATCTCTTCCTATATTATGTGAAGACTGCGTTATTCTTTGTTTATGAGTGCCCACCCCAACCTCCCCATTGAATTTCACTTTTCACTTTACTGACATACAGTATTATCCAGTGAGGAGCACATTCTTGACTCATATACTACTTTATGCCATGCCTGACTACAAGAGCTTTAAATGTTGCTTTTGCTTGGATTTTTTCTTTTGCATTGTCAGTAGGGCCGGTTACCAAATTCAATACTTTTTAGGCACCAACTGAATTGTCTCTTTACTATCAAGTATTAAAAAATGCCTCGTCATTCAAGACCCAATTTCAATACCTTAGTGGTAAATCTCATCAGCGTGAGTGAGCGAGCCAATAAGCCTGCAGCATGCTTCTACCAAGATCTAATATGGGTGGTGTTATACGTTACATGTTGTAGAGACACGCAGGAATAACTCTACGTTATGTACACACAGAGATGGGGCTCACTTAGTAGGAGCTGAAAAATAAATATAAAGTTCAGGAACTGGTATCAAAGTCACGGGATTGGTATCACTACTGGTATCGAACATTTTTGAACACAGCTCTAATTGTCAGTATCAACATTTGAATCTTCACTGTTTACCTCTGTGAGCTTGTTGCAATGCATCCTTTGGGTAAGGCTTGAGATGACTATTGCTGTAAATTGCATGCTTCTCTGCTATTCTTTGTTCCCTTTACCTGCAAGCAGCCAACTGCTGAGTAGGCTCCTGCTTCTGCCTGGGGGGGTATGTGAGAAGGGCTAAGGCTATGCTAGGCTTTGTACTGCCAGTTAAGAGATAATGCTAAGCTAGGCTTGGGTAGACTACATGCTGGTCATGAGTTAATTAAATGTATGCCAATTTATGATGTTGTTGACATGTGTGGGGGAAGGATCAGCAGACAGGAGCTAAAGAAAATGGAAATCTGTGAAGCAAGAGTGGAAGGCACTGCCTTCTCAGTTAGTACTATATGCATGTCAACTGGCTGACAGAATGGCTCACCTGATGGATGATTATGTTGCTAACTGACTTACTGTCTGACTGACTTTGGGACTGCTAAACACTGCAGTTTTGCAAATTGAAGCTATGGCTGATTGATACTTGATGTGCTGGCCCTTGATATTCCAGTACCTGAAGGAAGAGAGGGGAATCCAACAAAGAGGGATGAATAGATGGCTGGTGGACAGCTGGATAGAAAACTGTCTGTTGATGCTGGCTGTGAATATGTGATGTTTGCAAAAACAAGTACAGTGGGAAAATGGTGTGGAAGGCAGGAGAACCAAACTGTGCAGAGCAGCATTTGCAGCAATAACAGCAAAAGGTATTGGACAAAGGAAGACAGTAAGGAGAGAGGGAGAAAGGCTTGTTGCCTGGACTGCAGTGAAAGCGGAAAGGGAGGCAGCGAACAGAGAAGATGTTGTTATAGTAACAGTGATGCAAATTATGGCAGGGAAAGAGACAATACAGATATACATTTACAAATAAAAACTAGAAGTGAACATCTCTTTGTGCGTGCGTGCGTGCGTGCGTGCGTGCGTGCGTGCGTGCGTGCGTGCGTGCGTGAAGGCTACAGGAGCATGTGTGAGAAACGCATTTCAGTGCTGACGAAGGGCGTGTGTGAAGCACGTGCTGCTCTAATGTGGATTTGTGTGGCTGAAATCCATCGTGTCTGTGTTTGTTGCATGTGTGTGTTTGAGACATGCTCAGCACTGTTCTGCAGACAAGCAGTGTAGCATGTGCGAAGAGAGGCATGTGTGATGTTGCTGAGGGTGTGTCATTCAGGTACTAGGCAGAGAGAGAAGCAGAGATTTAGCGAGGAAATTGAAAGGAGGCAACTAAGCCAGAGCTTACGATTTGTAAGCATCAAGGTAAGTCTTTATCTTCTTGCTGTAAGGAGCAATATGGAGGATACATCTTTATACTGTCTGTTATAGCTATCAATGAATATTTTAACCATTGTGTTTGTATTATTGTAACATCTGAAAATCTGTGCGTTTTCCATGCCAATCAGATGTGATCTTGAGTTGTAATTGCAAGATTATTTTTTTTACAATTTTGTATAATTAATTTATAATTATCATTACTTGATGCACAATTGATATTAATTTGCAGTAGTAGCTTAATAGATAGGGGTTGAACTTAAATATTGTCCATGTATATTATACTGTATTATATGCTTTTATACAGCTTGTATGTTTCCTTGTCTGTGACTGTGCATGCATGTAAAGTAAGTGCATCCATGTTTCGGATGCTCAGTTGTGTGCATGCAGCCCATGGTGGAGACAGAGTCCAGCTCCCCTGTGAGTCATGGCGGGATAAGGGGGGCAGAGCGCTGGACTCTCACAGATACCTCTGTTCTCCTCTGGCGCTGCCAACTGCTTCTTTGTCCGGGGCACACAGCATGAAAGACCTGCCTTTCTCTGTCAGCTTATCTGCTGATCTGCTCGAGTTACTATAACGCTCTGCTGCTTTCCTCTCTCATTCCATTTATGCTGTTTTTTTTTCTTCTTTTTGATGAAATGTATGCTTTATTACATTTCAAAGAGTGATAAAAGACATAAAGGATGGAGTAGGTGGATGGTGGAATGGGACAAATGAGCTGCAGACTCTGAAATATACCCAAGGCAACAGAGCTATTGTGATATAATGTAGAAACAGTAACCAAAGAAGTACTTAGCATTTCAATATATTTTTTAAAGAAAGCAGCAGAACCTTGATAACTTGAGAATACCTTGATATTTAGTCTCTAGAATGGGTCCAGCTCCAAATACAGGTAAAAGCCAGTAAATTAGAATATTTTGAAAAACTTGATTTATTTCAGTAATTGCATTCAAAAGGTGTAACTTGTACATTATATTTATTCATTGCACACAGACTGATGCATTCAAATGTTTATTTCATTTAATTTTGATGATTTGAAGTGGCAACAAATGAAAATCCAAAATTCCGTGTGTCACAAAATTAGGATATTGTGTAAGGGTTACATTTTGAAGACACCTGGTGCCACAAAGTAATCAGCTGATTAACTCAAAACACCTGCAAAGGGCTTTAAATGGTCTCTCAGTCCAGTTCTGAAGCCTACACAAACATGGGGAAGACTTCAGATTTGACAGCTGTCCAAAAGGCGACCATCAACACATTGCACAAGGAGGGAAAGACACAAAAGGTTATTGCTGAAGAGGCTGGCTGTTCTCAGAGCTCTGTGTCCAAACACATTAATAGAGAGGCAAAGGGAAGGAAAACTGTGGTCAGAAAAAGTGTACAAGCGATAGGGATCACCGCGCCTAGTCAAGATTGTGAAAAAAGATTCACAAGGAGTGGACAGCTGCTGGAGTCAGTGCTTCAAGATCCACCACCAAGAGACGCTTGAAAGACATGGGTTTCAACTGCCGCATACCTCGTGTCAAGCCACTGTTGACCAAGAAACAGCGCGCTCTCACCTGGGCTAAGGAAAAAGAGCTGGACTGCTGCTGAGTGGTCCAAAGTCATGTTTTCTGACGAAAGCAAATTTTGCATTTCCTTTGGAAATCGAGGTCCCAGAGTCTGGAGGAAGACAGGAGAGGCACAGGATCCACGTTGCCTGAAGTCTAGTGTAAAGTTTCCACCATCAGTGATGGTTTGGGGTGCCATGTCATCTGCTGGGGTCGGTCCACTCTGTTTCCTGAGATCCAGGGTCAACGCAGCCGTCTACCAGCAAGTTTTAGAGCACTTCATGCTTCCTGCTGCTGACCTGCTCTATGGAGATGGAGATTTCAGGTTCCAACAGGACTTGGCGCCTGCACACAGCGCAAAATCTACCCGTGCCTGGTTTACGGACCATGGTATTTCTGTTCTAAATTGGCCAGCCAACTCCCTGACCTTAGCCCCATAGAAAATCTGTGGGGTATTGTGAAAAGGAAGATGCAGAATGCCAGACCCAAAAACGCAGAAGAGTTGAAGGCCACTATCAGAGCAACCTGGGCTCTCATAACACCTGAGCAGTGCCAGAAACTCATCGACTCCATGCCACGCCGCATTAATGCAGTAATTGAGGCAAAAGGAGCTCCAACCAAGTATTGAGTATTGTACATGCTCATATTTTTCATTTTCTTACTTTTCAGTTGGCCAACATTTCTAAAAACTCCCTTTTTGTATTAGCCTTAAGTAATATTCTAATTTTGTGACACACGGAATTTTGGATTTTCATTTGTTGCCACTTCAAATCATCCAAATTAAATGAAATAAACATTTGAATGCATCAGTCTGTGTGCAATGAATAAATATAATGTACAAGTTACACCTTTTGAATGCAATTACTGAAATAAATCAAGTTTTTCAAAATATTCTAATTTACTGGCTTTTACCTGTATATTGACTCCTACTACAATTCCAATAATGCAACTCTATATTGTCTTTAATTAGACTTTCCCTGTCTTCTTCACACTCTCCACACTTCCATTTGTAACACAGGCTTTCTTTTATAAATGTCAAGTCTCCAAGGCTGAATCAAGATAACCCTCTATGACATTACTATGACATCTCCTCCAGAGCTACCAAGGACATAATACAACTGCTTTATCAGGCCGAGCAGTACTAATTATGACAAGTAAACTTAACTGGTCCTCAAGTCATTGGAGTGACCATTAATACATTGCCTTTATCTACATTGGAACAGTGTCGCACCTTGACAATTGTTGCTGTCATTCTCCAATGTGCAGTATCTAAACAATTATCCTAATTTAAGGTAAATCTAGAAATAAAAACATCAGAGCATCAGACTAATTCAAAGTCACCGTGGGTGGACACTTACCCAGGCAAACCACTTTAGTCCACTCAGCCATGGAAGAACTATGTCCTCTTTTCCTCATGGAGGAAACATCACCACTTGGTTTTAAATGAATTCCAATAAATGTTACAAAGTATAAGTGTTATATTTTGTGAATATATGAACTCACACTATATAGGATGCTAAAATGTCTTGATTTCAGATGCAGACTCTAGATGATGGAGAAATGCTGTAGTATGAATTTATTTTTATAACTGTTTTGTTGCATTTATTAATTTGGAGAAAGCATGAGAAAGCTCTCTCATACCCTAGTGGCAATATACTATATCCTGAGCCTCCTTTAGCAAAGAATTCCCAATCTCTCTTTGAGATTCTCTCTCTCAATCTTTCTCTTTTTCTTTTCTCCCACTTTATCCAGTTCTTCTCCTTTCCCATCCATCCTTCTCTTTTCCTCTTTCCCCCATCCTCCTTCGCAGTTCAGCCTTATCTTTCCCGGTCTCCTTTCTCTTCTATTTACCCCCCAACACATACTTATACACTCTTATCCAGCTTCATACTCTGCTTCCCCCTCCATAGTCTCCTCTTCCCCTCCCCCTAGTAGTAGGCAGGGCCAGTGACCGTGTGAGTGGCATATCTGGATTAGTGTGGCACACTGCCATTCCACAAAACTGAGAAGACATGCTGATTCGACCCTGACTGATCAAAATGTAGAAATAGCAGTAATGTGGTAGGTAAACCAGGCATGGTGAACTTAAGGTCTGTTTTAATTATTTAATGATTATATTCAGGCCACAGCTTAAAGGTCATAGTTAATTGAGGCTCTAATGGTAAGCAAACATTTGTTTCTTGTTACCGTATCTACAATGGGTGTGCTTTCAGGAAGATGTGGTTCTTGGCTGTGGTCTATATGGGACTGTTTTATGTCTACTTTGCGCTTAATTTAAGTAGACATCTGAACAGCCACAAACATTTTTGTCCTGCAAATTTTACAATACTGGTGTATTGTATTTTTATGGAACAGCTGTTGTATGTTACTATGTTACTGTTGTGTACACATGTTATGATATGGATTTAAGAATGTTATTTATCAGTTGTTTATCAGTTGACATATTTACACATATTTACACCATGTCATGTGGAACAGTGTCATAGAAAACTAGCAAATGTATTTTTCCCACCAAAAATTTGTGTAAATAAAAATAAGAATGGTAATAACTCAACTGGGTTCTCTCTTATTTGTGTCCTGATAGGCAGTAAGCATGATGATGGCACCCAAAGTGACTCAGAGAATGGCCTGGGCCTTCGTTTTGCCAACCGCCGCCACGCCCTCGAGGAACGCCTAAAAGCAGCACACGGCCTCGTGGGAGCAGGAGGGGGGAACGTAACTGTGAGTGGATCCAAAACAAGTGGCAGCCGCACTGCCTTCATGATCGAGTTCTATGACGAGGAAAACCATCGCAAACGCCGGTCATATTCATTTTCCCAAACTGCACCGCTGCAGGGGATAGGAGCTGGTGGGGAGGGACTTTTTCCCCAGCCTCCCTCTCACCCCAAGGTGTTCAGCATTTCCACCTCTGCCACTACAGCCTCAGACTCAGGTAATGAAACTTTATGTCAAATATTTTCTGATAAACATACTTCTATAAACAATTGTGTTTCCTAAAGAAATGTGGATATTAAAAAGAGAGAAAAATACATGCGATTAAGTCCAAGACACCTTAATGGTTCCATCATGTTTTCTTTAAAAGTATTTCTATTTGCATGAAAAGTAAAATTAAAATAAACTTTATGTGTAAATCTGCAGAAGTCCCTGTAAACCTGTAATCAGGGGCTGTTGTCATTCATTCCCAACTATTGATGTCACATATAATTATAGTCATGAACTTTAGATGAAGTCTGTTACTACAGTTTACAGTTTACTACAGTACACTTGTCTCTGTACGTCTGTTTTTGGGTAACAGCTTTCTGCTCTACGCTTTTTAACGCGTAGGTAAGGTCCCAGCTCCGATACCGGCTACAGTGACTGCAGGTGCCCCTACGGCTGCACGTGTCCTTCTCAAGCAGAGGTCAGAGGACCCGAGTATCGGTCGCAGCTCAGCCAGTACCGGACTGGCAACAGGCAGCCCCACCAGCCCCAGTGAGGACACCTCAGTCGTGGGGAGAGGAGGGGGAACTGCTGGAGGGGAGGCAGAGGACGACCACAGTGATAAGGGGACCTACACCATCGAACTGGAGAACAGGAACGCAGAGGAAGAGGAGGCTAGGCGCATGATAGACAAGGTAGCAGTGTTCAGAGATGTTAGCAACTATCTGCACCATCTAGCATAATTTCTGTTTCTCTACCTGAACCATGAAAATAATTTTTCCTGTCTGCATAATCTTAATTCTGGCACGAGGAGATGCATTTGGAATGTTACCAAAATTATTGAAAGATTGGACATTTTCTGTTGATTACCTTTCGCAGTTAGGATAATAGACTACAGATGAGAAACAGAGATTTTCTCTTTTTTCATGTTGCTATACAAAGAGGACACTTATTATTTACTTATTACTTATTTACTCCATAAACACTACCACCAGTTTGTAGTAAAAAACACTTTGCTGAGCCCGTCTGCTCTGAATAATAGTGCAACACCTTACAATTCCTTTTGAAGCTCATTACCAGAGATGCAAGTCACACACATTATACTGTCTGATTTGTAATTTATAAAACATTTCCATCATTTGTATTTATTCAGTACAATAATCTTAAAAGTTACTTTAGTTTGCTACAAACTGAGTTTTTTGTGCAAAAAAACAGCAACATAATGCAACTCTGTTTGAATCTCATGCCCAGAGAAGGGCTTTGGAGATTAACAAAAATGGATCTATAACACTAAGGGCCCTATTTTAACGATCTAAGTGCACGGCGTAAAGAGCCTGGCACAGCTGCCTTGAGGGCGTGTCCAAATCCACTTTTGCTAGTTTGACTCGAAAAAAGGGTCTGTGTGCTGGGCGTATGGTTCAAAAGGGTTGTACTTTGTGTCTTCATAAATTCATAGGTATGTTTTGGGCGTAACGTGCAATAATCCAATCAGAGTGTCATCTCCCATTCCCTTTAAAAGCCAGGAATGTTTGTACCTTGGTGAATTGCTATTATAATGGCAGATTTGCACCGTAACATTTTTATTTTTATTTTATTTATCTTTTGCATGTTGGTGTGTTGCCTTATTGACTTTAGAACAGGTTTTTGTTGGTCAATGGCGCGATCACTTTCCGCTGCCTCAAGACAGCAATACGCCTTAATTCACCTTAACACACCTCCCTGTAAGACCAGCACGCCCATGGGCGCAAAGATGGGCGCAGGCGCATTTGCTATTTAAATGACGTGGGCGCTGGACAGGAAATGTGACAACTGCATCGGTTTTAAAATAGCAAAGACACTTGCGTCGGGCTTTGTGCTGCGCTGGGTGCAAGATAGGGTCCTAAGTTTCAAATTAACTATTCTTTTTTGTTATTGTTAGGTCTTTACGTTCATATCACTCTAATCACGCCCAAAACAATGTGACATGTGACCATTAAAAGTAGTTGGTAGAATGACCATAGCAATATTTAAACTTACTCTGCAGTAACTCTGAAGAGAAGAATTTGACAAAGCACAAACTGACCAGAGCAAGGTTAATCGTCTCTTTATTGCCTGCTTCGTTGGCACTTTTAGGGTTAGCAAGTCCTTTGAGACAGGTTTGTATTGTTGCCACTAAAACAAAGCTGTCATCTCTAAGTTGCCTAACTTGACCGTCACTCCAACCTCTGTCCCATTGGTAGACCTAATGCTTCTGTAGTAGCCCATGTAGACTTTTTCCATCAAGCACTTACCTGTTTTGTTAAATGATGATCCGGGGAGGCTAAAAACCATCATCTTTTTCTTACTGCCGCCCCTGTTCTGTGCCACTGCAGTCTTTTATGGTCCCAGAAAACATGTCTGATAGGAGCAAATCAACACACTTAGAAAGAGATGGTTTAATAATAGTTTCAGGGTGAGAAACTAAAAATAGTGAAAAGGTTAACTTTTTTTTACCATCAATAAAAGTAAAGTATACATTCAAAAGACTTCCTTAAATTGTCATGTAGAAAATGTCGGGGAATGCCGGTTGTAATTACAGAGACGGCAACACACGATTAAGCTCGAGGATTATTTTAATGAAAATGCAAACCAACAAAGGGAGTCCCAGATACAGCAGGCAAAAAGGGTATAAAGCACTACCCACAGGCAAAATATAAGAGCAGGAACAAGCTGAATCCCAAAACAGGAACAGGCAGAATCCAAAAAAACAGAATAGGCAAAACAGAATAAGTGGCCAGCAAAATCCCCTAAACAGTAACAATGATCTGACACACACAACCGTAACATAAATAGGTACTACAAAAGCAAGTAGTGCTAAAACTTTCTAGACAAAGGTTTTCTGGGCTATTTCATTGCCACCTACCAGTATTCAGAAGTTGGGACTTATAAATAGGAAGTTAAGTTGTTGCCAATAAAGGTTTATTACATAGACATAATTGAAGCTTTACTAAATGACATCTTAAAGAGGCACAGATCCCTGTAAGTGTTGTATACAGGTGTTATCTTAGGAGCAGCAGTGATTATAATTAACGGGGTGTATTTCTACTCAGTGTTAGTCTGAGTGCATTACATTCAAAACTGGAAGTGTTGTTATGCTAATTCCTGTAATTAACTGACACACTAATTGGCACACTGCTCACAGTCTGTCCACTCTCCTTTTCTCTACCCTTTTTGTAAAATGTGTGTGTGTGTGTGTGTGTGTGTGTGTGTGTGTGTGTGTGTGTGTGTGTCTGTGTCTGATTTTTGTTCGTTGCCATGGTATTCAACGATCAAGTGCAGATTGGTGCTTTAATTCAACAGCATCTTCTTCTGTCAGTTCAGTTCACTTTTGTTCATCAAGAGAACTGAAGAATGATATTACCATAGTGTGCTACAGTACTAATCAGAAAGTATGACAATACATACATACATACATAATGCCATAAGACATGCATGCATTATACAAAATACATACACAATTTGTCAGCTTTTGTTTCCTCTTGCTTTTTCAAACATGTGTAGGTGTTTGGTGTCCAGCAGAACCAAGACTCCTCTAGTCTGTCAGACCTGAAAGGAGACGGAAAAGGAAAGGAGACAGGAGAGACGGGAAAAGAGGTGGAAAACTGCACTTGAACAACTTATTTGTCTTTCACTTTTATTTTGTTCCTTTTTGGTTCACAATTGGTTCCCCCCCTCTATTTCTTTGTCTGTCTTCCTCTACCTCTCCTCATATCTTCACCTATACGCAAGTCTTCATTACAGCAATAATGATGTTGCCCATTCATTCTTTGTTAATTCAATTTTGGTTATGTAAAAATGATCTCTGACTCCCAATGTTTCATTATGCCTCTCAGATTAGGCTGAGCTTCATAGTGTGAGTCAAAGTTACTCCCATGGCTTGACAGCGCTACTCTCCTCCCTGAGACTGACCTAGATCATACTCTGATGTGGAGAGACATGCTCGGCCCTCAAGGCAATTTCATAGGAGGGAGGAGACAGTGTCTATGAGCATTTTCTATCAAGTCTTTTATGCTGTTTAGCTAGAGGTCTCTAGTCGAATGAGAAGTGATTGTTAATCTTTTTTTAAAACCTCCTTGTACGATGATAGTGGTGTTGGTGTGGCAGATTAAAACTTACAAGCAGACATACAGCATATATATATATATATATATATATATATATATATATATATATATATATATATATATATATATATATATATATATATATGATATCCAACATACCTTTCATTACTACAAACTCGTGTGTGTGTAACTCATGTATTCCATTACAGATGAACACATAAATCCTACTACTACTACTACTACTACTACTGATCTACTCATGATCTGGCCTGTATATTTTGTGCCACAAACAATTGACTGAACTGCTCTTTTTTCTTACTCCTGTTTTCTTCTCTCTTGTGTCCCCTCAGGCTCTTCCTAGCGACTCGAGTTGGGTGTCTGAGTGGGCCAGTCTAGCTGCCAATCACACCAGGACAGACCCAGAGGGCTCAGGGGCAGAAACAGCTGCCTTCCTCCACAAAGAGAGAGGTACATTGTCACAGGATTCTCAGAGAATGAATAAGCCTAAATGAAATGTGGAGCTGAAGTAGAAAGTTTTTAAATACAGTACATTTTCCCTTAACAGCATGTACAGTATAAAGCAGCTCTAAGAATCACTTCAATGTGCTTTTAATTTATGTGGCAAAAAAAAAAAAATCTTGAATCTCAGTTAAATTTGTCTTTTATATTTTAGGAACTGATGCCTTTGAGTCTGGTGCCTCCCTCAGCAGAGGAGAATCCTCCTCCAGTCTGACTGACCGTAAGCGCAGGACCCTCCCCCAGCTCCCTGTGGATGATCCCCAGGCTAAATCCAGCACCAAAGCTCTTGGACTGAGGTCCGAGATTGGGGAGAAACAGGACACTGAACCCCAGGAGAAAGAAAACAAGGGAGACGGGGAGTCCCCAACTCCCATTAGGGACAGTGAGATGACCAGTAAACGTAAACAAAGCTCCACTTCCTCTCCATCCAAGGCTCCTGTCCGTTCTTCTGGCAGCACTGAGCGGAGGAAGAAGTCTGAGGAGAGGAAAGGAGGAGGAGGAGCAGGAGAAGTAGGAGAGAAGTCTGGAAAGCCTCTAGTACGCCAGGGCAGCTTCACAATTGAGAAGCCCAGCGCTAATGTGCCTGCAGAGCTCATACCACGCATTAATAGAGGCGGCAGTGGGCGTGAGCGCAGTGACTCTGTGGGCAGCATGGATACTGCTACGCTCCTGAAAGACACTGAAGCTGTCATGGCATTCCTGGAGGCCAAACTAAGAGATGAAAGCAAACTAGACCAGAAAAGTGGTAAAACTGGCTTCCCTCCTCGGACTGACTCCATCTCTCCTGAGTCAGATGTTGACACGGCCAGCACAGCTAGTCATGTGGCTGGAGAGGCAGAGAGAAAAACAGTAGCTGGCGGCGAACATAAACCACGTTCCTTCAGCAGCATGCACCGGGAGAAGAGCAACATGAGCACAGCTTCCAGGACCAGTGTCTCTAATGCAAGCGCCCGTGACCGCTTGGAGAGGAAGACTAAAACAAGAACTGCAGAAACAAGCCGGACTGATGCACGGCGCTCTGTTCAGCCATCCTCTGCCTCCTCCAGAGCACGCCAGCCTTCTCTGGATCTCACTGATGATGACCAGACATCTTCCTTCCCCATCTCTGACATCCTCTCCTCAGACCAGGAAACCTACTCTGGACCTTTGGGGCGTTCAGCACACGGACGTGGCTCAGATGATGTTCTTCATTCCAAACTTGATAGCCGGTCTACTAAAACTTCCAAAACCAGGAGCAGTCTCCAGGCAGCCACAACCTCCTCTCTAAGCAAGCAGGCCTCATTGCCTCAGCCACGGCCCACAAGAGCCTCCCTTCTTCGCCGCGCCCGGCTGGGGGATACCTCTGACACGGATCTAGCTGATGCAGACAGGGTATCTGTGGCTTCTGAGGTGTCCACCACCAGCTCCACCTCGAGGCCGCCATCTGGTCGAAAGGGACCGTCACGACTTGACATGCTGGCTCAGCCGCGTAGGACCCGTCTGGGCTCCATCTCAGCTCGCAGTGACTCAGAGTGTACAGTGACGCGGAGCTCCACCTCTTCACCCCGTCTGTCAGCCGAGACTGCTCTGCGTCTGGGCCTGCGCTCATCAACGCCAACAGAGAACAGACTGACACCCAGGATGAGGGCCAACAGCGTATCCAAACTGAATGAAGTCAAGAGTAAAACCACTACATCTGGATACTGCTCGCCCACAGGTGAGCACATCAACTGGATGCCTCATTTCCGGTTTATTCGTTTCAAGGTTTCTTATTATATAATTTCTATATAATGCAGTGTATGGATCAAGTTCACAATGGCCCTCCTTTATCAACCTAACGTAGAAACCGGCGCAAATATTAACGCATAAATCCTCTTACGACAGGCTTCACGTGTGATTCATGAAACGTTCGTATCATACCAATCAGAGCGTAAGAATGGTCGTACATTGATAAATGCAGTGGCTGGAAACAATCGTAATTTAAATATCACGCCCCAATATATTCTCGGTATTGAGGCCTCGCCCCTACTATTTACGACATGGCCAGACGCAATCCAGCTAAGTAGCAGCACTTTTCAGAGGTGGAGATTGAAACCCTGATATCTCAGTTTAATTTGCACTAACGTGTGTAGGCTACTATTTGGCAGCCTAAAAACTGGTATTGAAGGCTGTAGAAAGAATGCAGACTAGAAAGAAATCACTGATGCAGTCAACAGTGTTGCCGTATTAAATCGGACTCCAGATGAAGTTTAGTTAATATATACATCCTTGACATATGTATGCTATACTCCTAATATTAATATACAGGCTTATATTGCAATCTCTTAGGCCTACATGTAGGTGTACCTATATTTTATTAATTGATTAACTCATGACTCCTTTTACATGTCCATACTGACTCAAAAACTTGCGTACACGAGGTCAGACCAGACGTGAGATGTTTTCCGCAGCCTATGCTCACGTTCAAATAGATAAATGCGTAGGAATCGGCATATGCCTGTTTTAGGTCGTACACACGTTTCATAAATGAGGACCAAAGGATCTACTCCATAGCATACCTCATTATGTGTCAGTGTGTGAACATTTGTCTGGAAACATTTCCACTGTGTTGTGACAAACTTGTGCGTTGGTTGTTATCATCCAGAGAGCTCTCTGCCCGAACCTGAGGGTGATGATGGAGAGAAAGAGCTGATGGGTACTGTACCAGAACTGTAGAGCGTGTGTGTGTGTGTGTGTGTGTGTGTGTGTGTGTGTGTGTGTGTGTGTGTGTGTGTGTGTGTGTGTGTGTGTGTGTGTGTGTGTGTGTGTGTGTGTGTGTGTGTGTGTGTGTGTGTGTGTGTCAGACCTGGGTCACAGTCACAATAGAAGCCACTTAATTCTGTCAATTCATGTAAAGTCCTTTGTTAGGCAACATACACATATTTTACATTTATATTCAGATTCAAATTTTACAATAAAATTCTAAATTAGTTGAAAATACTTTTCTAGATGTAAATTGAAAAGTATAGTTTGTAGTGTTAGTATATATCATGAAGACATTTCAGTGAGTAAAGTTGAATTACGGTGACCCAGCTCTAGCATATATTGCCTTTGTGTGTGTCTCCCCCCCCTTTGACATTCATTAAGTGATGATGTGATGAAGACCCCAATGCTCTACTCACAGTCTGTTAAAATTGCATCCAACATTGCAATTTAAACTTCAAAACCCATAAGGGCACGGTTTTGGAATAGTGCTCCACCTTGTGGACATTTGTATTCATTCCACTTTGTCCCATTTTACCCTTGAGAGACTGATAGAGCATGGTGTGGTCTCATCATGGTGCAGCAATGTTAGTGCAGCCTGTGTGTGACCATTCTGAAGCAGCTTTACACATCCCTGGCTCTATCAAGGTGTGATGTAACTTTGTTGGATGCTTTTCTTGGCTGCCTGGGGTGGAAAGCTTTTAAATAATTCAAGTACTTTTGTGTTGCTTTCTCTGTTGTTTTAAATGCGGTTTTATCAATGCAATGCAAAAAACCATTCCTGTATAACAACAATTAACAAACTAAGATACAAAAAAAATTAAATGCTTTGCTTCACCAATATATTATTCACAGACCCTCATTTTAGTTCCAGGATGAACATTGCATAGAATAACATGTTATTGGAACTGAAACTTCACTTTGTAAAATAAAAGTATATCTACATTTGTTAATTTCCATAATCAAAAAGACCCCATACTCTACTACTTGCATAATTTTTGAATTATGTCTGCAGGATCAGCTGGTAGCTGCAACAGTAAAAAAGCCTCTTGTGTTCACAAACTCATTTATTAACCTCATGAATAACAAATATCAAATGTCTATGACTAAATGTATTGCCCTTCCATTACCTTCACAGTGTCCAGTAGCAGCAGGTGGAGACGTCTGCCGCCCGAGTACGGCTCCACCTCAGAGGAAGAATTTGGCTCCAACAGGAATTCTCCGAAGCACGGAGGACGCTCCCACATGCGGCCTCATCACCTCGCCCCACACCGCAGCTCAAGACTTAGCACCAGCGTGAGCCCAGGCTCCAGCGTGGTGACGGGTCCAGGTGGAGGGGCAATCAAACACCGCATGAAAGAGCAAGAGGAGTACATCAAGGACTGGACAGCACACAGCGAGGAGATAGCAAGGTATTGATCTACGCCTCTCTGTATAAGACTGATCTATTAACTGATAAAATAAGTTAATCTTTCATGAATCTATGTAATGTTTTATTAAGATTATGGTAATGCTTATGTTATGTTTATTAAGAGCCTTTAATGGCTTAACTTTTATCCTGATGTCTATGTGATTAAAGATTGTGTATGCAAGTGGCATGTGTTCATAAAAATGTCTAAAGAACTCCTCCATGTGTCTGATGGTTAACAGGTTATTCCCCTGTGTGCGCAGGATCAGCCAGGACCTGGCTAAGGACTTGGCTATCTTGGCCCGTGAGATCCACGATGTGGCTGGCGAGATCGACTCAGTCAGCTCATCTGGCACGGCGCCCAGCACCACCGTCAGCACCGCTGCCACAACCCCGGGCTCGGCCATCGACACCCGGGAAGAGGTAGGCCCTGCACGTCCCATGCAGCCGGACATACAGGAGAGCATGAGAAAGGTGCCCGTTTTTCTTCTTCTATCATTGCCTCACTGCGTGTGCTTCCATTCTGCCTTTGCCATCCCTCCTTTGTTGTTTCTTGGATAAAAAGGCCTCTCTGTTGCTGTGAGAGATACTCATTTACATGTATATTGTGCTCCACTTCCATTCCTTTATTATTTTTGCCATGATGGGATTTACGTACTATAAGTACTTAAGTACTATAGGACTAAATCTGACTTTTTGGCACTTAAAGCTTTATAGCGGCTTAGCTCTCCCTGACAGAGTTCCTAATTCCTTCATTTCTTACTTATCTCAATTTAACTTATATCTAACAATAACACTGAGAAAGTTTGAATTTTATTTCACTTTCACTTCTACGTTTATCCTTGTCTTTGCCCAGTTGGTGGATCGGGTCTTTGATGAGAGCCTCAACTTCAAGAAGATTCCGCCTGTGATTACAACCAATAAGGCGCCAGAGATCAATGGCAAGCCGGTGGAGCTCCGCCCCCGTGCCCCTGACAGTCTGGAGCCCCGAGCTCTGAGGAGACGCACCTGGAACCGAGAGGAGGTAAGAAGCAACGCAGAGCGAGTGACATCAAAAACCAATACGGAGGCTTTCACTTAAACATTTTTCAGCAATCACCTTCAGGTTGTCATATGTCAAACTTATTTTCTTTTCCTCTGTGTATTCAGGCAGTGTTGGACAGCTTGCTGCTCCATTCCGTTTCTCAGCTGTCCACCAAGATAAGGAACTCCATCGACAAAACAGCAGGAAAAATCAGGTAAAAATACTTTGTGATATTATAACCATCTATAAATTTGTGAGTGTATCAATCCATCAGTGTGGCATTGTGTATTTTTGTTTACATTGCGAATCAACATGTGTCCGGTTGTTATTTTTCTCAAGGATATTGTTTAAAGATAAGGACAGGAACTGGGAGGAAATTGAGAGTAAACTGCGATCGGAGAGTGACGTTCCACTCCTGAAAACCTCCAACAAGGTACAGAAACCAATCTGTCTGAGTAATATTTGATGACAAGAAAAGTGTAGTAGTATTGGGAGCTAATAGTTTTTTTTTTTTTTTTTTTTTTTCCTCTCTGCAGGAAATCTCCTCAATTCTGCTTGAACTGAAGAGAGTTGAGAAGCAGCTTCAAGGTAAAGACACATACCTCCAGTATATATTAATAGTAGTATTAAATAAATTAAATTAAACAAATACTAAAGCTTTGAACACTAGGCTTCAAATCTAAAGTATTTCTCTATAATGTAAAATATTCATGACTAAATAAGCAACAATTAAAGTAAAGAAATCATCTTCACTTATTACTTATCAAGAGTTTGAGGAACACTCTTACACTATAAAGAAACCAACTAAGGTGCGCCCAGATGGCACAGTTGGTAGAGCGGGAGCCCATATATAGAGGTTTACTTCTCGACGCAGTGGGCCAGGGTTCCACTCCGACCTGTGGCCCTTTGCTGCATGTCCTTCTCCCCTTTCATGTCTTCAGCTGTCCTGTCATTTAAAGGCCTAAAAGAGAAACCAACTAAGAAAATAGGTTTTCAGAGCCTTTATTACAAGCCAAGCTGTAAAGTTTATTTTAGCTGTGAATATATACATTGACTTTAAAACAAATTTCTCCACACATTCATTGTCTCCCTGTTTCTGTCCCAGTGATCAATGTGATGGTAGACCCAGATGGGACTCTGGACGCCCTGGCCAGCCTCGGCCTGACCAGCCCTTCCACCCCTATCAAGCCCCAAACCGCCAAAACAACTTCCCCGCCTGCCACCAGCCCTGGGTCTGCGCCCCCAGCCAAAGAATCACTGCCGGAGATCCTCCCTGGGCCTGGAGGCTCAGCAGCCTTGGCCAGGGTTCATGCTCCCCGCGCCAGCCAGGAAGAGACTGCTCGGGACCCCAGCGTGAGTCTCGGGCTAACAGGAGTCGGAGGACTGCCCTTCAACCGCATGCGGCGAACGGAGAGGAGGCCATCGCACAGAAGTGAACAGAAAGTTTCCCTGAAATCAATGTTACGTGAATAAACATGAGTCCAATTTGCAGTGCAGGTAGCTGGTGATCAGTTTTCACAAATAAGAAGCAGGTGTAGAAACATTTAAACCGTTGCCATTGTGCTGACTACACTAGTAGATTATGGGTATTAACACAATTTAGCTAGTGTTACCAGACCTGGAGGAAATGAAGTGCTTCAACTGACCTAAACCCCCTGCTTATGCGTCATGAATATTCCCTTGAACAGAAATCCACCCATGAATGATTTGGATAGAGTCATTTTATCAGCTTTTCAACTTCATGCTTACTAGCCAACCAGTCTTCCTGACAGACAGAAGGCTCCCTGGCTGCTCTCTCAGTGGGCAGATTCTCTGTGGTTGTACAGTCTCCACTCTCCTCCAGTCTTCTCCTCTTGCCTTCTCCATGTGTCTGGACCCTACCTACACTAAGGACATGCCTTAAAACACATCCTCAAAAGTAGCAGGCCCTGTCCCCTCAAATAATATACAGAACTAAGATTTTAATAAATTACTTTCAGGCAAACAGATTGCATTGTAAAATAACACTTGCAAAATATCTTTTATGGACACTATAACTTAAATACAGCACACTGCAGTTATTTATCAGCTCTTGGTCAGCAGCCTTAAGTAACCACCTTGACAAACCAACAGTCATACAGACATTATTTATGCCTGAAACTGTTCACAAATCAAGTAGAATTGCAGATGTTTCAGATATGTCATGACTCTAACCGTCCATTGATGCCTCTCTGAAACTGACTGTTAAAAAAGGAATTTTAGTGGCCATGTCTGTGCTCACTTATTTCTACTTTACCCATTATGTTTTACTTTTTTCCTCCCTCCATTTCTCTCCCCAGTAGTTGGAAAAAGTGTCACTCTGTAGCATGTACAAGACAGCCCTTAGAGCTTTCTTCCTGCAAGTTGGTGTCTGTGTTGATCTTACTAATACTGAATGGTAGTTTTACATGATAATAACAGCCTTTGGGAAACCAATGATCATTTTCAGACAGATTAATCACTTACCAAAGTTAACAAGTAAATTGACATTGTCATTTTCAAACAGTTGAGCCATCTTGAAATTCATGTTGTGCAAAAGCCTGAGACTCTGTATTTATCTTAGAAGTCTCTCCTTCCTCTGCAGTTCACCCTTTTTCTCTGAATGTCAAGACAATTTTTACTTTATTTATTATAATAAAACCCTTTTTGCTACAGTACATTCAGCTATGATTTCCAATTGGCTTTTTTTCTACGTTTTGCAGTCACAGGTGATGTAATATGTTTTTAAACTAGCAAAGATGAGCAAAGAAATTTAGATACTGGTATTGTAGATATTCTAGACCTTTACTTTGTAATGCTTTGAATCCCATTACAGTAAATTTTAATTTCTTTTTGTATCACTACTGGAATTGGTTTTAGTTACCGTCTCATTAAAAAGAACACGGGCAACTAATAAGGAGGCCTTTTGTGGTTGAAAATGTGTCTTTGAGGAACGTCAGTGAGTAGAAATGAACATGTTTGAAAATAAGCTCCTCATCTATTTCATGAATTTTTGCTCATAATGTGGCTTCATATCAGTGTACATACAATAGGTGCATTGTTCTATTTCCACCGGCATACTAATACTGTAGAATTGCAGAGACAGTATAGTTAACCTTTCTTATTGACTTTGCTGCTTTTCTAATTACTTAATGGGGACTAACCATTTTCTGAATCTCTCTTTAGCGTGTAGTCTGTGTTCTAGAGTAAGATGACTTAAACTTAAAAGCAGTGTATTAGTACTTAGATATTCTTGCAATAGTGAATTTAGGTACCAGAATACAGTACATGTTCATTTCCTTCTCTCTATACTGTACAATGTTTTGTATGCCTCAAAGTGCCCATTTTGACTATAGAAGGGCATTGTTTAAAAGAAAAGAAAAACACATAGTTGTCTAAAAGATTTCTCTTATTTTGCACATCAGATTGTAGTGTTTTTCATACAGACGTAGTGAAGAATCAGCGAAAGGCTGCATCAAATGTCAAATGGTTTAACAGAGAATATTAGAAGTGACTGCCTTGCCTCTCTGAAACTATTCTTTCTGTACAAACGAAGCCTCTAATCTTGTTTGTTTTTCCTCCCTGTTTTATCAAAATAAATGAAATTAGGGGACTGTGAATGCTAGGTACATGTTTATTTTTTAATTCTACATGTGTCATCTAATCAGTGTTCTTTGCCATTTTTGTAAAGAAAAAAAAACACCATTTTATTTATTTTTTGTTTAATATTTTGTGGATGTTTTATGCATTTTATATTTGTTCCACTATCTGCATTGTTTCTTACTGTTAATAAAACAGAGCCATTCACTTGTTTATCTATTTTCATTTTACTGGGATTGAAACGGGACTGATTTCAGATGATAATTTCTATGGGATTCTGCTTTTGAAAATTTAATTTTGTCTTTGTACACAGGCAACTGACAGACAACTGCCCTATATGTTTAATCAACAAAAAGGCAAAGGGTTGATTCAGATTGAATTACCACAATTCTTACTCAATAAAAGTAGACATGTCTATTCTCTGGATACAGAGCCTATAAATATGGTATTACATATACAATATAAGCACCAATGAGCATATTAAAACTACAGGGTCAGATAAATACTGTGCTTAGACAACGACAAACACTGTTGTTATGAAGTGCTTTTTATTACCATTGATGAACTTGCAGGTTTTGTTTGACTCTTATTTCCCATGACAAACTGGTTTAGTTGAAAGTGAACAACAGACGTGATCACTGACGGCACGGTGGTTCCATGGCGGAAGATGGAGGTTAGCCAGGGGGCCATGCCATCATGCGTCCACCCAGGACATGGATGTGGATATGGTAGACTGACTGGCCTCCATCCGGCCCATCATTGATGACAATTCTGTAGCCTTTAGGCAGGCCTGCTTCTTGAGCACACTTCTTCGCAACTAGCAACAAGTGGCCCAACAACTAAGAGATAGAGAGAGAATTAAAGAAAGACACTGAAGTGAAAATGCATCCATGTATGTATAAGCAGACCACTGATGGATTACAATACAGTGTTCAGAGACAGTAACTGTCCAGACAATCAATACTTTGTGTATGGGGTTCCATCTAGTGGTCACTGTTTTTGGACAAATCACTGAAAGTGGGAATGAGCATTGTTACAGTCTATCATAAAAGCTAGGTCATTCAATCATACTTACTGCACCATCACTATCCTCCGCCTGTGACAGTTGAACAATTGGCTTTTTTGGGACAACAAGGATGTGAGTAGGAGCCTGAGGTGAAATATCAGGGAAGGCCACGCACTGAAAAACAAATAAAAGAAATGAAGAATAAGAACTTAGCCTGTGCAGACAGCTGTGGCATTGGTTTACACAAGAGTTTCCAGAAAATTAGAAACATTTAACGCAATAAATGCTCCCACAATTTGTATTGTGAGTTCCACTTTAGTTACTTATCTGTTTGATGTTTTATTATTCTGTTCAAAGATGTGGCTAATATGTTGTCCACCTCATATACTGTACTTATATGGAAATTCTCTGCACGACTGTTACAGCAAGATGGGTAAACCTCACTGTAATGAGACAGACACATGCTAGTATTGCATTTTTTTTTATCATTGTCCGTTCTAGCTGAAATAAACTCATGAATTCTTGGAAATTACATACAGTATGTAAAACAAACATGTTCATTATATTATATGGCTTTATTAAACCCTGATGCAGACAATTACTGAAATCATACAGACATACAAGTGCATCTTTGTGTTGCATTTTAAGGTCTTAGATGATGCCACAACTTTACCCATTTAGAAAATGTAGGGAATCAGCTATAACTTATTACATGAGGAGTAAGAGGTTTAAAAAGGTGTAATGACTGCAAGACAACAGTGAACCAAGACTCAATGTGTAACGTTAGTTCCATAACCACAGAGTCGGAACCATATACATTGTTTTAATCGCCACTGCATCAATAACACAAAGCAATGAAGCCGGTTTGACTGGTGGTGTTGTTTTTCGCTGTGAATCGACATCACACATCGTTGTGAATGTCTATCAACACATAAATGTTCACGCAATATTAAAATGATTTGCTGGAGTAGCAGGCAGGAAAATGGACCTTTTCCTTGGTGAAATGCAATCTGTCTGCGGATGCCAAGTGGCAGCAAATGCAACATGAGCAAACATGAAGAACAAAAATGAAACCATGGATAGAAGCCTCAGTGTCCTAAAGCACCTTTTTGCACATCCGGGTTTGGTTTTATCCTGTAGGATGTGAGCACCAACACATGACACACTTGTCCAAATACAAAATTGCGGTAAAGTAACGTTAGCAGTGCTCGCGCGGAGCTAACGTTAGCTTCACTTCACCTGCAAGAAGTGTGACTTCTTGCACTCAAAATGTGTGTTTACGAGTGTAAATAAGTAATGCATACCTGGTCGTCTTCATAGAGAAGTTTGGCAGGAATCTCTTTGCGTATGATTTTTCCAAAAATTGTGTCACCGCCAGGCTTGGAAGCCTGCGCTTTGGCCATTTCATCAGCCATGTTGGCGCATTTGAGCAGCTCGTCTGTCAGCGCAGCTTTTGGTTCCGTGAAACTACAGCGAACGCTCATTGGCTACAAAACGCGTCATTTTATAATCTGTAATGATTGGTCGTTTGTATTACTGGTACAGGACTTCCTTGCCTCTAAACCGGAAGTGAGCTAAAGAAATCAAGATGGGGACTCGTTTGAAGGTGAGAAAGGGAATATGGTCATGCTGTATAAAAAATAACATAATTAAAACAATGTTTCCTTTTCGTTTTATTATAAAAACATACGGTATGCATGTTCTAGGAAGTAGTGGCAGGAAAGCGTTCGTAGTCACAGCTACTACAGTTCAATTAACAGGTCTTGATGTTGTTAAAAGCTGAATGTCTGTATATGCAGGTCCTAAGTGCGTTTAAAGCACTGCACAGAACAAGGATGGTTGTATTCAAGGAGGATGACAGAGCGCTGAAAGGTGAGTTATGTTGGTTTGAGTCCCAGTAGCAGACTATCTGCTTGTTGGGTTTTTACAGTAGATAACTTAATGCATGCTCTGTAGTAAAGACTATGTTTTGTTTTTTCCCACAAAGCTGCAAGATTAAAGATCAACGAGGAGTTCCGGAAAAACAAAAATGAAACGTCAGATGAAAACATTAAGAAGGTACGGTGCAAGTTCAAGTAAAATGGTTTGTTTATATAGGGTTGCATATTTCTTTTGGCTGCATGCATTTGCATATCCATTTAAATAAGTGTGTGGATATGCTACAGTATTCTGTCGTCTGTGCTCATGAATCATGTATTGTTTACTGACTAGGTCTCAACTACACATGCCCAGAGGCCCAAAGCGTCAGGAGGCCTCTAGACCAGGGCCTGAAGTAACATGAATGAAGTGACATTTCTTATTGAGAAGTCTAAGACTACCGTCCAAAGTAGCAAAATCCTGATCACATTTTGCTCCTAATCCTGATTCAACTCTTTTCATGTGGAGTATCTTCAGATACAACGTCCGATACAATGGATTATTTGGATGTAGAATATGAGAATGTTTTTACTTTAGCTACACACTCCAACACAGCGGCTCCTATCTTTCGCGGGATGTTGCTTGATACTAGAATCCGACAATTAAAAAACAAAGAGTTGCACTTTCTTGGAGGAGAGGGGTGTTAGTGGGGATCTGCTGAGGCAGCATTGCAAAGGGTTTAGAAAGCATCTCCAGTGTCATCAAATACTGAAGTTCAGCTGCCGTTTGCAAGCACAGCAGCATTTCTCTGTCAATGCTCATTGCCCTTCTGCTTTTACAGATGATCAAAATGGGCTCAGATGTGGAAGCTGTTCTTCGAGAGGGCGTGATACAAATGGAACATGTTGGAGACAAGAAACTCTGTATGTTATGTATTTCCTGTATGTCCTTTATCTAAAACATGTGGTACTATTCTAGAAAATAACAAGGATATGGAAGGACTATGTAACAGGAATCTTGACTTTTCTCTAACTTATTACATTTGATTTTTTCTAAATAATATGTACTTGCTGCATTTACTCTCTTTTTCTCTTGTAGTGCTTCGACCCAGAGAGAGCCTTCTACTCGAAAATGTGCCCTATTGTGACCAGCCCAGGAGAAAGTCATGACAGACCATCTGGTTATGTCTTTTTCACCAAAAAAGAGACTTACTATATCATCCAGTATCTCCTGTCTGCATTTTGAAGGATTTAACCCAAAACAACGCTTCAAACTTGTTCAGGCTCTTTTGAACAAAGAACATTTCAAAGATCATCGCTGCACGAAGATGTGTCTTGTTTTTGACTCATTGAAGATCTCTGCTGTTCTGCTTTCAGAAATCTGGGCTGGAAACTGGAAACTCTAATTTCATGTACAGTATTTTGTCAAATGTAATTTAAGTTAGTTTTCATTTGATTTGTGAAGCTCTCAGCCTACTTTTCAGTAGCTTATAATTTAGCGGAACCTTTTTGTTACTGTGTTGCTACTGAAAATATTTAATTGTGTTCTGAATAAAGAGTAGTATTCACAGGTTTAAGTTATCTCTATAAACGATAGATGGATCTAACCTGGAGGTCGTCACCGCTCAGGTCAAAGACCCCGACAACTCCCCAGAAAATGCATCGCTGCGATAGCTGTCAGGGTCCACCTAGCGCTGTGGAGGAAGGTCTGGCAATGTGAAACTACGGTCCACCATAATCAGTTATCACATTTTATTTGATTGGTTGTATGTATTTGTCCCTGAGTGTGAAATGTATGTTGTGACAAAAAAGTAAAGGGTGAAATTTGTATTTATTTTATATTCAGACATGTATCTTAAGACATGTTTGGCATGCAACAGATAGCGGAAGACTCAAGATTTAATTGTCATACCACAGTACACTGTAATACAAAATTACGTGCAAAGATCACAGCTTAAAAGAATACAGCACAGAAACAGTTAAAAAAATGGAATGGAGTTATTATATGAATTAAAATAAATGCTTATATGGGTGTGCAGAGCATGTAGAGTGATAAATATAAATATATAACATCTAAAAAACTGAAAAATATAAATATCGGCATACTAGATACATACAGTTGGGAAAAAGTATAAATATCCATATTTAAAGTGAAATAGTGCAGTAGAGAATAAGGTGCAGTCTAAACAGATTGATTGAACTGTTTTAGTGTGTTTCGTTGTTCAACAGTCTGACAGCAGTGGGGAAGAAGCTGTTTTTGAACCTTATAGTCCTTGTTCTCAGACTGCGGTACCTCCTGCCAGAGGGGAGTGGGAAAACAGTCTGTGGCCAGTGTGAGAGGGGTCCTTGAAGATGCTCTTTGCATTTGACAGGCATCTTTTCTGGGCCAGCTTCTGAACGGTCGACCGAGTAGTCCCAACAGTCCGCTCAGCCATCCTCACCACTCTGCTCAGCACCTTTCTCTCTGTGGCATTACAGTTCTCAAATCATAGAGAAATGTTGCTGGTCAGAACAAAAAAAGATTTTCAAATAAATTCTTCTACACTAGATGCCTATCTGACAGTGCTATAGCTAAATTTAAGGAAGATATTCCAACAGCATTTCATTTACCAGAGGACCTTTATGTTAACTTTAGTCCTTAATATACCAGAGGACCTTTAGTCCCTTTCACTTTAGTCACTTTAGTTAATATGTTCAAATTTTTGTGAACGCTTTAAATCTTAGAAATGAAGATTGAATGAACTATTTTTGCATTTAGCCATGACATGCTGTTAAGAGCTAATGTTAGCAGAAATAAGCTAATTTGACTAAGTTACAGTTACACTAAAGGACAATAGACTGTTGTTGATTCATGCGTATTCACCTACATAATTAATGAAATACAGTCACATGCTAGTGTGCATAGATATTTAACTATGAATGGCTCAAATTGATAATTCTTTCTCTTTCTTTGCCCCAGACGTAAGCAATAGTAATGGTTACTTTTCTTTTGCTATCTATTGTACAACATTAAACTTTTATCAGACTTGTTTTGTACAACTAAGCCGAGGTAATAATGCACTTTCAAATAAGCGTCAACATACAGTACTATGGCTTCATTATCACTTTTCCTGACATACTATACTGTCTATTTCCTGGTCTATGCCTTTCATTACTTACTGGCCATACTGGCCTGGCCAGCACCATGATCACAGCTTTTTTCTTTATCTTACTCACTGGTTCTCATCTTTGGTTTGTTACCAAGCTCTACAGTGTGGTTAAGATGGACTGAAGGAACACACATTTGACTATATATGGCTCCCAATAACCTCTGGAACATTCAGCACTGTCAAATTGAACTGAACAATACGATCTGAACCTTCAAGTCCTTGTTTCTTCAAGCTTAGAGCACTCTGCTTCAGACAGAAGACAATTTTTTCCTTTTCTTCTCTTTTTTCGACATTCTATACTATGACTTTTTCAACATTATGGCTTTTTCATCTTTTTTTTCGACATACCATACTATTTGTTGGTACTTTTGACATACTATACTATGGCATTTTTACATAGTAAAACTAGAGGGAGGCAGGGCAGTACAGCCCGACCCAGAGAGTTCCAGCTCCACCAGGCTCCTCTGTTTTGTAATTGTTCTAGACTGCAGGGGGACTTCCTTTGACACACTGACCTCCTCTCTCCCGTCTCTCTCCATTTGTGTGCACCCATGTCCCAGAAATTCCTGTTACTAACCTAGATCTGGGGAGTCATACCCCAGAGTCATTATGTTCTTTCCCCCCAGCATGTTTCCTTGGATCAGGGACGCTCCAAGATCCCGTTTGCAGCTGTCGCCGTGGTCCTGCTGTGATGCCCTGTTACATCCTGCTGCACTCTGCTGTGCCCTGCTATGCCATGAACTACTACAAACTAATATTTCTAGTCACTGTTCCATTCTCTTTTACTGTGACTGTTATTACCACTCTTCATCACACCCCCAACCGGCCCCGTCAGACCAAGAGCCTGGGTCTGTCCCAGGTTCCTTCCTAAAAGGAAATCATTGTAAATTATAGAGTGGTCTAGACCTACTCTATCTGTAAAGTGTCTCGAGATAACTCTTGTTATGAGTTGATAGTATAAATAAAATTTAATTGAAACCTCCGACACAGAACGCAGACGAGATGACAGAAGCGGCATGATCGATTAAAATGTTGGTAACATTCATTTGTATGTCAAAATGAATAAATCTTTATTTTCAATTATACAAATTATCAATTGTAATATATATTGCGTCGGGGGGTCTAACTGGGTGTCAATCACTGCTCATGCACACACATTCATTTTCCCTTTTGGAGGAAGGGGCCTAGGAGGCCATTTGGGCTCCAGCAGAAAGGGGGGTTGGGGGGACTGAGAAGTTATCGTCGTTCAAATTCTCTGGTTAAGTCCTGGAAGAAGACCCAGCAGGGTCGAAACATTGCCTTTTGTATTAAATTATGGGAGCATAAAGCAGTGTTGCATATTTTTTACTTTACTTTTCATTTGTCCTGCACCTGCCAGAAGGTGGGACGTGAACACCATGTCTTTTATAATTATTATGGTAAATGCACATCTTAAATAATAGGTAGTTGCTGAGCACATAAGAGAAAATGGCGTCCCAACTGGCGCATACCTATGTGTACCACTCTTGTGCAAAGACATCCATCTTTTTCCCTTCCATATTTCATAAAGTGCTCTTTCTTTGCCATATTTCAGGAAACATCAGAAATTATTACATTCATATTGTATATTCAAACATAAACAAACTGGTGTCCCATAGCAACAATAGAATCCCAGCTTGACTCAATGACCATCTGTATTGAAAACATAAGAATACATGTTGTTGTTGCCATAACGACTCACTTGGACTACTGGAACCCAACTTGAGTTCTGACACAAATTCACTCAGTTTGTGTGAGAGACAGTTTGACTGTGACAATCCAAAGGTGCACATTGCAACAGGAGAAGGAACACTGGAAAACATGGAATTCAACTCCGGAGAGACTGAACCGCGAATTAATTTCTACCTCAGTCACCTTGAAGAACAAGTACGGTGTGAGCTGAAGGACAGCGAGGCGACGCTCACCCAATGTGAGTCTGAGGGGAGAGTTCACCTGATCATCCGAGAGGACCTGCTGGCCGATCTCCTGGATCAGCTCCAACAACAGAGAGAGGGCAGCAGTTGGAGCCATGAGAAAGAGCTGATGCAGAGGGAGGTGTGCGACTTGAAAGTTCAGCTGGCTCAACGTGTCCCCTCCCCACCCAGGGAAACTGAGCATCTGAAATCCCAGCTGGTCAAAACCAACAACAGGCTCCGAAAAGCCCAAAAAGATCTGGACCTTCAGACCTTCATTACTCAAGACCTGAAAGTGGAATTGGAGCAGATGAAGGGAGAGAAGGAGGTCTTGAAAAAGGAAGTGGAGACTCAGAAGATGGAGTTTGGTAAGGTGAGAGAGATGCTTAAGGTAAGTAAGACAAACGTGGAGTTAGAGTTGGAGAGCTGTCTGGAGATGGAGAGGGCTCAAGCTCAGGAGCTGAAAGACAAATTGAGCAAGATGGAGGAGGAGGCAAAGGAGAGACTGGAAAGATCCCAGGCTTCCCACAGAGCTCAGCTGGATCAGGCTCTAGCTCAATGTGTCCACTCCCCACCCAGGGAGACAGAGCATCTGAAAGCCCAGATGGGAAAAATCACCAACAGGCTGCGAAAAGCCCTAAAAGACCTGGACCTTCAGTACTTCATTTCCGAAGACCTGAAAGGGGAATTGGAGCAGATGAAGGGAGAGAAGGAGGCCCTGAAAAAGGAAGTGGAGACTCAGAAGCTGGAGCTTTGTAAGGAGAGACAGATGCTCAAGGTAAGTCAGACCAATGTGGAGTTAGAGTTGGAGAGCTGTCTGGAGATGGAGAGGGCTCAAGCTCAGGAGCTGAAGCATAAATTGAGCATGATGGAGGAAGCTCTCCGAGAACAGGAGGAGGGAAAGACGATACTGGAAAGATCCCAGGCTTCCCACAGTGCCCAGCTGAAGATGATGGACCAGAAAACCAAGAAACTCATGGATGATCTTGAGAAAAGGTTTGAGCAGCAGCTGGAGAGTCATCTCAACGAGTGGAAGGAGGACAGGTCATCCCTCCTTCAGGCCACAGAAAGCCTGAAGAAGACTCAGCAGGAGAAGGAGCAGGAGTGGGAGAGGACAGAGAGCTCCATGAGGTCCCAGCTGGAAGATCTGCAGAGCCAGGTGATGAAAAAGCAGAAGAAGAAGAAAAAGTGGTACAGGAGGCTTCTGCCTGGGTGAGGAAAGGTGTATTTGTACTTGTTGTGTGTTTATGTGTGTGTGTGTGTGTGTGTGTGGGGGGGGGCTGTCTGTGTGTGTGTGTCTCTGTGTTTGTTTGTCTGTGTGTGTGTGCGTGTGTGTGTGTATGTATGTGTGTGTGTGTGTGTGTGTGTGTGTGTGTGTGTCTGTTCGTGCCTGTGTGTGTGTGTGTCTTTGTGCCTGTGTGTGTGTCTGTTTGTATCTGTTCGTGCCTGTGTGTGTGTGTGTGTCTGTGTGTCTGTTCGTGCCTGTGTGTGTGTCTGTCTGTGTATTTGTGCGTGTCTGTCTCGTGTTGTTTGTTTGTGTGTGTGTGTGTGTGTGTGTGTGTGTGTGTGTGTGTGTGTGTGTGTGTGTGTGTGTGTGTGTGTATGTGTGTGTCTGTGTGTGTGTGTGTGTCTGTTCGTGCCTGTGTGTGTGTGTGTGTGTGTGTGTGTGTGTGTGTGTGTGTGTGGGTGTGTGTGTGTGTGTGGGTGTGTCTGTTCGTATCTGTTTGTGCTTGTGTGTGTGTGTGTGTGTGTGTGTGTGTGTGTATGTGTGTGTCTGTTCGTGCCTGTGTGTGTGTATGTGTGTGTGCGCGTGTGTGTATGTGTGTGTGTGTATATGTGTGTGTGTATGTGTGTGTGTGTGTGTGTTTCCACGCAGGGCGTGTGATGCGTCAGTGCAGTAGTGTTGGAGTAGTAGAGCTTGTAGTCAGACACTGCATGCTACATGCTACATGCTACATGCTACATGCTACATGCTGCTTCCAGCTACTGCCACCGGACAGCCCTTTGTTTTCAGGGGTAGAAAGAGGAGCCGAGTGTGTGTGGCCTCCTCTGCCGGTACATAGCCTCTCCACTGCCAAGACCTCGTACACGCCTCCCCGTGGCACACATGGGAACTGGTCCCTTGTGGTTCCAGGCTAAGTTGTACAGGATCTCGGAGCAGCAGTGGGCCCCAGAGACGCGGCATGCAGGCCCATTGGTGAGTAGAAACGCCCTGATGCCCGTCAACCACTGTCCCAGTTATGGGTAAATAGCCCCAGCTATGGGTAAATAGTGAAGACCCCAATGGGGGCGCAGGCGGAGGATGGTGGTGTGAGAACCACCACAACGGCTGGGAAGGAGGAAGAAGGCAACCCCAACGCCACGTGGGTTACCTTGGGGGTACAGTGGCTGGGAGAGGAAACCCCAAAGACACACCTGCACCTGGAGACAGAGACAGGACAGTGCAACTGACTGGACCACCGCCCCCCCCTGCAACTCCTGCCAGACAAAGGTCATCATGGGTTCCCTCATGCCACTGGAGGTCTATCTGGTAGGAGTGAGGTCTGCATTATTTGGTAAAGATCAGTTATCAGTTTACTTTTTGTTATAGCAGTAATCCATAAATCTTATGATTTCCATGTAGTTTTGGTCTAATGAAATGCCTGAGCCTCTTCTGGCATGGCTCCAGCATCTTGAGCCAGTTTTCCTTTCGCTCTAACCTGAAGTCTGTCTGTCCTGAGTTTCCTGAACACATCCCTGCTGCTTCTCCTACTCCACACACCTGCTGTTATTACCTGCGATGTGCCCCCCCCCGGTCCTGATGATCTTCTCTGCTCCATATAAGCCGTGACCAGACCTCCGTTCCCTGCGGACCGTTAGCCTAACCAGTATGTTGAGCTCTTGTATCTTGCATCTAGTTTTTGAAAGTCTTTCTGCCTGTCGCCAACCTGCCTCCTGTTCCTCTGTCTACAGTTAATCACCTGGACAGAAACGCACGCCTGCCTGGCCGACAACTTCACGGTTGCATTCTGGGAACGGCGCAAACACTCCAGCCTTCCTATTTCACCCGCTGCCAGAATAGGGACTTACCCGCTTCCATATTTATACTACAAATAAATACTCACCTTGATATTCCAACTTACCTTGTCCGGGTCTGCTTCTGGGTTCCAGTACTAGACAAATGGTGACAAAGGCTGTCCCCCAACTCAGATCGGTTAATCAAAGGGAAACAAAAGAGGGGCTACACTTAACAACCTAATTGGAATTAAAACTACCACTGCAATGATAGAACAGAATAGGAAAATTATGTAAATGTGCTGTATTTATACAGCACTTTTCTAGTCTTAACGACTACTCAACTGAACTGAAAACTGAATATTAAATATTATATCCCTGTCCTCTAAAGCAGTACTGGTAAACCATCTGATATCAGATAATCAAACTGATCTATTGTGTCTTACTGAAACATGGCTGGGCCATGAAGAATATGTTCGTCTAAATGAAGCCACTACTCAGTCACAATAATACTCAAATTCCTAGAGGCTCAGGCCGAGGGGCGGAACTACAAGCTTGTTAATTAATCTTAAACCTAAACTACATTAGAACTCGTTTGAGAACCTTGTTCTTAATCTTCAACATCCATCATGGAAAACATTACAGCCAATTATATTTGTTATTTACCGAACTCCAGGACCAGATTCTGAATTTTTATCTGAATTCTCAGAGTTTTTATCAGGTGTAGTCCTTAAATCAGACAAAATACTTATTGTAGATGATTTTAATATCCATGTGGACGTTGACGATAGCCTTAGTACTGCTTTCAACTCACTGGTTTCAGTCAGAGTGCATAAGGCCACTCACTGTTTTAACCACACCCTCGACCTTGTGCTGATATATGGCATCCAAATTAAAGATTTAATAGGATTTCCGCAGAATCCTTTATTATCAGACCATTCTCTAATAACTTTATTAATCAGAATCAGAATCAGCTTTATTGGCCAGGGATGAAGACACATACGAGGAATTTTTCTTTGGAGCATAGTTGCTCACAATGTGCTTACACATACAAAACAACCAACAATATATCCACACTAATATATACATACTCTAAACAGAAACAGAAACAATATAGAGGCATGAGTGCAATGAGGAGTTCAATAAAAATAATTTAAATGTGGACCATAGTGCAAAGGATGCTGGGATAAATAGTATTATGTTATTATGTTACAATATGAACATTATGAACAGTTCTGAAATAGTTCTGTGTTGGGCTCCCACTTCAGGTCCTGGGATATAGTGGATCCCAGAAACCTGAAGGATTCCACAGCAGACACAGGGCAGTTGAGTATGGTGATGGAGGGAAGAGTGGGGGGGCACCTCCTGAAGTCCACGATCATCTCCACAGTTTTGAGCGTGTTAAGCTCAAGGTTGTTCTGACTGCACCAGAGAGCCAGCTGACCCACCTCCCGTCTGTAGGCTGACTCATCACCGTCCCGGATAAGGCCGATGACCGTTGTGTCGTCAGCAAACTTCAGGAGTTGTCACGCCTGCGACAGCCACAAGGTTTGACTGTCTCAACAAAGGCACTGCATTTCCCATAATGCTCAAGTTGAGAAAATTATTACATCATCAAAGTGCGCCGTTACTCTGGCAACGTTTGGTTTCTTTTGGTTGTAGCCCTTTAGCTGGCTTGTGAAGTTGTCAAAGATTGTAACACTATCCAATTTGATGCCAAAAATAAGGTGAGAATCGGTTTTATTTCCCGTTTTGATATTTCTTAACATTGTCACATACATTATAGCATGTTTTTTTTCGAACAACGAGTCGCTTTTGTCTTGTGTTTGTCAGCTCAGACACGCTATGGGAGCAGGCTGCGGCGGAGGTCCTCTCGCGGGAGGCTGAGCGTGGGGAGGAGGACGGAGGAGAGACGGTCAGCGAGAGGACCGTGTTTCTGATGGGGAGCAAGGCTGGGGTATGTTCACCGTCGTGCCAGAACATAGCTAGACAGTATATGTATTGCTTTCTTTTCTTGTTACAAGCTAACTTACATAACTTATAGCTAGTAAGCTCACTTTTGTTTTTTTCAGGGTAAAACATCCATTCTCCTTAGATGCCTCGACAGGTGAGTATGTGTGGTCTTAACTCTCACCTCAAAATGATCAAATCTAGCCTCATGATAATATATTCTGTATGCAGACCAATGCTAAATAGACAATTCACCCAAAACACAATAAACATGCCAGTAATTAACAATAATGCTTTAAGCATGGACCTTTAGGGACAGGATGCATCATTTATAATCTCCCAGTCCTCAAGATGGAGACAATCAGCCAACGTTATGACTTTGCCATGTGCAGTGAGCCTTCTTAATCACTTTCATCATTCTCTGGATATTGTGTTGATAAACCAATCAGAAATCAGGAAATGACTCCTCTTAATGCTTAGCCCAGCCATATGCATCTGTCTTCACTCTGGGCCTCTGTGTAACATGCCTTTTTGGCACACCTAATACTGTTTTGTTATCCACCAGAGATGAACCATCTAAGCCAACTCTAGCACTGGAGTACACTTTTGGAAGACGGGCCCGAGGACACAACACAGTAAGAAAGCCCTTTTGGTCTTAGACATTTTAGACTTGCTCCCCCCCTAAAGAATGGATAATCCTGATAATTTGTGACCTCTTCAAACTTTGTATGTTTTTTTTATTGAAATGAGACTACATTCATTTACCACAGCTCCACCACTATTGAGCATATTGAGCACAATGTACCAGGCTCTCTACGAGAGTTGGTGTTGTTTATGATATACTATGTACCCAAACCCATTGGTTCTCTATTAGTCCGGTAAATACCTTACTTGAAAATGTAGTATATGTGTACAATGATGGTGTGATAGTCTGACTGATAGTCTGTTGGTTTCATCTTTCAGCCCAAAGACATAGCCCACCTATGGGAGCTTGGAGGAGGGACCTCTTTGTCAGACTTGGTCCAGATCCCAATCACTCCTGTCAGCATCAAGTAGGTCACTTACATACATTCCTGACGTCTTGTTGTTTCACAGTTTAGATAGATAGATAGATAGATAGATAGATAGATAGATAGATAGATAGATAGATAGATAGATAGATAGATAGATAGATAGATAGATAGATAGATAGATAGATAGATAGATAGATAGATAGATAGATAGATAGATAGATAGATAGATTGATTGATTGATTGATTGATTCATATTGATCCAAAAATGGGAAATTACAGTGTTACAGCAGCAAAATATCAGACACACAGCACACATACAGAATATACATGAAATAATAAAAAGGATAGAATACAAGAACAACGAATCTGTATTTTCCCAGGTCTCTCTCTGTCATCCTCATTCTGGACCTGTCTAAACCCAACGCCCTGTGGGGAACCATGGAAAAGCTGCTTCAGGCAACACAAGCTCAGTTGGAGAAAGTTTCCTCCCAGGCACAAAAAGCACAGAAAGCCAAACCTAGAGCCAAACACCATATGCCTGTCCGCTCAGCAGCACGCATGTTACCTAAAGACTATCCTGTAAGACCTCAGCCCATTATGTCATTATAATCTTTTCTTCAGTCCAGGCCAGGGCAAAATATGATAGCATATTTGAAGAAGTTTTTGAAATTAGATTCAACTTTAGATTTACTTTAATGCATGATGAGCTACCTCAGAAATGCTTATGTCTCAGGCTCATAGAAAATGCTAAAGATCACAAATGTGAAAAGACTAATTCTAACAAACTAAACCAACATGGTGAAAAACAACTATTTAGATAACAGAAGGAAAGTTCACCGAATATCCAGTGCAAAGTCCAAATAAGATGAGTAAGGCTTTTTTGTAGATGAAAGGTGATTACATTTTTGTCCAGTGCAGATGTAAGATGTGCATGTATCCTAAGTTAACTGTGACTTTGTCAACAGGACAGAGAGCTGATCAGTCCCTTTCCTGTTCCTCTGCTCATCATCGGCAGCAAATATGACACCTTTCAGGTAAAACACGTGCTTCAACTTAAATATTACCTTATCTTTTAGGTGGTCTAGTGGTGGCTTAATTACATACAGTTTATGATATTGTAAATGTTTATTTGTACAACTTTAAAGTATTTTTAGGCAGAGAAGTTGTTAAAAGGTTTGGTTTGTTATAGTCACAGTTACATTGGTGTAACTTCTTGGATCCTGGAATGATTTGTGTAACACATTATTGAATGTACAGTACAATGTAGTTTATTTTCCATCTGTGTTGCAGGAATTTGACTCTGACAAGAGGAAATTGGTTAGTAAAACACTGCGTTTTGTTGCCCACTACTACGCAGCATCTCTTATTGTAAGTTTCGTTTGACTATACATGCAATGCAACATATTAACACTTTTTTTTGCTTTGTCTTACCATTGAATTTAACCATTCTATCAACTGTTTCTGATCCACTTTTCTTTGATGTGCCTAATCTTTTCATCAGTTCACTAGCATCAAGACAGAAAGCCTAATGTCAAAAACCAAGAGCTTCTTCTCCCACCTGGCCTTCGGTCTGGACAGAGTGTGAGGAGGATAACAGCATTGTACTCCAACTAGTAGTGCTATTTAATGCTTTGGTTTTATTTAAATTTTTCAAGTTATTTATTTATTTATTTATTTTTCTTTCTTTTTTTTAAATGTGATCAGGAAAAGTGTGTCCTTTGACTCTACCAAGCCTCTTATCGTTCCTGCAGGCTCTGACTCCTTCAGCCAAATAGGTGAGCACAGCACCACTTTGTGGCCAGACACAGTAATGCATTTGAATTAAATTAAAATTCTATTGCTTTGCTGTGTTGTTGGACATACGCCTGATTTGAAGCCACCTTCAGCCTTGATATTTGGTGACATGAACAGAATTGTATGATATTGAATTAAAATAATGTTCCTATTACTTTAGGTTCCCCTCCTACTACTGATGTAGACATTACGTCTCTGCATGCTAAAAACCCAAAGGACCTCTGGAAGAAAGTCTACGAGCGTGTCTTCCCCCAAGAGGTAGTTCAGTCACTGGTAGCACATTTTTCTTCATCAGTAATTAAAAAAATAAATAAAACTGATGTAGCCTCTGATCTTTAAAAACACCCTCTCACTGAACAATCCTATTCACATCATTCTTTTTTATAAATATGCATGTTTACAAGAACAAGGTTGTCTGTAATTGGTCAATTTATGATCTTTTACTGTCCATCCAACTGACTTTGTCTTTGCAGAATACCAGTGAGCAAAGGGAACTAAAGGATCCAGCCAAAGACCCACAGTACAGTGAGCCTCAGATTGATGCCATGAGAGCCCAAAAGACCAGGTAACACATCTTGACCAATCACATACATGCTACTTTATAGATGCATAGCTGTTAATACTATGGCAAAACACATCTGGACAGGCTTTGCTATTGCAATCATGACATGACCTATGAGTTGGCAGTATAGGGATCAATCAGTGTTCTTTGGAAATTACTGTTCACTTATCTGTGCTTTGTGACCTTGACCTTTGACCTCCTGTGAAGTGGAACAAGTATTGGTGAAGATAACAGATTTTAAAAACATGCAAAGCGCTACATTTTCTAGTTGATTAAGAGGTTAGATTTAATGAAAGTTGCTGATTTCAACTGCCCAAGCCAGGCTGAATTAAAAACAAGAATTGGCATTTTATCAGAGAAACAAATAGATCTGCAGTTAAACACTCTGCTCCAGACCTGTCTTAAACAAGGCTAATGTCCCAGAGTAACCTTCTGTCCTTCAGCAGCCTTTATATAGCAGTGTTTCTCTCATTGTCTCATTAACAGGCTGCCATATATCTGTGGTATAACCTCAGAGATAGTAGTCTCAGTAGTCTCCCTGCTGGCCTATCCCAGGGCCACTCTGTCTCTACTGACTGACTGTCGTGCTCTGCCATTGGACGACACAAAATGTAATTGGTCTGGGTAACCAATAAGAGAAATAGGGTAAAGGTTTATTCCAACAGAGTACATGTATCGAGGATACATTAGTGAAGGCCACGTTGTTACAATAGTAGGGGAAACACTGGTCCTGCCTTTGCTGGCACATTGCTGGCAACATTGCCAGGCACATTACCACGTTGGCATAACCGTTATCAGGAATATACCTACCTTATATTATACCAGGTATGGCTGTAAAAATAAGATAACTCAGAAAAGCAGAGAAATTGCACATTTCTGTATTACCCTTATAATGTAAAAAATTAAATATAAAATATAAAAATATGCCACAAATCAATCGTTACTGCATTGAATACAAACTCTAATAAAGTGCCAAAATCTGAAAGAGGCTTTTAAGATTTCTGTTGTGGAGAACAAAACCTTGTTTACTTTTATGAGTTTGCAGGCATTTCTGCATTATAGTACTGGATGTGTTTGCAACTGCCTGTATATTTTCTTTGTACTTCATTGATGTAGAAAAGGTGTATTTTTTTTTTTTCTTCTCTCTTTCTGTTTTCAGGAGTTGGATCAGTATAAAAGGGATGCAGCTAAGTCATGGAAAGGACTGGAGCTGGAGACATGAGAGATACTCGGCTTTACGGCTTTGCTTTATTTATTTCCTTTAGTGTCATTGTGTCTTTTTTAAACAACAAAACTACTTGTATACCAATGATAACATTGGGTTCTAAAAATAAACAATTTAACATTATTGCAATAAGCATCACTTCCTATTCATGATACATTACAGTCACAATATCTTTACAAAAACATAATACATGCAATTCATTTGTGACATTTTAGTGCTTAGAACGTTGATACTCTTCTTTTATTCAACAATAGACACTAGTCCATCATTACGTTTTTAATCAAAACGGTGATTCAAAGTTTAAGCTGTAGTTTACCTGTACCACTTTGTACAGTATATACTTATTAAAATAATTAATTTAACATTGGTGCAGATATTTGTTCCAGTCAGAAACTGCATATTTAAACTATACAGAACCTTGTTTGAGCCCAATCAGTGTTACAGCAGGTTGATTCATGGTGCTGTTTAGTACTAGGACCACTCAGTTTTTAAGCAATCATATCAGGTGATGTATGTCCATAGCAGAATCCTAGTTAACACAGATTAACCCCTTCTGTACTGTACCTTGCACGCTGCGCTCATTTTTCTTAGAACATGTCTAACAAAAGCTCTTTGTACTTGCATCATTGCTCTGAACTATAATGCTTTATTCTGCAAAACTTTAAGGTAAGTGTGTCTGTAGTTTTAGTGACGTACAAGCCTGTCTCTGATCTTGAAGCTGATCATGCCCAGTAGCAGGAGAGCAGGCAGGAAGGAGTATAGGAGAACAAAGTCCAGTGTGTATCGTGACAGGGCGCCAGGATAGCCTTCTTCAATGATCTGACTGCCTTGAGTGATAATACAGGCTCCTGGCAAAGGTCTGGAAATATCTGCAACAGCACAACGCACCAGAGAGAAAGAGTTTACCATTTGTCTGGTTTTAAAAACCTTTTCATTCCCAAATCAGCCAATGAGCATCCTTTTGATCTGTCTGTTTAAGCATTGACAGATGCAAAGATTAAAGGCTATAGCTGTTAATTACATTTCCTTCATTGTAAATGTGAACCAGGTTTAGATTCCCCTAAAGGGGCAACATCTGTTCCCAGTGTCCTCTCCAGGTAGTGATGTCAAGGCCAAGAACTTTACAACATCAAACACTAACAAAAATAGATTTTTTTTCATCATCATCATCTTTACATCTTGTAAAGAGTGGAATTATTATAATTATGGGTCCCTTTTGATGACCACAGATGATGGTCACACAGCACACATACTTACTGCATGTGAAGTCAAGTCCATGGAACTCTGTGACTATGAGCAGCTCACAGCTGTACTTCTGGAAGGTCAGGTAGCTGAGCCACTGGAAGACCATCGGCATCTGCTGGGTACTCCTGTTGAGAGGAAGGTCTGTTACTTGTCTAATATATTCATTTACATTGAAGACTTGAAGAGGTTGCCTTATCAAAGGTCCAAATCACAACAGACTTGGCATAAAGTTACTTCAACTAACTAACAATTAAAAACATGGTGTCTCACCTTAGGAAGCCAGATCCCACCATGATCCCTGCAATATTGAGCAGAGCCACTCCAGTGTTGACCATGTTAGGGTCTTGGACCACTCCTAACAGCACCACAGTCAGCAACTCACCTGAGGAAAAGAAAAAAAATGTATACTAAAACATACTATAATAATAATAACATATATACCTTTATATCATATAATATAAAACATGGAGACGCGCAGACTAACTTGTCGCTATAATCCTTTGCTTTGAAGAAAAAGAAGATGCCAGTAAATATGTGCTTGGGAGCTTGTTCATTGCTTAATCTTATCGGCTCACCTGTAATATGTGGCACCAGGACTACAGCAGAATAACACAGGAAACGTAAACTGTCAGGGTGCATCCCCACCGTCCTGAGATGGCAGGGACAAAAAATAGAAGAGACAAAAGAACAGTTAGTGCTAAGGGATGGTGAGTTTAAGTTGAGGGTGTATATAGAATATGAGCTCTATTGAATCGTTGTGGGAGGTTAAATGTAAAGCTTGCATTCCCCCAATGAAAACACATCCGTGTTTACTACCCACCAGTAAAGGAAGGAGGTGAAGATGAAAACACTCAGTATGCTGAAAGGCAGGATGTGGAAGATGTAGGCCAAGAACATTTGCCATTTACTGTACAGACCGTCCTGACTCTCCTGATCACTGATGGCTCGCAATGCCGGGACTGTTGACAAAAGCAGAGTGAGACAGAGAGAGAGAGCAGGCACTGTGATGAGTGAAAAAGGGGAGCTCTTAAATTACTCTTAAATGTGTTACAAATTTGGAAAATGGGAATTAGAGTAAATTAGGGTTATAAAGACCGTTGAAAAGTCCTTGTTAACTCATATTATTTCTTTTTTTGTTGTTGCTCTAAACAATTAAACTTTGACAGAGCAATCATATTGTGAAATCTTGATCCTAACAAGAGATCATTCAAATGAATGATATTGGTATGTTGCTCTATCCCAACCACTCCCATGAAGACCCAAGGCAAGCCTGTTCCAAGATGCCAGATTACCGGTTTATCTTGATATCTTGGCTGAGTAAAACTCAAAGCTGGTCGTTTGCCAACAGTCCATGTCCCAGATCCGCAGTCGTTTCTTGTTAATTTAAGCAAAGTTATTCAGCTAACGAGGTAAATCTGTTCCTATCAGATTTTAGATTCAGCTGATAACTGAGGAAGACATTCACCCTATATAGTCAATATCCTTCACTGGTTATTGTCTATCTCTGTCATCTTTTAATATCATCTTTTAACATGCAGTACATATTGTGTATAAAATTAATGCTGATAGATTCAACTAAAGCCGTATTACCTATTTAGCTAGGACATTCTCACTGTGATAAAATAAATTAATTGTTTTTTTAAAGTGTGTCTTAACCGCGAAAATACTATATATACTGTATATATATATATATATATATATATATATATATATATATATGTATATATATATATATATATATATATATATATATATGTTTATATCTACATACCGTATACATAGATCAGAAATAAAGTTCACAAAACTCTATCATCATACATGTCCAAACACAAGACCAGTTAGCTTTTTCTCTCTGTCTATACAATAATGTGCAAATGTTTATCTTTATGTGAGGTCACCTTAAGTCACAGCAGCTGCTATAAATACTAACCATGATGTTAACACAGATACAGATACACAAATACAGATCATATAGTACAGGTATGTAGGTAAAAAGGCACTTGCGTTCATTGGGCTCTACACAGACTAAAGGTCATTCTCCCCCTGTATGTAAACTGCAAATGCAAACTACAGTACCTCTCTAACAACTGTGTAAAGCCACAGCAAATAAGAATATGTGTACTAAATACTTCTGAAATTAAAACTATTGTACTATAAATGTTTTGTTTATACTATTTATTGGCCGCATTTGTGAAAATGACAACTGCAGCTCTAATCCATAATAATAATAATAATAATAGTTTAATTTACAACTCCTCACTTAATATTTCACTCTGACCTACAAGAGACACCACTGAAAGTACATGAAGTCTCTTTGGGCCCTTTAATCGAGCCAAATCCAAGCTAGACTCTACACATTTCTGCTGAAGGGAACAAAAATACTGCAGACAGCTGACTCCTTTCACCCAGAGATAAGTGAGCTTACACAGCTGAGATAAAAATGTTTCGGACATGCTTTATCCAAAGATAATACATCATATTTACTCAGATGATAGACCACACGCACTTCAAAATGTCCCTAAAGTCGTTGTGTCCACCTCATGTAGATATTTATTTGGTGATGTTATCAGACACTTGCAGTTAGATGGAATATGTCACCCAGACACTATGTGACTGCCAAAACACACTTACAAGTCAAGTTGTTTGCCTTGGGTATTCCAGTTATTATTTCTAAGCGAAACAAAAACAAGATTCAGTGGTGCTTCTTAATGTTTTAGTTTAGTTTTTGAATATGGATAAAACAATAATCAACACTATTAAAATTTCACTATTTAATGAATGGTGTTGGTGGAACTCACAGAGAGCCACAGCATTCAGCATGCCAGTGTAGGGTGAAGCACCAATGCTCTGATAGATGATGCCAATGCGGTCTTGCACAGCACCCTTGCTGACGTCATTATCTAAATGCATCACGAAGAAGGCCACAAAGAGACCGTAGATCAAGTTCTGCGACAAACGCATCAGAACACCCATCCTGTCTCTGGACAAGTTTCTTGCTGTTCGCCTACACACAAAACACACATGGAAATATATGGAAACACGCACAAAGGCGTACATGTCCTCAGGTACATATTCATACAACAACACACAAAGGGCGGGAAGGGAGAATTGTACAGATGAGAGAGAAATGCTTTTTTTGTACAAGAAGGGAATAAGATGGATGAATGTACTTTAAAATTCTAAATTGAATCATTTCTATAAGCCAGTATCACTTATTGCCTTCACAGACAAACACAAACACACAACACAAGGGGGCTGAAGACTTGCTCAGCACTGACCTGAGCAGAACTTCAAGTTTGGTTGCACCACTAGGTGACTCTTTGCTCTTGAAGGGGATGGCTGGCTTGTCTGCCCGCTGCAGGCTCTGCTCCACTTTTTGCAGCATGCTCTGGTAGATGGCAGACTTCTGATAGGCTGAAGTGATCTCATGCATGCGATTAAAGGTGGCTGCCTCCCTCTCACTGCTGCGTGTGTCCACTGAGGTGAAGTCAACTGTTTCACATTAAAGACATTTAAATATTTAAATGTTCAATAATACCCTGTTGATTCTTTAAGATACTGTATTATTCTCAAGATGTGCCTAGTCTTTATTTGTCAAAGCTGTGTGGCTATAATTTACAGTACAGGATCATAGCATGAAGTACCATAGATGTCAAAGGGGTTGCAGTATTCTGGACACTCATATCCACATTGGCTGAAGAAGTCCACCATTTCCTCTGGCTGCCCACAGAACACCAGCTCTCCACGACTCATAATAGCTATCCTGCTGAACACCTGGGCACACACACATGATATTCTGTTTTGGTAGAAAATAGTGAGCTTTTTGTTTAAAGGACAGGTTCATATTTACCTGTTACAATCTGTGATTGTTCCCACTGTCGTAAAGACAGAGACGAGGTGTCTCCCCAATATCATCATGTACACCAAATGTACAGTAAGAGATAAAGAACCAAATTCAGAAACTTTCTTCTGAGTACACATTACTTCTAAAGTTCAGCTTAATATGAGGCTTCAGCGAGTTAGACAAAGCGGGAACATTTTTCCATTACAGTTCAGAAAGGAAACGCTACTTGTATACTACATATAAGGTTGTAACTTTGAAAGATAACCTCTTGGTTTGACTTACACAAAGAGGAAAGTGGATTTTATCCCCCTTTACTTCCATTAAAATCACATTTTAAATAAAAAGGGATTAAGGGATCTCTTCATGTCCAGTATGGAGAGGAGGAACAATCACAGCAACCAAAAACAGTTTTAATGTTTTATGGGCATGTGGGCATTGTTTTAAAGTAGACTTGAAAAAATGCGACTCTATCCTTTTAAAAAAGTTTCCATCTAGGAGTCACTCTTTCTCTTTTTCTTCAGTTTATCTCAATACCCACCCTGAAGAGCTCGGAGCGTGGTTGGTGGATGGTTACTATGACGATACGGTTCCTCCTGGCCAGCTCTTCCAGCAGCACCACAATCTGATTGGCGGTCATGCTGTCCAGCCCAGTGGTCGGCTCATCCAATAGGACCACCCCTGTCACGACATCATCCCAATGACATCATCACCCCAATGCAGGTGTGTCACACATTAATGCATCGAGAACGAGGGAAAGGCAGGACAATAACTTTTTTTAAGTTGGAAACTTTTAAACACACTTTTTATTAAGTTGCACATGCAGGACTCTCAGCGGTGCTTAACTTGTGGTGATAAGTGAGTTCTTTTTCTAAGTTAATTACTCTAATTAGGACAATTAAAAGATTGCCTCTTTGCATTATGAAAGCAGAGTGGAATTAGCAGATGCTTTAATTGTGAGATTAATTCATTTCCTGGTTGATTGGAGAGGAAGCGAATGGGAACTCCTCATTACTCTGTGTGTGTGTGTGTGTGTGTGTGTGTGTGTGTGTGTGTGTGTGTGTGTGTGTGTGTGTGTGTGTGTGTGTGTGTGTGTGTGTGTGTGTGTGTCCATAGCCGGTCTAATCCTGAATGAGGACTGAGACCCTTCATCCTCCCCAGAGGACTGTAGACCTGATAAACTACACCTGGGATGAGCACTCACTCTCACTCACACACTCACACACTCCAACACACTAACAGAGGTGGGTTTCTGCTCATTCCCTTCGTGGTGTGATAACCCAGTCTTTCATTACTCTTCTCCCTCTCTCCCTCTGTCCCTTTCTCTGTCCTTTCCTTATTCCTTTCTTACTTAGTTCCCTTTGTTTTTTCAGTGAGGACTTCTAAAACTCTTTGGGGAGAGACAGGTATTATGGTGAACTTTCTTCTGTTATCAGGATAGCACAGTCCTACTTCCAGTCCTGTTGCGCTCAACAGTTTATGCATGGACTATAATGTGTTATATGCAAAGAACATAAAGGACAACCTTTATGATATTGTGTCACAACCCCTTTTGTATAATCCTCTTCCCATGTGTCTCAAAGCTTTAAAATAAATCACCTTTAATGCTTCAGTTTGTCGACTCCATATCTCCTCACTGAGGGTCTATAAAGCCTTAAGAATTGAAGGGATATGGGCTTTTACCTCGATTCACCTCATCATCATGATTTAAATTTGCAGCAATAGCACACTTTTGAAATCTGATGTCCATGATACACAGATAAAACTCCTGTAGTTCTCCTCAGACATTCTACCCCAAAGCTACTTACTTGGGTCCTGAAGTAGCTGACTAGCAATGGAGACCCTCCTCCTCTCGCCCCAGAGATTCCCGGGAAAACACGACCTCCAATAACACTGTGGGCCACGTGACTTAGACTCAGCTCGGCCATCACCTGCGACACCTGCACAGGAGCCAGAGGTCAAGGGTCAGGATCTCTGAAATATTTCTGAGTGAAGGACAGGGCCAGGAGGTTTTGATTTAAAGGCAACAGGGAGAAAGTTATACATTTTCTTTTTTAGTTAAATAATCATGAACAAAGGCTAAAATAGCTGACAGTTGCACACTTTTCTCTTCTCACTTGTCTCTTTTTGTAAGATCGTAAGAGGGGAGTAATTGTAAAATGGTTAACACACAAGCTGCAAGAGTATAGGTGCTGATGACTAGCTAAAGCAAAAAACACATTGGTACAATACAAATACTAGTAAACATTCCATGCATTAGACACAGGGGTTACAAGGGGTATCCAACTCATTTGACCTTTGAAGCAATGTTTGATTCTATTTTATATTTTCAGTTATCTTGATGTTGGACATAACCTTCTTTAAAATAACTGTGACTCACATTTGCCTTAGATGGCCAAGATAATTTCTCTAGCCCGGAAAAATGCCAAGTTTCAGCTAATGAAAACTGATAGAGTGGACAGAGTGGAAGAGGCTCTCAAAAGTCACCTTCTTCTTGATGGCTTCGGCTGAGTGTTTCCGCAGGGCCAGCTGGGCTGTGTAGGTCAGAGTCTCCTCTACTGTCAGATAACTTAACAAGTTATCACTCTGGAAAAGAAAGAGACAAAGAAAGAGTAAAAAAAGAAAGTAAATAGCAAGAAACAAGTAAAAGATGCAGTGAATGTCTAATGGATCTTTCATACTAACTTGGGATATATTGTAAAATTGCTCCAGCATTTTTTTACTTCAAAAGAAATGAGTAACAAGACTATGAGTTAATACTGAGGAGGTTCAGATGATGCAAAATACACCGCTGCTAGTATTTTATCTTCACCAAGAAGCATTTATGGGTATGACCAGCTCTGTCTTTCTATTGTGTGTTCATCAGTGTTCAAACTACAGTATATCTTGAAACCTAATGGTGTGACTGGCATGACATTTTCAACAGAAAAGTGTAGATTTCAAAATCTTTATTTTTTACTTATCTACAGTATATTTGCTCCACATCCCTGCACATTGAGTGTACATCCATATAGGACACTTACCGCACAGAATGTTCATATATGCCCACACACACATGCATAGGCCTACATTTATTGCTTGAACCTGCTGCCTGCCCTAATTAACACATGGCGCCTCACTCCCAATCCCACTTCTCCTTTTAGTCTCTCATCTGAATGACTTTAATATCAGGCGCTCATATCACCTCCTCATCTACAGCTTAGCAGAGGAAGTTAATGACGAGGCTTAGAGAGCAAGGGGGGGTTGCTATCAGCTAGAAGAGGGACATGATTTGAAAAGAAGCGAGGCCAGTTTTAAGCCAGTGTTTTTAATTCAGGCTTTGGATACACTTGAGCACCTCTCATTGAGAGATTAGGTGCATGAGGAGGCCAACAAGGGCCTTTAGTTCATTTCCTCCAGAGGCCAGGGCAACCTTTTCAGGAGTTTTTGCAAAATAGTGCTCATTGAGAGTTTGTGGTTTGGGATTTATGGTGGTTGACCACAGGCAACTTAAATACATACACACTGTCTGCATGCAGCCACTCACATGTTATTCTGTAGATCAAAGTTTAACCTTACGTTGGTGTGTGATGAGAACTAGGAAAAGTGAAATGTGTATGTGATTATGAGCCAACTAGGCCTACTTTCAAACCACTGTTCTGTCTCTTAATTAGCAGTTCAACAGTTGATTACTGATTAATTGCCTGTGTTTATACTGTATGTATATGCAGTATGTGCATGTGTGTTACCTGCAGTACATAGGAGAAACAGTCCTGATACTCCTCTCTCTTCAGTTTCATGCCGTTAATGAAGACCTCACCCAACAGTGTACCAGAGTTTGTAATTCTCCCTGAGATGGCATCCAACAATGTAGTCTTTCCTGAGCCTTTACAAGGCAAAGTACACACACACACACATACACACACACACACACACACACACACACACAACATACATTTGTACATGCAGTATTAAAAAACACATGTATATTTTTTTTACGTAAGATTATTTTGGTGGGCTTTTATTGACTTTAATCGATTGGACAGCTTGAAGTCAGGAAAGGGGAGAGAGAGGGGGGGGTCAACACGCAGCAAAG